>WEIV01011307.1:534466-709207 GCA_013390005.1 Calyptomena viridis | reverse complement strand
GCGGCTGCCGCGCCCGGGAGAAACCGGGGCCGGGGGGCTCCGGTGCCTCCCCAGCGCATCTCCCCGGAGCCGAGTTGAGCGGTGGGAAGGGGGAGAACGCGCTGTGTCCGCGGCGGTGCCCGCCCGCCGTGCGGAGATTTACCCCCCGAAATACGATTTACAGGCGCCGCGGGAGCCCCGGGTGAGGTTTGGCGAGCGGCGGGTGCTGCGGCGCCCGGGTGGCCGTGCGGGCTTTAATGAGCATTGCGCTTCCTTACGGCGGTGTGGCCCGGGCTGGGTGCCTGTGCCGGTGTGAAATGCTCGCAAATGCTGCTCGCTGTCGCCACAGGAGAGGTTGCCAGGGGTATTTTGTTTTTTAAGGTTGCCTGTGCTCTTTGGTATGGGTTGCGTGCGGCTGTGTTAACCCTGGAGGTGTTAATGCCCCCCTCACCTCTTTACTCGCAGCTTACTCCCTTCCTCCAGTGGTTATTGGGAAGGACAGAAGAGTTAAGCTGGCAAAGCTACGTCTTTTGTACCCAGCTAACTTCCACCGATGGAGTATTTTAAGTATGTGGTTATTGAGAATAATGTAGCATCTTTTCTGCATTAGGTACCAAGTGCTACTCTCCAGTGATGTGCATACACCCCTGTGCATTAGGTTTGTCATTTTATGACCTTTCTTTCCTCCTCCCCCATGCCCCCCAAAAGGCTCTGCTGTGTATTTTGAGGTCACTGTTAGAAAACCTCAAAGCTCATTTCTTGCTTTGTGGAAAAGGAGTGGAGCTGATGTCCTGCTGTGGCTCTTTTCTGTTTAAAATTATCTTCCCCCCACTTACTTTACTCTTTCCATCGCTGCCTCTGACCAACAGCACAAATGATATTAAGTCCACATAACAGAAAAGTTTTATTTGACATCTCTTTACCTATGACAGGGCAAAAAGCCCTCACTGGGTTAGTCCAAACTGATTGCTGTGAAAGTTAAAAGGGAATTTAATTCCCATGTTGCACCTCCTTTCAGGTATCTTCCTTGCTGTTCTCTCTGTGGATTGCTATTGTCCTGCAGCTTGGCTTGGGCTGGAAGCATTTCTCTGCCTCGTGGACCTCTTCCCTATAACTGCACTGTAATTCCTGCCTGTGAACAGGCTATGCAACTCGCTTTACCACATATTTTTTCTCTTGCCTCATATGCTGATGCTGCTTTCTGCATACTGTGATTAAAATAACTTTTGTGTGTAACTGCAGCAGTGAAAGGTTGGGGTTTGGATAGAAACACCAATTCTCTGGTGGAGTTATTACCAAATACCTTTTTTGTTAGTTTTTCTCCTGCCCACCCCCACCTTTTCTAGCCAGTCTCAAAAAGATAGTTTCTGCTCTCAGAAGTAGCAGCAGTAGGATATGAAGAATACAATTAGGTTTTAATTTGACATTTTACCCTCCAATGTCATAAAACCTCTGCTACAGACCTGATGATTACTTTGCTTTTGAAACCCTTTGAAGAAAAAGGAAAGACTTACTCAAGCCTGTATAAAACTGTGGTGTTACTTGGTTGACTGTGTGACAGCTTTCATTTGCATCATCTGCTCTTGCTGTTGAAGATTAGGTGGTTATGGCTCAAAAGTGTCAAATCATTGCTTGATGTTGGCACTGTAAACCCAGGGCTAATAAAACACCTCAGGAACTGGAATTCCCTGTGAATTTCAGAGGTGATGACCAGAACTGTATTTAATCTATACACAAGACTCTTAAGCATGAGGACATGGGAGAGAGGACATGTGTTTTATTTTAAGCATCAAACTTGGTTGCTCCTAATCCTTTCCCCTGCTGCTGCCAAGACACCCACCTCTTGCCATTGACTCTGTGAGGCTTCAGCTCCCAAGTTTAGTTCCCTGGTCATTCCCCAGCTACGTGCCTGAGTAAATACTGTGAATACCTGCTGTGCTGTCCCAGAGGGATGAGGAGGAAGCAGAAGGCAGTGGCAGGAGGAGGCAATTCTTCATTCCTGCTCTCCACTCTGAAAGTTGTGGCAGCACCTGAGAGCGGAAGAGAGCCCAAATCAAGTTTAGTTTCCCCATATATAACACCCATCTGTGCTGTGGATGCCTTTCATAACATAACCACTTCCAAGGTGAAACTTGATCAGTTTATTCTTTGTTCCCATCCCACAGGAGAGCTGTTGGAGAGCCTCTGCTGAGTCTTGGAGCAGTCTCTGAATTTCCATCCTCATGGTGTTTATAGCCTGTTTGTGCAATTTGTTTTTGGTTCTAGTGTTTCCATTTGGTTTAAATGATTGTTTTCCCTCCCTGATGTAATTAGAGGGAGCAATCAGATCCCCTCTTGACCCCTTGTTTTGACAAGTCAGACAAGTCAAAGACTTTGTCTCCTCATGTTGTTCTCTTATCGATATTCTCAGGGTTTCCTTGTCAGTGACAACTTTTTGCCTTTACCCATCAAAACCCTTTTAATACAAAAGGAATTTTATGCATCTGTGTTTGACTCTTAAGCTTCCTGCTCTGTGTTGGCAAAGCAGCAGGATTATTTTTAAAAATATGAATATTTTCGGAGGGGGCTGCTCACTGCACCAAGCTCACAAACTTTTTGACATTCCTTGGGTGATTGTTTCAGACTAACGAGACAGGGAGTTGCTGGACTAAATCTGTCCCAGACAAATCACTTCTTGTTAATGAGTGCATAAACTATGGAGATGATAGACTGGAGAATTACCAGCCCATGACTCCTAGGAATCTGTTTCTCCTCTCATCGTTATACAAGATGTCCAAGCAAATTAAACACATGAAGACTTTTTAAAAAAAACAGTATTTATTTATGTTTTTAGAAATGTAAAAGCTTCTTCCTGTTCGCATGCCTGAGCTGCAGCTGGTTGCAGGAGAGGGGGCACTTGGGAGCTTTGAGAACTTCCTATTTCTTGCCAGAGTGGAGCCTTTAAAGTATTTTCTTACAATGTGGACTTGTTGGCACTTTTTCCAGGCTGATGCCTGTGGTCTGTAGTTTGGGAACACATCTGTGCCTGTTGGCATGGGCACTGCCTGAGAGACTCTTGATTCCTGCTTTTTTTGGCCCCTGTCTCCAGTGATTTCAGAGCAGGAGCAGCAGCCCTCACGTTGATGAGCACCGTGCATTGATCTGGACTCTGCTGCTGCTTCTTCCAGTTGAGGAATTGTTTTGTAGCTGGTGGAGGGAAGAAGCAAAGTGGATCCAGGTGCTGATCTGAGACGGTGCAAAGGCATCTGCAATTCCTGCATTCCCCTGCAAGGGTGGTTTTTCCCCTCCATGCGAGAACTAAGTAGCACCTGGGCCGTGTTCCCTGTTTGAACTCATTGTCTTCTGGTCACTGCTGTGCCTGTGTACAGGGCTGCTGCAGTCTAATTAGATTATATTAGAATGAATAAGTGAACTCGATAAATGAGCTTATGGGGGCACTGTCGGGTCAGCCCAGTCCCTAAATATAGGCCCTGGGCAGAGGGCAGGCTTGGTGCAGCATCTCTCCATACAGCAAAATTAAACAAGATCTCCTGGGAGTGCATAAATTCTGCTGCCTTGCCATCTCGTTGGCCTGGATGCTCCAGTGTCTTGGTGCAAGAAATGCCCAAGTCTACTCAAATATGAGGATTCTTTAATTGAAGCTTGGTGGGGAGTTGGAAGGTGAAGTGAGGGTAGTGGAAACTGTAATAATCTGAGGTGCTGAAGAATGCAAATCTCATGATCCTTTTTAATGCTTCCAAATTAACTAAAGGTGTTTTCTTTTTTTTTTAAGTCTCTTCTATACTATAGAAAACAGGGAAAAAGAGAAATGGTGTCTGTTGCATGTATGCACATGAAAACTCTGGAAAACTTCTGTAACTAACACAAATAAAGAACATTGTCTCTTTGCAACTATATCCTGCAATATGTAGTTTAGGTGCTTCAAGCCTTGAGTTTTGCTGTGCAATGTGTGTGGGATGGGAGGGAGAGCAGAGGGACAGGAGAAGATTTGTGGGGTAATCAAAAGTAAAACAGTTACTTGTTTTCTGCAGTGTTCTTTGTTTTTGTTAGCGTTTTGTGGCCACTCTGTTTACCAAAATTCACAACTCTAAATTGATGTTACTGGAAAGAAGTAATTCCTTCCCTTTTTCTTCCTGAGAAGAGTTATTTAGAGGAGTAGTATTTTTTTTTTTTTCAAGTGAATGCTCATCTTTGCTTATACATCACCGGGGCTGCATTATAGCTTGGAGAAAGTGTTTGTAAATTAGTCATGTGGGCAAGCTACTCATTTTCTTGCACTAATAATCCCCATTATAAATAGCGTTGCCCTCTGCCAGCGGTAACAGCTCTTTGCTGCAGTTGCTGTCAGGAGTGCAGGGTTTTCAGCGGTAGTAAAGCACAGAAAGCAGCACTGCTTGCAGGTTTTTTTCCTCTTTCCCATTGGACACCCTCCCGGCTTCCCCGTCTGGATCTGCCTGCAGCCAGGCAATCCTGCAAATCACCGCTCTGCTGGATCACAGCGGCTGCATCACTAACAGCTCCCCTGCTGCAGGAAACATCTTTAAGCCCTTTTGTGCTGTAAAGTTGAGGAAATAGAGCAAAACTCCTCGTTTCCTTCAAGTTGTAGTCGAATGACTAATGGAACATCAGGGAGGGCTCTTTCTGTCTGGCAAGAGGTGTGTTGATGTTATCCAGCAAAACACAAGTTCTTGTTTTGGGATTGCACCTCTTAATTGAATAGCTGACCTTCTCAGCCTGCCTGTCTGGTGTCCAGCTCGCTGAGCATGTGTGGAATGACCCAGGGAAAATAAAGCTAGAGTACAGAATTACATGGCTGTTGAAGGCTCTTGAAAGAATGGTATATTTATGCCTGTGATTCATGGTGCTTCCAAAAGCAATCCCGCTCTCATCCTGCGGAGGGGAAGTACCTCAGTCCAGTGTTATCAACTTTCTTTTAGCTGCCAGAGCAACATAAACCGAGTTATTTTGGGCTCCTTATTCTTTTGCTTTCAAATCCCTCCGTGCAAGAGTGTCTTGTAGACAAAACGTTAATTCCTGCTTTACACTCTCCCGTATGGACTGAAAACGGTAAGCAGGGTGTTTTATTTCAGGGTTGTGACAGATTTTTAGTACATCTCATTCCTGTCTGTGGTGTGAAAAGGTGTCTTTTGTCCGCCTACTGCTGCACAGGAAGGAAGTTGTTGAGTCTGGAAGATAAAAGCACTATCTCCTCCCCTGCAAGGGACAAGCTCCCTGCTCCTCAGCTGGCACCATTCTGCTCCCGTCCTTCTTAGGGACAGAGGGGAAAATTTTCATGGGAAAATGTGAGTGGATTCATAATCTGTTTGCAAGTGTGTAGCTGTCAAGGAAGATGATGACTAAGCTATTGCACAAGGTGCAGCTCTTCAGGGAGCTCAGGGTTGGACCAGATCGTGACTGACTGCTAAGAGAGCCTGTAATATCAGCCAGCTCCTAATTTTATTATTACTGGTTTGATCTGACCACTGGCCATGAATATTTTTTTCCCTTCAGTCTGTTTGCTGTGGAGTTTTAAATTGAAAAGCCTTGGCTACTACAAGGAATAAAGTTCAATTTATTGGAGGAAGTGAATGGTTCCCACACCTCGGGTGGGGAGAGCTGGGCAGAACGTTCAGAGGTGATGACTTACATTCAGCTCACAGGGATTTTCCTTCACCAGCCCCTGCCCTGTGCCACTGCCAGGCTCCTGCATGGCTCTTACCTTCCCATTTTACATTTTGGAAAGTCAGGCACCTGCAGGTGAAGATGCCAGGAGGTCACCAGCTGCTGGTGCCCTTCTCTTGGTCCCATGTGTGAGCTGTCCCCCTGGCAGGCAGCTGGTGGGTGAGCTACATGAACAGAGAGGGATGGGGAAAGGGGGAATAGATTTAAACCAAAGGAGGAGAGATTTGGATTAGAGATAGGAAGAAAGTTCTTGGCTGTGAGGATAGTGAGGCCCTGGTACAGGTTGCCCAGAGAAGCTGTGGCTGCCCGATCCCTGGAAGTGTCCCAGGCCAGGTTGGATGGGGCTTGGAGCCACCTGGGATAGTGGAAGGTGTCCCTGCCCATGGCAGGGGGTTGGAACTGGATGAGATTTAAGGTCCCTTCCGACTCAAACTATTCTGTGGTATGATATGAAACTGCTTTCCCATGGCAGCCAAGACTGTTCCCACGTGTTGTCCTTCCAGGGTCTCTCTGCTGCAGTGTGGGTGGGAGGCCAAGCCTGGCCCCAGAAAGTGATGTTGCTTCCTGCCTCCCAAACTGGTTTGAAAGGCTGCTGTGATGTTTAGTGCTGCTTTGTCCACTAAGTCATCACTTCTGTTGCATGGAGACATCCCAGCCTGGCTTTCATGTAGGCATTGCCTTAAATTCCATGGACCTAAAAACAGGTACATGAAACCAGTTGTAACATCTCTTCTGCCCTTCTCTACTTCAGTTCCTGGGGTACCTGAGAGTATCACCATGGCTACAGTAGCTCATACCCAGTGGATTTTTGACAGGGCATTTTCAGATCTTGAGATTTTGAGAGTTTAGGGTGCATTACCAGGAAGGGTCCTTTCCCCTGGGGCTGGGTGGGAACTCTTCTGCCTCCTTTGACTTGCAGTCCCACAGGGAGATTTGGAGTGTTCTTCTCTTGGACCAGGCATTGTCTGTGGTTCTCAGGGGGTGTGGTGCTGGCAACTGGCAGAAAATGGAGTTTATGGGTAAATGCTGTATCCTGTGTCACACCTGCTGACCTTTGCTTGGTTAAATACCTGTTGGGCAGCACATGTGGCTCCAACTGTGATGGATGATAAAGGACTGTGCTGCTTCTTCTCTTAATGCTGCCTGGTTGTGTATTTACAGCAGTGGTTGTGAAGGTCCATTAAGCTTCACTTCTCCAAGTTCAAGGAGGACTGTTTGCCCCAGTGTGTGCTGAGGAGGTTCCTCCCAGGCCTCTCCTAACATGGACAATGAGCAGCACAGTCCAGAAGAGAGGCAGAGGTGGCATCTCAAAGCCTTGGAAACCACCAGGCTTCAAGGAAGATTTATGGAGGTTGTGTTAGGATTTTATTGGGTTCCCTGAGCTTTCCCATGGCAGCTCAATGGGAATAGTTACAGTTCTGCCTTGTTACCTTCACCTAAGGTCACTTCCATATCTCCAGCCTGTGCTCCACCACCACTAGGATTGGGTTGCGTGCTAAATTTAGTGAACCTTTTTACAGCTTGGTGTGTGTATGTAAAACCAGATTTTTTTTTTTTTAAGCAGCATTTAAGGAGTCAGAGACTGGTTCAAGATGCACAGCAAAGCCAGGCTTTCTCTGCACAGGTGGCAGAACACTGGGCCAGGTGTGGGAGGAACAGGGACACTCCTTCCGTGGATCTGGGGAGGTGTGGAGTGCCGTGGGTGGGAGGGAGGGTTGTGGAGGCACAATCACAACTTGCATAACATGGTCTGCAATTTGAGGTGCGTGAGAAGTGCTGGCAAAGGAGTTGGGTTTCAGAAGTTTTAAAGGCTTGTGAAAATTCTTGGTCAGATGTTTCCATTACAAGCCTGCCTTTTCAACCCCCCACCCTCCATCTGCAAGTTTCTACCTCTTTTCCATGCTGTTTGTGAGCCAAAAGAAGAATTTCTTGGCTTCAGGTGTGGTGTACCTATTTCTAAATAGATTTCTTAATCCCTGGCCCCCATTGCAGGTTACTGGAGTGATAGTTGGAGTTGTAACTGAAGTTGGAGGCAAATAAGTTTTAGATCTTTGTGGTTGGAGTGAAGTGTTTGTTCAATCCTTGCATGCCAGAGGAGGAGCAGATTGTGGGACAGCAAAGCAAAGGGAGTGAGAACCCAGAGAAGCGTGAGAGAAATGACCTCAATTACTTTGGGTTTGTGTTGCTGAACATTTTTAAGCCTTTTTAACAACCTGGCATGTTGTTGAGTTCAGTATCCTGCTTATATGTGAAGCTGAGTTTGTTGGGGTGGGGTGTGTGCCTGTGTTAGGCTGTTTTGGGGGGAGAACTTGGGGGTGTTTGGTTATTGACTTGAACTCAAAACTCTTCAAATATCCATTTCAGTGTTTTCAGTCCCTTTAGGAACTCCTTCAAGCTTGGTCCTTATGGTCACAAGTAGAGAAAGCCAGGAAACCCTTTGAACACATCCTTTGAGGGGATTTTGTGTGATGTTGTCCAGTTCTCTACATTACCCTCTGTCTGGGGTTTGGCAGTGAACTGGACTCTGGAACTGGGACCAGTAAGGAGTGTTCCAGCATCTGCTGGGCTTCTGCTGCTCAGAGAAACATTAGCAACCCTCAGTGTCATTCACTTGGGGAATCAATGGCCACATGAGGAACGTGATAAAAGAAAAATCCTTTGTCACGTGGCCTAGGTGTAATTCAGGTGTTAAGCAAGTCAGTGGAGGAGCTGGAGCTTTTTCCCTGGTGCTGGAGGGGAGCCTGGTCTTCTACTTGGGGTGTGTAAGACAAGATGTAAGTATTGCCTTGGGGTCTGCTGAAATACTGTGCCAATTCCTGAGTACATGTGACCTCCTTAAGCTGCCTGCTGAAATCCTAAAGGATCTGTGTGATGACACCATGAGATGACTCCAACTGTGTATCATTTCTTTATCTGTGAGTACCTTCAGCAGACTGTTCAGTGAGGCATGGAGAGGTTAGGAATCCTTATGGAGAGGAATGTGTGGTGCTGCTGTTGAGGAGCACATTCCTTTGGTGTGGAAGGTGAAGGGATGGTGTTTTGGAGGGGCTGTAGCTGGTGAAGTCCCTGTTGTAGTGCAGGAGGTGTTTTGGATGGGTGATAGGAGCTTGTTCTGCTGCCCTCAATAAACAGGCCACGTGCAGTGGCTCAAAGGAGAGGAGAGACCTTAACACTCCACCTGTCTCAGCAGGGAAATGACAACAGTTCAGCAGCAATTTCTGAAACTCGATGTGCTTTTAAATTGCATTAAAACTTCCAGCTCATGATGCAATTTATACTTTGAAATAAACTGAGGTAACTTGTATGGTGCCAGTGCTATAGCGATTGCTTTTAAAGCCTCTTTGGTTCCCAAACCATTTTGAAACTTTAAGAGTATTAACAGCACCATGTTCTACAGCATGGGGGATCTGGCTTGGGTATAGAAGTGGTGTCTTTGTGCCTGTGTCATAACAAGCTTTAGGATAAATGTTGAAGGATGGCTTTGCTATGGAGCAGTCAAAACTATCTCATATCTAGTATGGAAGTCTTGGTGATAGAACTCTGTTCAGCCTTCAGCTGGTACAGATTTGTGCTGGAGCAGAAAGTCAAAATATCAGTGGTGTAGGAAGCCCAGCAGCAGCAGAAGCTTCTGTGGCCCAAACTCAGCCCTGAATGTACCTCTAAACATTCCCTGTGTTTGAAGGGTTTGTAAATAGAGCGTGCACAATGCTTTAATCTGACAAATGATTTTAAATTTAATGCACGGTTGAAATCAAATCCAGCCCTCTTTAGCAGGTGTTGTTCCTAATGTGACCATGGATCAAAACTCATTGATTGCCGCCAGCAAAAGAGTGGTATCAGTTAAAACATGTTCCCTGCAGTCCTAGGCTCTGGTTCATCTCCAGCTCAGTGCAGTGGTGAGTATGGCTGGGTGAAATAAAGTACAGAGCCCGTGCTCTGTACAGAGGCTGCAGACTCACCATTACAGCACCGAGCACCTCCTATTGAGGATTGAGAGCGTTTTTCCCGGTTTGCAGCCAAAATGCAGTTCATGGCTCGTTGCTGCCCATTTGTTCCCACGCCAGCATTGTCCTCTGGCTTCAGCCCCACCCTGCAAGGTGGGAGCAGGAGGAAGCCAATCCACCGGGCACGGCCCCTGTTCTTGGGTGTAGTTCAGAGCACTGTAGCTGGACGTGCACAGGGGAAGGGAGGGTAGCAAGTAATGACTCCTCAAGCCTGGCTGTTTGCGTTTTCCAATGTTTTTGTGTCTTTCTGACCCATGTCTGTGATATAGAGTATTAAAAACAAAAGTAGGCGTGCTGATGCAGTGCTTGCCCAGCCGTGTAGGCTGAAGAGGAGGCAGTTCCAGCCTGGGAGGCTCATAGTACTCCCTAAATCCTAGTTTGGTAATTGTGCTGTGCATGTTGATGATAACTTGATTTATGATGCCTCTGTCAACTTACAGGACCTCTGATTTCTATATGTTGAGTCTGCATTCCTCCTGTCATCCAGCCTAAACTGAAGCTGGCCTTGTAAAATCTTGGGATTGAGAACTAACTGCATACCCCTGAGTTTTAAACTCTTGGCATATTCGAACATTTTTTTCACTCTGTGAACTTTGGTTGTTTAACTGATGCATACTTTTTTCCCCCACTCTTAATATACTGTATGTGGTGAGAAGGGAGAAAAAAAATCTCCTCTGATTTCTCTCCCTTTCCCACTGAAGGATTGTCAGGACTCAGCCTGATGATGGGGTGCAGCAATCTTGTTTCACTTGCTGCTTTCTGATGCTCTCATTTAGCTATGTCTGTGTCACATCCACAGTAATTTTGATGCAGCAATCACACGTTTTTCTCTTGGAGACAACTGAAATCACTCAACTGCTTAGACTTAATGTGTGCAGTAAATAATATCCTCAAACTCCAGGTAGTTAGAGGAAACCACATGAAAGCATCTAGATCTGATATGATTCACAGTCACTGAAGTTTTTTGATTTCCCTGTATGAGGGGAATCAGGTCTCCTTTAACTTGCAGCCTGTTCCCAACGCAGGTCAATCTCATTTTCCTCTAGGAATTCAGATAGATGAGAGCATCTGTCTGCTGTCGGCTTCTCCTTTTGTGCATTGCTGTTTAACAATGGGATTGTTGAGTCACCCAGAGGTTAACGAAGCTTTTTTTTTTTGTCAGTGGTCCAATCTCTTTGTGTAACTGTGTCGAACAGCACACTGAACAGAAATAATGGGAAAATCTGGGTGGTGGAATGACCGGGGTTGTCATTTTGTGATACCAGGGCAAAGACCTGCTTAAGATTCAGGCTTCTGGCTGTGTTACGGGGTGGCTGAGCACAAATCCCTCTGCAAGAACATTAAATATTAGTTTCTCTGTATCTCTTTGCATCCAGCAGTGTTGGAGTTTGATGGGGAGGCTTTGGGGCGTTGGAAAAAGAGTCAATTGTAGCCCTTAATTATGGAGTGTGGGAACAATTGGAGCTGGACAGACAGGCAGTGATCCAGCTCCTCTTCCTGAGCGAGCAATGCTTTTGTGCTGTGCCATCCCAGTGCACAAATGGCTGTGGTGGGCTGGTGCCAGATTGATTGGGTTTGATCCCTTTTAGGAAGGGGTTTGGAAGCTCTAATTTTGGGTTTATCACAGTAGTCCTTCACGCTTCTGCCCTGTTGGCCTGAGCAAGCCTGTTACTGTGGCTGCCCCAAAGAGCTTCCCTTGGGAGAAGCATGGGATTAAAAACCAGCTGTTAAATCCAGTTGTACTGGGACATCAGGGGGTTGGCTTGTGTGGGTGCAGTGGCAAAATAACTGCAAGGAAAGATGTGAAGGTGCAGTGGCTTGTTGGTAGCCTGGCCCCTTTGCATGTGCAGGGAATGGAGAGCTTTGAGGAGTGTGTGGGAATTAGCTCGGGATGATATGGGATGGGGCTGCAGTCTGGCTTGTGGGTGAGCTGTGACTATTTGGATGCCACTCAGGACCCACAGACACTTTTCTTGTGTTCTCTTACCAGGCTGTGGATGAGGGCACTCAGCAGAGCTGGGATGGGACTTACAGGGTTGTCTGCTGGTGGCAGTGCTCCAGGAAACTCTCACCTTTTCCCTCTGGAACACCTCTCCAGGCTGGGTTTTCCTTACAGTTCAGTCAAAGTGCACCTGTTATCACTCAGATATTGCTGTTGGCCCCAGCCTTTCCTCCTTTCCAGGCTGTCGTTCCAGCAGAGCTCATGCTGAGAAATGGAAAATACAGAAATCTTCAGGACACAATTCCACTTTCTTTCTTTTTATTTTCCCCTCCCAGGAGCTGCCAAGCCTCTGTGGTGACTGGTGTCCGTATGGCAGTTCATTCTCCTGTTTGGAATGTTAAAAATACCAACTACAATTTTCCCTTTCCACATACCAAAATATATTAATGTGCTGCTGCCTTGATTAGTCATTTCCTCTTCCTTTGTTCCTTTTGCAACAGGATAAAGGACAACAGGCACATACTTCAGTAAAATCTTGTCTGGTTAAGAAGTCTGAAGCTAAATAGACTCTCTCTTGGGTTAATACCTGTCTTTGTTGGCAGGAGAATTCTATTCTCATCCTTTAAATACACATTTAAAAATAAGTCCGGATAAAGTAATTTTTATGGTGTTCATACTAAGAATATCTTTGCCTGATTTAAGTTTGTAGTGGAAAGGAATTCTAATATGAACAAAGTTAATATTCTTACCATCAATTTAATATATTCTTGCAGGAAAACTTCAGGGATACATTGCTGTAGGAAATGTTCCAGATTCATTTATTTTGAGGTGTCTTGTGTTCCTCCTGTGCCATCACCTCCATACACACGTGCTCCTCTTTCCCTGAGTTCCTGTGAGACCTCGTTCAATGTGGGTGGAAACTTGGTGAAAGGAGCAGTGTTGGGCTGTTCATGGCTCAGTTATGGGATAGTTTTGGCAGCCTCTGCACCCTCGGGGTGTGGAGGTACAAAGGTGAGTAAATTCAGCCCTACAGACCTGCTGAAGTCACTCTGAGTGACTTGCTCACCCTTCAAGGCTGGGTGGTTTTTTTGCTTTTTGGTCGCTGTGGCTGCTTTGGTGAGAAATTTGGAGAAAAGCTTTTAGCCCCAGATGATCTTGAGACCCACAGAACAAGTGGTAGGTTTGAAACTTTCTCGTGTGTCTGGAGAAGTTCAAGTGAATAAGCTAAAATGTTGTCTGACCAGTATGGCCAAGGGCAAAGCTGAGTAGAAATCTGGAGAATGGAGCAATAAATTAGGATGGATTTCTTCTTAGTTATGTCCAAACTTGAGGAACACAACCCATAAACAACGTGCCATCCTCTTTAGCAATCTGTCGTGGTTTTCCTGTCGTTGTGGTGCTGAGGAATCTGCTTTGCCCTGAATTCAGAGCCCAGGACAGCTTGTCAGAAACTGGGGAGGTGAGGATGGGCAGCAGTGCTTCTCCTGCCAGGCAGCCTGAGAAAGATCAGCATTGATGGGGCTGTGGGAGGTGCACAGGGAAGTGATTTTATCTCTCCTGTGATGCATATAGATGGTTAATACACTCTTTTCCTTGACTGCAGCCCTTGCATATAAAAACCCGGGTTGTTTTTTTGAATGAGCATTAGCCTCCCAGTACTCGGATGCCATTCATACTTTCACAGAATCTGCTAAGGCAGAAAAAAAAAAGAAGTTGGACCAAAAGCCTTTTCTTCTTTTTGTTTCTGTCTCCTCTTATTTTACACTTGTTTTTTAAAATATAAACAGGAATGCATAATACAGGGATGTATATTTGTGTGGTTATATTTACTGTCTACACTGGGAAAGGGAGAAGGTTTTGTTCCAGCTGTTTTCTCTTTGCACATTGCTGTGTAAGTATGAGAGGAATTTGAGTATTGAGGAGTTACTGCTCATACCTGCTTTCCTGTGTCATAGAATCCCAGAATGATTTGGGTTTGGAAGAGACCTTAATGACCATCTTGTTCCAACCCCCTGCCATGGGCAGGGACACCTTCCACTATCCCAGGTTGCTCCAAGCCCCATCCAACCTGGCCTTGGACACTTGCAGGGATGGGGCAGCCACAGCTTCTCTGGGCAACCTGTGCCAGAGCCTCCCCACCCTCACAGCCAGGAATTTCCCTCCGTGCTTGGAATAGGATGTAAAGAGATGAAGGGGCTTTTGCAGCCCCAAATTTATCAACAGATGATCTTTTTTTTTTTTTTTTGTTGGTATTTAGGGCTCTGCCTCACTTATGACCAGAGTGTGATCAACTGCATGATTGCTGTAGGTGCTGCAGAGCTTGTTTTAATTGAGTTAAAGTAACAGAGCATGGCAAGGATAGGTGCAGAAGTCTTGGAATGAATTATGCTAATTGTGTTAATGCAACTTAATCCTTTTCTGACACAGGAATAAGCTGTGTTAGTGAGATACCCTGATACCCTTCACCTGGCTTTGTTTTGGCAGAGCTGACTTCAGGAATGACACTGCATGTGATGGTGTCAGCAAATGGAGCAGGGATAAGGTGGGTGACAGGCAGCTTTGTGACCCCAGCTGGAGGATGTGCTGGTAATGCCAAATCCCTGTGCCCTAGGAAGAGGTGCTGTGCTACCTGAAAGAGCCATGGCAAAATCCTGAGCAAATCCAGCCAGGCTTGGCATCAGAGCTGTCATGTCCTACCTGCCCCTGGCTTCAGGGACTGGTAGCTGCTCTCTGAGCTGCTCTCCCTATGGATCTGAGGTGAAGATTATACTGTGAATATATATTTATACAATAGATCACAACAGCTGTCCAAAGCCCTTTGTTGAGCTGCATAGCAGCTTTACACTTGTGTAAACGGCTTTTGTGTGTGGTAAGCCTGAGCTGCCATGGAGGGACACAGCAACTTGGCTTGTACAAACCTCTGTTAACTTCCCAGACAGCTAACTGGAATAACAAAACAGGTGTGGCCTGATTCCTCCCTCCCATCCAGGTGCTGGGCACAAGCAGACTTCAGGTGTGGTTGTGTGTGTTTAATGCTTCTGCCTCAAATTGGGTTGAATCTGTACCTGGCTCATGCTGCTGGATGGGTTCTTGTGGCAGGAGACCCCTTGATACTCAAAAACTACACGCGTGGAACTGCTGCTCAGACTGGTAACCTAAACTCAGCCTTGGCCATAAATCTGCTAGATTTGGCTCTTATTTGTAGGAGTATTTTGAGAAAGTTCTGTGATCTTTTTTTTACCTTCCTATTTTGAGAAGTATCACTTCCCAATTCCCTGTGCACAAAAGCAAGTGGTGGTTGAAGAACAAATGTTGGATCTGGTCTCTGCTTGCATGGAGAGCAGGAAAAGGGGAAATGCTTGACCCAAAAGCCTGAGCTTGCTGCTGGGTGTTTAAAAGCCTCTCAAATAGCTCATGGTGGTGTGGGCAGGGCACGTCTCTACATGAGCATGTGAAGGAAGGAGCTGGGGAAGCCTCAGGGTCTCCTTGGAAATAGTGATGGGAAGGTGCAGACTTGCTGAGTAATGCTGAGAGTCCTGCCCCAGCCCTCTGCTGCTGGAAGAAAGAAACCTTTGATCTTTTACAGGCACTTTGGAAGAAGGTATTGTAAAGGTAATTTGTTATCTTCTGACTTTGGAGATAATAGATATGTGTGTGTTAGAAGCTGGTGATTTTAAGGGAAACTTGCAGTTTCTGGAGGCTGGTGGAGCCAAGGTCATTTCCCACTGCCTCTGGCACATACCAGCTTTTTATCCCAGAAAACATCCTCTCACAAATACTGCAAGAAATGCTTTGGTTTCCTAAGACTTTCCACTCCTGAACAATCACAGAATCACTTAGGTTGGAAAAGCCCTGTAAGATCGAGTCCAACCATTCCCCCAGCACTGCCAAGGCCACCACAAACCCATGTCCCCAAGTGCCACACCCACATGGCTTTAAATCCCTCCAGGGATGGGGACTCCACCACTGCTCTGAGCAGCCTGTTCTGGTGCTTGACAAACCTTTCTGTGAAGAAATTTTCCTAAATTTTCCTAAAATTTTTCCTAATATCCGGCCTAATAATAAACCATATAATAATATATAATAATAATAATCCAGCCTAATTTAATAAACCTCCTGTGGGACAAGTAGAGGTTGTTTCCTGTTGCTGGTTACCTGGGAAAGGAGACTGACCCTCGCCTGTCTCCTGTCAGGGAGTTGTAGAGAGCAAGGTCCTCCCTGAGCTTCCTTTTCTCCAGGCTGAGTTCCCTGCAGTTCCTGCATCAGATTTGAGCTCCAGACCCTTCCCCCAGCTTTGTTTTCTTCTCCAAACACGCTCCAGCCCTTCCGTGTCTTTCTTGTTGTGAGAGACCCAAAACTGACCCCAGGATTCCAGGTGTGGGCTCAGCAGTGCCCAGCACAGGGGATGGTCACTGCCCTGGTCCTGCTGCCACCCTGTTGCTGATATCACTGTGTTTGTGCCCATGCTTTGATGAACCTCGTGGTGTGAGAAAAACAGGCTCTGTGCTGTATCAGGGTGTTTGGGTGAGCTGCTGGGCAGGAGTGCAGTGCAGTTTTCCTCACTCTGTGCCAGCAACAGTTGTGCATGCTTTTATCCTTGGATAAACGAGAGGGTGCTCCTTCCACTTTCACTGATGCTAATTCCAGTTCTGGGCTTTATCCTACAGCCCAGGTGGTTTCAGGGCGTCAGCTGCTGCTCTGTGAATCCCTGCCCTGCCTTATCTTGTATGAACTTGCCTGGGCTGTGGTGGAAACCTCTTGTGGGAAGTACCTGGGTGCTCACCACTGCTGGGGCCTGGACAAGACCAAGGACATGTGCCAGATAGTGGTGGCAAGGTTGTGTAGCTGTATTGCCCTCCTGGCTTGCTTTTGGCACTGCTGCTGCTTTTTGTCAGGCTCTAAAGCTGTATTTAAAAAAAAAAACAAACCTGAAAGTAAAGGCTTTTGTTGAAGCAAAGCTACTCTTTCTGGAATTTAATAAATAGCTTGTCTGTGTTAACTAACATCAAGCAACTGAGAGCAGACAGAGCCCAACAGATGGTACAAACAGCGGCATGTTTGGAATGGAAAATATTTACCTAGAGGGTATTTGAAGCACTGAGCTTGTGCTCTGCAAATGGCTTAATTCTATTAGCAGAATAAAGTGAAGGGCAAGATTTATTGACAAGTCTTGCTGTCCTCTTGCTGTCAGCGGTTTGGAGGGGGTGTCAAACACTGAGTTTCCCTTGAACAGGTCTCTTTCCCAGAAAGAGTAGATTTAATATAGATTTAAATTCAGTCTGTGTTTGAGTATCTACAGCTTTCTCTTATGGTGGCACAAATCATGCTGTCAGGGCAAGTATTGAAAGGAAAAACTCAGAGCTTGAATTGCTGTTTATGTGTTTCCCCTCAGTCTTGGGTTTGAGAGGATGGATCTATATTTCCACGTTCTTTTTATAGAGTTAAAGTTTAAAAAGAATACAAACAAGTAGCTTAAATTTTAGCTCGAGTAATACCTATAAAGGTATTTAGAGAATGACCAAAGGGCTGTGAAAGCCATAGGAAGAGAGGCTGAGGGCACTTGACTTGTTCAGTGTGGAGGAGACTGAGCAGAGACCTCATCCTGGTCTGCAGCTTCCTCACAGGGGCAGGCACTGATCTCTTCTCTCTGGTGATCAGTGACAGGACCTGAGGGAAGGGCCTGAAGCTATTGGGAGTTTTAGGATGGATATTAGGAAAAGGTGAGTGGTTGGGCACTGAACAGGCTCTCCAGGTTTGGTCACGGCCCCAAACCTGCCAGAGCTCCAGGAGTGTTTGGACAACGCTCTCAGGGACAGGGTGGGATTGTTTGGGAGTCCTGTGGAGGGCCAGGAGTTGGACTGTGATCCTTGTGTGTCCCTTATGACTCAGGATGTTCTGTGATTCTATTCTATAGTTCTCTGGTTTTGCCATTGGGATCAAAACTAGCAGGGCTGTTTAGACCTTCAGCTTTACTGATTGGTGGGTGCTTCACACATGACTTTAAACTGTGCAATTTTAAAAGTGACCTGTGAGAAGATTGTGTGTGGTTTTACTGGAAGCTGTGTGTTTTCCTTACTCAGGTGTCAGATGAGATTTATAATATCCTATTTTCCTGTGTTAAAAACTGTTCAGGTGCAGTCAGCTCCTTGCTGGTGTTCTCTGGGCAGTGTGTTTTTGGGAAGACTGAGAAGGACAGCAAGAGCTCCTCCATTCCCAGATGTCTCACCTGAAGTTACCCAGGTGTTAACAAACTCAGAGCAGGTTTGATGGGCTGAAATCCCTGCCTGCTCTGACAGCTCTGCTTTCACTTTCTGCCTCTCTGTGTCACATCACAGCAGCTCTGCTGTTTTCTGTCTGTCTTGGGGCGTCAAGAACCCATCTTGTTTTTTCAGTAACATATAGTGCTGCTTAAAAAAACAAAACTAAACCAACCTAAGCTGTAACTGCAGTTATTTTCTGTAGTCTGCCAACACTGATGTTAAATGAACTGCCTTTGGGTTTTCTGGCAGCCCCCCTTCCCAGAGCTTGAGCCCAGTAGGGTTTTCTTTACTTAGTTAATACTCATAAACCAGTCACAGAGAGCTGGTTGCTTTATGGATGAGGAATAGGCATGGAGTGGCTAAACATATTGTTTAATTTTGTACTTTGCCTGTGTTAGTTGCCTTGCCTATCCCAAGTTGCTGGGCATCCTCTCCCAGAGGGCTTTGGGGGAGGATAAGTTTGGAAGTGAAGCTGTTTTCAAGAGGATCCTCTTTGCAGCTGGGTGATACGGAGCGTGTTCCAAACTGTGTGCAGATTAGGGAGAACAAAAATAATGTTATCTATTTGAGGAATTTATTGAATACAGACACTGCTTTCAGACTGCTAGCTGTGTTCCTAGTGACTGTTGGATGTGAGGGCTTTTAGTCTGCTTGAGAAAATCCCAGGGAAAATATCCCAATTAAAGGAGTTACTGCCTTGGCTAAATCATACGTGGTATCTCTTAAACTGCTTAGTATTTAAAAAAATCACCTTGGTACCTATATTCCCCTCCTTTAATGTTAGTTTTTCAAAGAGGCACAAATCCCTGAAGATTATGTGCATTTTGGGACCCAAGCATTTATAGAAGCCGTGCTTTTTGTGTGCTGGGACTATGAGTGACTCATTAGCCAGATGGAGCTATAATGTATTTCTGTCTTCGCAAGTAAGCTAATCCCCTGGACCTAAACTGAATGAATATCCAGTGAAATGTGGTATCTGTGCAGGGTGAAACTTGATATTTAAATTCAAAATGGCAAAGGGTGTCTTAGAAAATCCAGGGCAGCATTAATTGGCAGTGAAAGTCAGGTGCAAGCAAGCACTGGAGTTCAGAAATAGTTATTTTTCTGTGGCACGGGCTGTGTTTAGGGGAACAAAAGTGCAATTCTTTTGTTAAAGGCAGGATGGGAACAGTAACTGAGTCTGTGCACGGCGTGGGACAGATGTGGTTTGTTCCCCTTTTTCCGAATGACTGAAGGGATGTTGTGAGTTGGTGAATTTACGGACGAGACAAGAGTGTGTCTGCAAGGGGGGAGCCTGGCACGGGTGTTGGGCTCTGAGGAACGTGACCAGCAGCAGGTTAAATACCAAACACGAGTGAAAGGTGAGTATTTAACCAAATACCTTGAGATTGAAGCGTAGCTGAAGTCGCTGTGCCTCTCGTGGGCAGCAGTGAGGGGGTGTGCAGTGCAGCTGCTGCCAGATGTGCCTTGCTGGGATGGTGGGTTTGAGGTTGTGGGAGCTGATGCAGCCACCCCAGAGAGTTCTCTGAGGGAGCTGCAAGTGATAAAAGTCCCGTTGCAGCACTTCTGGGGGGGGAATGCTTTTTTTTGTGGGGATGTCTCCTAACAAGAATTTGAGGGGTGGTAAGCTAAATCCTGAGGAGCAGTTCAGCTGGTATGTGAAGGTGTGTTAATGTAGCATTTGCTGTTTTCTGGTTTAATAGAAAGAGCAGCTTCATCCTGTTTCTTTTGCATGGCATAGGATTTTTTCCCCTATAGATTACTTCTGTTTTTTCCCTAGATGGCTTGTCAGTGTAATGCAGAAGTAAAAATGGGAATGATGAAACTTTTTTAGTTACTGTAGATTGTCGGGGACAACTGTGTCTGAGCCAAAACGAGACAACTTTACCCCATGGCGTGACTCTTTATAAAGGGTGACTCTTTATAAAGACATTTTGACAAGGAGTGGTGTCATTCTGCATATAAGCCAGCAACAGTGGTGTCCTCCTAGAGTGAGTTTTAAATACCCTTGCTGGGCTGTGATGGGAATTACTGTGTGACCATCAGAACAGAGCTCTTGTTTGCCATTCCTGGGTGTGCTTAATCAATCCTAATTACATCCTGAGATTTTTATTTGAGTTTAGGGTTTTTTTTGAACTCTGCTTCCACGTGAAAAACTGTATTTGTGTATGGACCTCAGAGATCAAATCTACCTGCCTCTGGTCAGTGTTTGGGATGGAAAGGTCCACGTGTCTCATTCTGTTTGGCCCTGGTGAGCAGGAGGAGGACAGGAGCAATACCTGAGGCTGGTGAGGCTCTGAATCTCATCATTTTGATGTCATGCTCCAGATCCAGGAGATGATCCCGTTGCACCCATGGAGGGAAGTGCAGGAGGGGAGGAGCAGGGTGGTGGACAGGGCTCAGCAGAGCCTTGCTCATCCAGCTCTGAGGTCAGACCTCAGCTAGTCTGACATGTGTTCCCCACCTAGACTAGCTGTTGTAATTATGTATTTGTGGCTCCTCTTGAAGCAGCTGAAGCTTTTAAATGTGTCTCTCCTCTGTGGTCTCACAGCAACAATCACTTTCTGTGACTAGGTCCTGCCTCGATGGCCATGGTGCCTCCTGACCCTTGTCTTGAGCCTCTTTACAACACGTTATGCTGAGTCTGTGGTTTGACCTGAGCATCTGGTGCTGGGAAATGTGTGGGGACTGATGGCTGCAGGGTGTGATAGTCCTGGCTTGGCTAAGCCGTGGGATGAGTTTGTGGCCATCTGTGTGCTGGTATTACAGAGATGGGCTGTGCTGGGCTCCTTGTGGTTGGGTATTGTAACTGTTGCACTAATGTATTGTAATGATCAACTTAATTACACTCATGGAAAATCTGCTTAATTACATGTTTACTTTGGGGATTAGCCTTTCCCGTAAGCATTCAATATTGACTTTGGCCGAGAGAAATTTTCAAGATCTGCTTCCTTCAAGAGATGACTAATATTAGATCACTTAGTGCAGGGAGCTGGGTTTATCAAGTAGCTGTAATTAATCATTTTGAAAGCTCCAGCTTAGTTTTGAGCATCTGTGCTTTTTCTCCCCAAAAGACAAGTTTTTTCCTTCTATCCTTCTCAGCCCCTCTTCAACTTTCTGTGCTGGATGTAATTTTAGACCTGAGCAGAAAATAAATACAAACTGGGAGGAGACTTAATGCAAAGACAACTGATGAATAATTAGTGTATTGAAACGTTAGTCTTTTATTTGGATAACTTAATAGCCAAATTAGAGTTCCCAATCCTTGCTTTCTGTGCTGTTCAATGCGCTGTACAAATTTATTATCACAATAACTCCTTTCTGTCCAAAAACTAATCTGTATAACAGCTCTTCCCTCTGGAACTAGAGCCAGGCTCCACACTGAGCTCTGTCCAGTGTGGCAGGATGGCAAAACAGTCAGGAATTGAGGTAAAACAACCTTAAATAAATCAAGAGTGGTCCTCTGCCTAGAGGCAAAGAGAGCCAGTCCTCTCCCTACACTACACAACTTCTCCATGGGCTTTATTCCCTGTGCCCTAAGTAGGCACATCCTTTTTTTTTTTTCTAAGCAGCACAGGAAATACTTGGAGCAACCTGGGTCAAATCCTTTGCCTTTCATTCCCAAGGGACACTTGAGTTGAAGAGTTGTCTTTTCTTGTGTAGAGGAAAATGTAGTTGAAGCACGTGCTTCCCATGGTGGTTTTTAAACTGATTTGTTGAAACAGGAATTGCATTTGCTTAATTGGAGTTTGGGTTATGTTTGGGTTTTTTTCAATGCTTGGTGCTGTTTTTTCCCCTTGGGACACTCTGAGGAGGATTTGGATTCTTCCTGAAAAAATCCAGGTCTGTCCATAGTAATCAGTTGTGAAATGGGAAAGTCTGGCTTGTCTTGACCCCAGAGTTGTTTTTTAGTTTCATTCTGACTTTTTTTAACTCTGTAGTTCCTGCTTTTTTTAAAAAAAAAAAAAAAAAAAAGTTTGTTTGGGACATAAGTGATGTTTTCAGCCAATTATCCTGGAGTCATTTGGTCTGAAGTGCCCTGGAAGTTGTACATGGGCAAAATAAGTAACAGATCTTCCCTTTTTCCTGTAAATGTATGGAATTTTCATGAGTTTGAAGCTGTGTTTTAGGCCTCAAAAAGCAGTTCTGAAAATACCTGATTCTTTATGGTTGGCTAAAATTCAGGGCTGTGTCCTTTCTTCCCCTTATTCCACTTCTGAAGCTGTCATAAATCTGGGAACAAAAGGAAGCTGAAATTTAACTCCCACTTGCCAAGATAAAGATCTTAATTCATTATGTTTGATTTATGAAAAAAAAGAACAGTGTTCTGCATGTACTGGTCATTATTTCAGTCTCTCCAAGTGCTGTCTCATGTATTTCTGAAATCAAAAGCTTTATGAAATTCACGTAGGGAAGGGGGAATGAGGAGGATGAGGAAAAGCAAGAGAAGGGAACTGTTCTCTTCCCAGATCAGCAGTCTGGCAAATTCCACTTCTTTCCTATCCAGTCTTAACAACTTTGAAGCAAATGATAAAATTATTCCAGAAGTTGTTCCATGGTTGATATAGTTTGGCAATTTTATTAAAGCTACTTTAAAGCTACTCTGTAACAATGAGAAATCATCTTCTATTATTATAATCTGTGGAGGAAATGATATCAAGGGAAAACATGTTCAAAAACCAATTTATTTTTTTTTCTTTTTCCCCCTATAGGTTTTTTTTAAGGGATTACAGCTAAGAAAAAGCACAATGGAGTTTTATGAATCTACCTACTTCATCGTCCTCGTTCCTGCTGTGGTTATTACAGTCATCTTCCTCTTCTTCTGGCTTTTCATGAAAGAGACTTTATACGATGAGGTCCTCGCGAAACAGAAAAGGGACCTAAAGTTCCCCCCTACCAAGGCTGACAAAAAGAAAACCGAGAAGAAGAAGAACAAGAAGAAAGAAGCCCAGAACGGGAACATCCATGAGTCTGACTCTGAGAGTGCCCCCAGGGACTTTAAGCTCTCTGATGCCCTGAGCACAGACGAAGAGCACGTCCCTCCCGTGCCTGTGACCGAGGCTCCCGCCGGCGTCAGGGAACGGAAGAAGAAGGAGAAGAAGCATAAGGCCGGTCAGGATGATCACGTAACTAAGGACTCGGAAGGATCCAAGTCTTCAGGCAAGAAAGTAGATCCAGTCCCTGTTACAAAACAGCCCACTCCACCATCTGAACCAACAGCATCCAAGAAGAAGCCTGGGCAGAAGAAGCAGAAAAATGGAATGGGTATCTGATGTTGCATATGCTTCTTGCACAGAACGCCAAAACTGTGTTCTGCTTTTTGCAAGGCCACAGAGTGTCTCTCACAACTGTTCTGCCTGATCTCTACGGGGCAAAGCTCCCTTCTAACCTTTTCCTTTTTTACAAGCTACTGCTGTTTTTCCTCCCTTTTTCATCTGGCAGCAATGCTTTGGTTTTCCTCCTCCCATCCTTGCTTTCTTCTACTAAAGATTAAGTGGAACATGGTAGCTCTTATCTCTGCTTGGCTCTGTGGTTTGGCTGCTTTGCTCTCAAGCTGTCAAAATTTTGATTACCTGAAAGAAGTCACCAGATGTTTGCTGTGTGCATTCTGATGTCAAGCTCTGAAAAAACCCAAGTCCTAAGAGTGGTTGCTCTGATAAGGGAGGGCATCTAGAGAAAACCTCGTAGCAGACTGCAAAATAAATCACTGTTTAAGTGCAGCCTTAATGTAGAAAGAGGAGTTTGGTGGCTGATTCATGGAAAGAAGCACTTGTAGCTGCTTCCCACCTGCTATACCTCTATAATTGAGGGGAATTGATGCTAAAACTGGTCTGGCTGTTGTGACTGAAATACCCAGCATAGAACAGACCAAAAACTACTCAGAATCACTTCTGTCTTGACCATATTCTCAGCAGCTTCCATGTCTCAGTGTGGTTGTCTGACTATGAATAGAAGTGAAAAAAGAATAAAAATACCCAGTTCCAGAAATAAGTGAAACCCAAGGTATTTGCAGATCCCCTTTTGAGGTGCAGGCACAGCATGTTTGCACAGGGAGCGAGGAAAAAGAATGACATTGCTGCTTGATGTGGTGGATTTTTTTATTATTTTTTTTTTAAATGGAGAGAAAAAGCCCCACCCACTACCAACAAAAAAAGTATGAAATCCTGTTTGTGGGTGTTCTCTGAAAATCTCTGTGGCACAGTTAAAATGTGGTCTGCAAGCACAGTTCTGAGGGCAGCCACAACTAAGTCTTATCCTTGATTACAGGAGCTGACACCAGAGCCCTGTGCTGTGCGTGTCAGCTCTGACAAGAATCTTAATATAGCACAGGCTGTCCAAAATGATAAAAAAATTTCTCACTAGAAACTACTTCTAAAAAGAACAGTTCCCTAATGGGAAATACTTATTTTCTGCTTCTCACAGTCCCAGTAGCTATTGGGGGTGTGTGCTTAAAGTGCCCAAGAGGGTTCATGGAGGGGAAAAGTACACTTCTGAACAAGAAACTGATATGGGTAACATGTGCTGTCGGCTCTGTCACAGTAAAATCTGGATTGGATTTGTTAAACTGTTCCTTGCATTGCTGTGTGTTCTGCTTGCAGATGAGGTTCCTGTCTTTCAAACCACTAGGTGCTGTGGCTCTTGACTCTGCCAAACCTTCCCATTGCTTTGGGGTCTCACCTGATTTGGGAATTGTCTATGTGTGTATGTGGGTAACTTTGTGTTCTGATTTAAAATATGTTTGTTTTCCTGGGAGTGGACTTTGGTGGTTATTACAGATTTACTGATTTAAAAGTAATGCTGAGAATATACAGAAGAGCATATTGTCTTAATTGTCTGTTACAGATGATCAAGATAGTAAGACTGATTCTATTGTGTCTCCTGCCAAAAAGCAAGAACCAGTGCTGCTCCACCAGGAGATAAAGCAAGAAAACGTATCAGGAAAGAAGAAAGTCTCTGCCAAGAAGCAGAAGGTTGATAATGGTGAGGATTCTGACTGTGAATTAATTCAGATAAACTTGACTGTTAAACCTTTTTGCCATGCATACTTCAGTTCCTCTTTCTTTGGAAAATAAGTGTGTAGAATAATAACTTTTAATTTGAAAAAGAAGGAATTCCAGGTAGGAAGGATTGCTGAGCCTGAGATACTGTTTAATTCTATCAACATCTGGTACCACTGAGCATGAGATAATGCTGTGAACCCTTCTGAGCTCTCTGGGATCCAGACACCCATGCTTGAATGAGGAGTAATGTGTAGACTTAAAGGATAAGCTGAGCAGGCTGTAAGTTGCTCTAAGCAAGGCATGTCTGGAACTGCTGCAATCATCTGCCCCAAACAAGATTGCAGTTTTTTTAGCTGGTTGCTTTGACCACATTCCTCTCTTATTGTCCTTTTGTTGGCTAGTTTGTGCTCCAACACAAACTGTTCATCTTTGCTGTCAAGGCCTTCACTGTTCGTCATCCCTCGTTCTCTGCCAAGATGCTGTTTCTTGTCTCCCCTTGGCTCAGTGTGTCTCTGTGTTTGTGTTTTTTTTCTTTTTTTTTTAGTTTTACAATGAGTGCTGTTGTGTCTGTGGCTTTTGGAC
Source organism: Calyptomena viridis (assembly GCA_013390005.1). Classification (NCBI taxonomy): domain Eukaryota; kingdom Metazoa; phylum Chordata; class Aves; order Passeriformes; family Eurylaimidae; genus Calyptomena; species Calyptomena viridis. The sequence goes on along the minus strand of WEIV01011307.1, from coordinate 683,757 downwards.
AGAGTGTGACTATGAACTTCTGTGAGGCCACCTTGTTAGCATCTCAAAACTCTTCTCTACTGGCACAGGAGTGGGAGGCTGGTGGGCTCCTCCTGGAACAGACTTGCTCCCTGTTTCTCTTATGCTTTGGTCAGGTTATCAGAGTCCAGATCAGCTTGGTCAAACCAGGGTGGGGTTCCAGGCAGTGTAGGGTTCCTGTATAACTGAAAAACTTCCAAATGATTCCTAGAAGAAGCCTCCTGATGGGGGAACCTAGGATGTAAATGCCTTTTATGGATGTTCTTATGCTTTTCCTGGTGGAAATGGGTGTGTTGCCCTTTTTTTGAGGTGCTACAAACGTGTCTATATGTGGCAAATAAGTGTCAGCACCAGCTCAGCCAGCAGTAAAGCTGAGCTGTCAATGCTACAGGGGAATAGCTCATGCATTATTTGAATACAAGTTGGATTTTTTTTTTTAAAGCTTTCTCTCCAAAATGACTGCAAAAATGAGCTGTGGTGGGCACCAGGATTAGCCAAGACATTGCTATGGGGATTTTAACTGTTACTGACACTGCCGAGTGTCTCACTGATATTCAATAGGTTTTGAAAGGAGAGGAAATAAGAAGGGGAAGGAAAAATGTGAGGATGGTAACTAGATGAGATGGTGGATATTTCAGTTAGAGGAAAGCTCTCCTCATTTGTGAGCTTGCAGTGTACCTGCAGGTGTTTGCTGGCTACTTAAGTGGAAAGACCAGCAGGTGACACAAAAAGGTCCATCTGGCCTATTCTGCTCCTTAACAGCAGCCAGGATTCAAAAGTGTGTTATAACTGGCTCTCTGGCAGCCAGAAATGCATATTTGTTTTGCACTGATGCCTGAAACCCTCCATCCCACCCAGCTCCTCCTCTGCCTGAGCTGCTGCGTGGCATCTGTTGTCCATCAGCCCTGCAGTCTGGGCTGGCTGGGTCAGTGAGCTTTCCTGCTGGGAAGTGGCTCTGTGCACAGCCTCTGGGATACTCCAGGCAGTGTGGGCCAGGAGCTGGGCAAACAGAGATCCAGCTCTGGCTGTGTGTTGCCCCTGGTGTGTTGCTCTTCCTCTCCCCTCGCCTGCTTTTGTCTCTGCTGGAGCTCTTTGGACAGAGGCTGCTCCTCACCACGGTTATGCAGAGCTGTGGAATGGAGACCCAGGGTCAGGCAGTACCTCTGGGTACCTCTCTGCATATTAATGATTCCTAAAGCCTCTGACAGATGAGATATCTTCATTAAGAGCTGTTGAGGCTGCATGCAAAATAAGCTTGATTGCTGTCCCTACTGCATGTTCTGCCCGAGTGGTTGAGCTCACAGGTGATGTAATCCATGTGAAAATGCTGGCAGTGAAGTACCAGCTTTTAACAGAACAGGGACAAAAGACTTTACTCATACTTTAGGGATGCTGAGTGATTCCATACTCAGCCACAAGTAAACCAGTCTCATCGCTGCGATGTGCAACTTTCTCATTAAAGTGAAATGAAAGTCAAAATGTAAAGGTTCTTCCCTGCTACTTGTTGAAATGCTAAAAGGCAGCTTTGGAAGTAGAAATTTAATTGAAACCATTAAATTACTGTGCATTAGAGACCTTTATTTAACGGACTTACCTGAAGAGCTTTAATGAGTTAAGCTGTGAAGGATAATAGAAATAGAGAGTATAACTAACTATTGAGGTTAGAGATGCTTTAATCCAATTCTAATATATTATGCACCTTTTTAAAAAATATTGATGTCAATTATTACAAAGCTTTAACCCACTGAGTGGACTTTTGATTACAGTTTTGGTGGATGAACCTCTTATTCAAGCAACTACTTATATTCCTTTGATGGATAATTCTGACTCTGGCACTTTGGAAAAGCGAGAAGTGGTTGAAGTTGTAAAACACAATGTGAATGAGGGCATCCAGAAGAGTAGTGGCAAGAAACTGAAGAATGAAACTGATAAAGGTAAGAAACTGATAATTCAGTCTGTCTGTGGCATAGTCTGCTTGCAAACCTGAACAGGGAAGATGTGGGGAGGGGGATCCTCTCTTATGTGCTAGGAAGGAGGGATTTGAGGAAAACATTTGTGGCTGCAGGATGCTCTTCTTGTGTGTGCTTGTTTCTCCCTTGTCTTTGGCTCTGTGGAAAGGGCTTTGTGCCATCTGAATCCTTTCAGCCCTGACTGGGCTTTTGTGTCCTCACAGTGAGCAAATGGGTGATCACAGACCACACAGATGCAGGGGAGAGAGTTTTACAGTGGGTAGTTCAGGCATTGCTAACAGGGATGGACTCTAAACCCAGAGCTTTCAGCACAGGCTGTTGGAGTCTGTGTGAGGCTGGGAGTGCAGCCTGTATGTTCTGGGGTTGTTCATGGACCTCTCTGGGACTGACCCAGTGCAACACACAGTTATCTGAAGCAGATTGCCAGGGGAGATAGTTTTGGCAGTTTCCAGGAAGACTCAGAATTTTCCCTTCAGTACAGTTGGAATTGGTCGAGACAGGGAAACTTCCCTCATACTCTCCCACAGATGCCTGGAGTGATTCATGAGTGTTGTGTCCCACCTTGAAGCTTTAAGCAGGCCTCCTTTAAACCTGCTCAAAGCCTGCCAGACTTACTGAGCCATGAGGTGAGACCCTCAAACTTGTGGGCAGCCAGAGAGAAGCCAAGTGACTGAGCAGTGACACCCTGCTGAGGTTTGTGCAGAAAGCTGGTTCTCCAGCATTGTCAGGTCACTCACTGCACGCTTTGGAACCTCTCTTTTAGACTTGTCTTCTAAAATAACTCCCTTGAAAGCTTCCTGGTGAGTCTTTGTGGTATCTAGATTGGATTCCCACATGCCTGGGGCTCCTCTTGTGCTTCTGGCTCAATGTCTGCACATTATTGTCCTGCAGCATCAAAGCCTCTCGTGTGCAGCCGTCCCTTCTCGTTTCCTTTGCACACTGTAACCTTCTCTATGAACTCCTAATTCTCCTGTGTCAGCTGGGATTTGCCCTCCCAATATAGAAACCTTCCCCTATTCTAATTGTAAGCTCCTTGGATGCAAGGGCAAGGTCTTCCTGCCTTCAGGGAGCACAGGGCTCAGGCTGGTCCTGGCTAACAGGGCTGTGGTCTGGGGATCTTGGCATATTCCTGGTAACAGCATCACTGATGATGTCAATGCAGCAGTGATTGAGCTGAAGTCTGTGGCCAGGACTAAGTTGGATTTAGGAGCAGGAGAGAATGTGCTAGAATTTGTCAGCACTTCCCTCCCTGTCCTTTGTTATTCAGTGATTTGTTTTTGCACTTGATAATTTCTTAGTATCACCACTGCTTTTTTTTTTGTTCTTCATTTATATCTCAGACTCTGGAGATGCTTAGGTTTGTGTAGCTTGGGTTCAGTGACATGTTTACTCCCTGTGGGGAGAAACCTGGATCATTCTCTGTGATCTTTGGGACAATTTCTGAACCAAGCATCACTTTTAAGCTCTTTTTCCTCCCATCCCTTCACCTACTTTTGTGCACTGATGGATATTTCACGGTTATATGGGATGCCTTGGTCTTGTGCTTCCATTTTCTGAAGTCAGGGGGCCACCTAATGACCTACCTACATGCAGCCTGTTTTTTGAGGAGTGTTTTTCGTTTGTTAGAGCACAGTTCAGTTGAATTGTTGTTCCTTCTCTGTGTCTTTTCTGAACACTTAGCCATTAAAAGAGATCTTGCTGAATTATCTCCCTACTACTGAATTGCTTCTGCAGCAGTTCCCTCAGTCTAAGTTTAGAAGTTAATATTTTTGTCTTTCATATAATGTAATCAAAAATGTGCCAGTTCTTAAATTAATTAACTTGTCATGTGCATGTTGCTTGTGCAGCCAGGCTGTCCTTTAAATTGAGAGCTCAGTTTGAATTACTGTCACAATATCCTAGAAAGGACTCTTCAATTTTCCACATTTGTGCTATTTTTTCCTCCAAAAATCTGTGTTTTGCTTTGTCTTCTTGCTAGCAACACTATAAACGTTACCAACTGTACAAACACAGTGGTGGGATTCATTTTTTTCCCCAAAACCATCAGCTGGCAGATTGTTATCGGATTTAAATTGGAGAGATGTTGTTTTTGCTGAATGTTCATGACCTCTTGCTTCTTGGCATTTCAGGCTGGAATTAAGTATAATGCATAATGATACCCCATCAAATGCTGTTTCGAGGCAAAATAAATAATTCTGTATGGAGTCCAAAGTAAATAAATCCTCCCTTCTGTGTTGCAGAGAATGCTGAAGTAAAATTTAAAGACTTTGTAGCATCCATGAAGAATATGATCTTCACTGAAGACGAGGCCCGTTGTGTGGTGGAGGTGCTAAAGGAGAAATCTGGTGCAATTCATGATTTCTTGCAAAAGGTGAATTTAGACTGTGGGGGGTGGGGGGAAGCAAAAGTTACTAAACAAACAGAAATTGGAAGAAGTGCTGTCAAATTACCTCTGTCAATGTTCTGTTGTGATTTGTGCCTTTGGAAGGCTCTTTCCAGCTGGCCTGTGCCTGCTTTGCCTGCAGAAAGCAGTTGTCAGACTCCTGTGTGCTGCCATCTGCCATCCCAGGGGCTGGCCAGGAGGCTGAGGGCTTTGACCCTCCTGTGCTTGTGAAGAGGCCATGGAGAATAAGGAATATGGCAGGAATTCTGCTGCTGCTGACGTGTGTTGGCACGACACCACTGCACCTGGTGGCTTTTGGGAGTGATCTTTCCCAAATGTGGAAGTAGGATAAGCTGTAGCAGAAATTAAGAAAAAGCTGCTGTGGGTTGTGCACTTAGTCAGCTGGTTCCGTGTTTTGCAGGTGTCTCCACCTTAAAAGTCATTGTATATTGTAATGTGATTTCTTCAGGTATTTTTCATAGGATTGTAGAGCAATTCAGATTTGGGAGGGACCTGAGAGGTTTGTAGTCCAGCTTGCTACTCAAAGGAGGACCAGCTCCAAGGTCAGCCTGCTCAGGGCTTTATCCAGCCTGGCTTGAAGCCTTCAGAGACTGAGACTACAAAATCCCTCTGTGCTCAGCAGTTATTTTTAATTCTTGTGTTTAAGACAGAAGAGAATGGTGACCCCCAATATTTTACAAACAGCTACTCCTCCCTCCCATGACTCATCATGCCTTTGTGCTCATAACATCCTCATTGTTACACTTGAAATCTTGCAATCCTTTATTCTTCTGCAGTTGTGGTACCCAAACAGAAATGCAGAACTAGATATATGTCAACTCAGTTAATGCAGGCTGGGTTGGGAGGGACTTCAGGAGGTCATGCAGTCCAATTGTCCTGTCAGAACAGGTCCAACTTGGAATTAAGAGCAGGTTGCTTAGGGATTTGTCCAGCTGGGTCTTGAAAACCTCCAAGGACAAAACCCAACAGAGGTACACTTGGAATGGTGTTGCCTGTTTTAGCAGCCAACTTTGCTATTTTTACCTTTTAAAGGAAGGTTTGGTGTTAAGGCTAAACTTTTAAGATCAAAATGTGTTTGTATACAACTAAAAAATGTAGGTTTCTATAGATGGAAATGTGAATAGTTTTGTCTCTGTAGCTCATGCAGGTCACTGACAGTGTTTTGTGCTGCATACATGCACAATACCACTAAAGGAGAACTTCCAAATTCAGAGTGCATTTATGGCACTGACATTCCTTTGCTTCTTCAGTTACCAGACTTCACTGAGTGAAGTGGGAGTAGTCCAACCTCCTGCTCAAAGCAGGACCTGCTCCAAGGTCAGGGCTTTATCCAGCCTGACTTGAAACATTCAAGGACTGAGACTACCCTACCCCTCTGGGCCACCATCAGACTTCACTGAGTGAAGTCTAAGCACAAAATGTAGAAGTTGTGCCCCTTACTGCAGTTATTTCGTTTTTTAGGACCAATATACAGCTGGCAGGTCCATGGGGATTGTTCCTCTGGGTCCATTCCCTGTAGTATTTGTGTCAGTGTGCCAGCAGAAATGCAATTATGTCAGCTGCAGGCTCCCCTGGGAAGTGGAAGGAGACACCAGATCAGTGTTTCCCTTTCCCTTTGTGGTGAGATATTTCAAGAGATTAGACTTTTTGGATTATACCTGCTTTGAGTGTGGGTTGGACCAGGAGATCTTGAAGTCCCTTCCAACCTCAATTATTGAATGATTCAGCATCTCTGCATCTTCTCCCATTATTTTTCTTAATGGCTGTTCTTTGTTTTCCCCACCACTACCACTGGCAGCTCTCTTCCAACGACCTTAAGAGCCCATTTATTCCCTTAATTGGTTTCTGTGTGTTTGAAAATGCATTTCCTTGTCTGATGGAACGGGTGGGCAGGATCCATTAGCGTCAGGATTGGGCACTGGTGGTGCCACACACGGAGTGTTTGGGAGCAGGAGGGGGTGTTTCCCTCTCTGTTTGCTCTGCTGCCAGTCCCTGTGACATGTGTGGTCACTTGTGTCCTCCTGCTGCAGGCCAGCAAGGCTGAGTCGGCTGCAGCTCTGCATCAGCTCCAGGACAAAGAGAAGATGCTCACTGCCATGAAGGAGGAGGCAGCTGTTGCAAAGGAGCAGTGCAAGCAGCTCTCCCAGGTAAATATGAAGAGGTTCTTGTGTATTGAGAGGAGCAGGGGCTCCTAGGACTAGCAGCCAGCAAATGCTGTCTTACTGAGCTCAGTCTAAGTTGAAAGGTGGAATTTTTATACTGAGAAAGCTGCTGAGGTGTTATGTTTGACTTTATGATGTTATAACATATTTATGCAGAGAGTTATTTCCCAGTAGTTTTTCCAGGGAGTTCATTTTAAGCTGAGCCTGTTTTTTCTTTTTAAATGATTAATTTCAAAACACTTTGAGTATGAGACTCTTTTGTGGATGCAAATATTAAATGTCTTTGCTGCATTACTGTTTTAATTTGGTCCATATTGTAGCATTCACATGCTTGTGTGCTCCTGGGCATGACATTCATCACTTTTCTTCAAGAAGGAAGGTACAGAAAGTGTAGACTGCTTGCTTAGCCCCTTGAGGTGCAGCTCTAATTGCTTTGGACATACAGGGATGCTGATGCATCACTGTCAAGACTAGTTTATGAAAACTAATTTCTTTATGAAGGTTTCAGAGGAAAGCAGTTACAGTAGAACAAATAATTAGGTGGATATGGACTGAACTGGAGACTTGGGATGAGGATTCTGAGGTTTTGCCTGGTTTGGAAGCACACATGCATCAGGCTCAGGAAAGTCATGTTGTGGCACAAAAAGCTGGCTGGCTAAAGGTGGGAGCAGGGTGGCCAGAGAACATGGGAGTTGGGAACCTTGGGAGATGAGAAGGGAGGAAGGGAGAGAGCTCCTGGCAGGGTACTGGGAGGTGGTGTTTGCAGCAGGTAGAATCAAGTTGTTTGGGATAGTCAGTGTGTAACTGTAGGGAAAAAGGGCTTGTGATGTGTTTGGAGGGGAAAATACTGGCTCGAGAGTGTAGAATCAAAGGGGAAAGTAGCTGCTGCTGAAGAAGCAGAGGGAAGGGGTGAGGAGTCTGGGTGTGGGAAAAGTTGATGTGGTTGGGGAAGAAACATCTGCAAAGTGTTGCTTGCACTTTGCAGCAGGAGCTGCAGAGAAGTAGGGGATCATCAGGGTTTTTTCCCATCTGGATTGGGGAAGGGAGAAGCTGGGAGAAAATGGGTAAAAGCAAAATTGTTGCAGTACTGGAAGTATCAGGATAAATAAGGGGTAAAGGTCCTAGTTTATGTATGAGCTTGAATAAAAGCTCTTACCTCCTAGTTAATGTATTTCTCTGAAAACCCTGTCAAAAGCTAAAGGGACTTTAAGGTGCAAAGGTGTTGATAAAGACCATAAGTGGACAGGATGAATGGGAGCAAGAGGTGCCTGACAAAACAAGAACTAGGTGGAAGTTACTCTGTGGTGCTGCCCTGACAGTGCAGCTGGGTTAGTGAGGACTGGGGGTGGAGGGATGGAGGATGGGGTGTGTCCTAGTGCCCCTCTTTTAGTTGTATCATAGCAGATGCAGAGATAACAGGGAAAAAAAATATTTTACACAGAAAAAAAGATATGTCAGAAGTGACTTAAGGCTTTTAATGCAAGTTAAATTCCTAAATGCCTCGGTGAACATGGGCTTAGGAATTCATGTCACTTATTTCATTCAGGGGGCACAGCCTCTGGAAGTTAGTGAGTTGGATCTAAGCAGGAGAACAGCTTTCATTTAAATTTAAGATGTGGGAAAAGCTGTAATTACTCTGAAGAGATGGAGGGTATTCAGGCTAACAATTTAGAGCACTTAAATTATGTGTCAGGGCTCCCTGGCACTGAAGAGCTGTGCTGTGTGACTGGAGACACCTGAAGCTCTGACAGTACAAATTCCTTGTGTGATGGGAGCTGCTGAAAGCTGCACTTAATCTTTTTGCTTACTAAAGCAAGTGCATTTATATTGCAGAGGAGCAGCTCTATGGATTTCTCAGGTGTCTGGGTTAAATTACTGACTAATAAATTATTAAATAGCAATGTGTATTTTCATTTGAAAGCTACAATATGGTATCATGCCAGTGGGATTCAAGGCTTCTCTGGCTTTGGTAGTGCACTAATAGTGCACTCTCACAAAGCTGTTGGCTTTGCAACCTGCTACAAAGCAATTATTTTGCTCTAAATTCCTCTGTTTTGCCATGGTGCTTTACCTGTGTTCTTCCATTTTGCTAAAATTGGGATGAAAATCTAAGCTCTTCCCTCTGTGATATCTATGGCTTTAGTTATTAGGACTCTCTGATTTGACAAAAGAAATTAGATCCATCTCTGAGACAACAGATGAGTGTTTAAATTGGCAAACTTTTTAATAAATGTTAAGTTATGCTGCTCTTAACTATTCATAAAGGTTCTGGAAGTTTGTTCTAATGCTGTAATTTCTCTGAGCGAACAGTGACGCTGACTTTGGTTTGATGCACACTTGCTATATTTTTGGTCATCTTAAAACACTGACTACTAGGCTCTAGAAAAGGAGCAGCAGATGACTTATTTCCCTTTTTCCTGTCACTTCCCACCCCAGGAACTGGTTGCAGAGAAGGAGAGGAACGGTTTGCTTACGGCCAAAATGCGAGAGCGCATCAACACGCTGGAGAAGGAGCACAACACCTTCCAGAGCAAAATACATGTTAGTTACCAAGAGTCTCAGCAGATGAAGATCAAGGTAAGTGCTTTACCACAACTGCTGGGAGTTGATGCTCATGAACAAGCAGATCCATGATGAGAAATTGTTGCTTTAGCCAGGGTGCAAAACTTTGTGGCGGTTTCCCGACTTAAAAGAAAGACAAGGTGTTCTCACAGGGTGACTTTTGTAGTCTGTAAAATTCTATCCAGGCAGCCATTCTCTGATCTAGTTACTTTTCCTTCGTGGTGTTCTGCTGAGATGTTATTCAATTAAAGTGTAAAATCTAATTGAAATACTCAGCTTAAGATTGCTACTAATGCTGATGATCATTTACCAGCGGATAAATCTCTTTAAAATTATAGTACAGAGTGACAACATAGCATAATATACATGAAATATCATTGCCTGGAGGAGTGCTCTGCTGAAAATATTTGAAAAGCAGACACTTGTATTTTTTTTAAGACCCTTGTTAATCTCCATTGTAGTTCCATTATAATGAAGTGACCTTATAATGAAGGGCTTGTTTCATCAGACTAAAAAGTTTAACTTAGTTTTCTAAGAAAAATGGTCCTTTTTATACCAACATGACTGCTTAGATTTCATTCTGGTATTTTTTTCCTGTATGAATGTCACATCAAGCCCAGGCATGTGAACTTCCCAGCTTTAATGCTTTATCTTCTGTCTCAGCATTTTAAAGAATAGCATCTCTGCAGTTGTGGGCAGAACTATGTTCTCCTGAGCAGAGACAACTTCCTTGGAACCTGTAGAGAAAACTGGATAATGAGAAGGTCTTGCTGCTGGCTGGGGAGGGGAAAGGAGGCTTTTGCAGAGGCTGTTGTCTCAGGCAGAGCTGGAGGAAGGATGAGCAGAGTGCTCTGGTCCTGCTCCCTCTGCTGATGTGCTGCAGCATGGCAGAGAACCTGGAATTGTCAGAGCTTCCAGTTAGGTGGGGTCTGTGCCCCTGCTTCAGTTAGGATTTTCTTGGCATTGATTAAAAACCAACAGTGAGGCAAAAGAATCCCTTAATAAACATTACAAGGCCCAGCTTGTTATATTGTTGGGGCAGAGCTGGAGGTGGCTGCCCTACAAGGGCCTGCTCTCTGCTGCTGTGGTTGTTACACAAACACTTGTTTGGCTTTTTGGTGTAAAAAGTGCTTATGGATGAGTCAGATATTTGATGAAACTGGGTGTTGGAAAGGTGTCAGCCATATCCACAACCTGGCAGTGATAGAGGAAGAAAGTGATGTAGCTGCATGTGCTTGAGGGTTTTCAGAGCAGGCTGTTGGGCTGCAAGACCAGCCCTGCTGTTCCCTTCTGCATATTCAGAGTCCATTTTTTTCCCTTGAATCCTGTCTTCTTATTTTCTTTACACTATTCTGAACCTTGAGTTATCAGGGCTTCTTTCTGCCTCTGCATTTTGAACATGGTTCTAAACTATCAGTCTGTTTTATTGCCTAAATAAAGGATCTGTTTCATAATTTTGACATTGGGATATTAAATGAGGACTAGCCTTTTGCAGTTTGCAAGCTATAATATGTGTATTGTTATTTATTTACTTTCTCTGCTTTGTTTAAAGGCTGTGTAAACTAATGATAATTCACAGCATGTTTATTTCCCTTTGGAAAAGTTATGTATTGCTATCCAGTTATTGATAAATATCTAAAGTTATACAGCTTAGCAATCAGTATTCTGAGTATCACATATGTGGTCTTTTAAACAATAAAAAAGATTGCCTTGATAAATAGGTTGATACAGTGGTATAAAAGTAAACTTGTGCTTTTATTTGAGCACAAGGGTCTGAGCAGCACAGTTTAATTTGAGTAGATGTGTGAGGCAGGAATAAAGCTCCCCCTCTCCCCAAAAATGCAGTCAATTCTACTTACTGAAACTATTGCAATATCTTATCTACTGCTACAAGCTGTTGGGTTGTTTGGGTTTTTTTATTGCTCCTTAGTTTAGTCTTATGGAATTGATCTTTCTTTCCCCATCAGTTCCAGCAACTCCGTGAGCAGATGGAGGCAGAAATAAGCCACCTGAAGCAGGAAAATGGAATCCTGAGAGATGCTGTCAGTACTTCCACCAACCAAATGGAGAGCAAGTATGTGAGCAGCTACTCAGAGCTCTGTGTGTTTTTAAGCCCTCCCTGAAGAGTTGTTCTGGCTTTTTTTTTTTGTTTGTTTCTGTCTTCTTGGCTGTCTCTAGTGGTTAAACTGGGAGCACAGATACTTAGATCAGTATTGATAGCCCAGTTAACAGTCCTGCTGGGGCAGCACTTGGATTTATCTGCTGGTGGTGCAAATGTTTGGAGAAACAAAAAGGCATCTCCAGGTTTTGTCTCTTGTGAGTTGTGACTCAAAATGCCCCTGAGCTGGCAGAGAGGATTGTATGTGAAAGCTGAGCACCCACATGAGGTGTATAGAAAACAAAACTGACACATTTTTATGCTTTAAGGTACTTGATTTGCTACTCTTGGAGACTAGAATGTCAGGTCCTGTAAAGTGCTCCATATCTTCCTCTTCTGGCTATGATGCTCTTGCAGAGGTGCTGCTTCTGGATGCACCTTTCTGTTAACAGCTCCTGCACTGCCAGGGCAGCTCAGCAGAGGTGTGTTCTGAGCAGGTTGATGTAACAAGTGCTCAGAGAAGGGTGTGGTACCCTGATTTTAGGTGTCCTCTTCATTTAAATGAAGCATCATTATCTCTTAGACAGTTATCATGAAAATGTTGTAATTCAAGCAAACTTAAAATAAAAATAAAAAGCTTTTTATTTGCTTGGGCACAAAGGGAAGCCTCTTAAAATTCTTCCCTTAGGCTGTACAAAGGCATTTCTCTCCTTGTGTCAGAGAGTGCATCAGACACCTCCATAAGTTAATGGTCAGGTCAAGGCCAGGAGGCAACAAAGTCTGAAGCAACGTGTGCAGTTATAAGTCCGGGAGGAATAGTCTGGAGTCTGAGATCAATAATCCTTTATGGGAAGAGGAAAAGAATGTGAATTTCAATGTGAGACTATTCCTTGTGCTGAGCCTCTTTAGTTTAGATCAGCCTGTCCAAATCATGCTTTCAAACCTCTTCAAGGAACTTTGCAGGAACCGATGCTTGTGATTTACTGCTGACCTTTTGTGTCTGAGCCTCATCCCTTCCTTGGGATGACACAGTTTTGGTGGGGAGCAGAACCCCAAACCCAGGACAGCCCTTTGGCTGCAAGTGTAGGACTTGGTGTTGGTCCTTGAGTAGCTGCTGTTGTGGCCTGTGCTTCTTGTGGGGAAGAAAGGTGTGGAAATGTTTGTGTGCAGGCAGTCGGCCGAGCTGAACAAGCTGCGCCAGGACTACGCGCGGCTGGTGAACGAGCTGGGGGAGAAGAGCAGCAAGTTGCAGCAAGAGGAGCTCCAGAAGAAGAATGCAGAGCAGGCAGTGGCTCAGCTCAAGGTGACTGGGGTTTTCTCTGCCTATCAGGTTGTGCTCTAGGCTGTAAATCAGTGAAATGTGGGGGGGGTGAGAATTGCTGGTGCTCTTTCTGTTTCAGGTGGGCCGGGACAGGCTATGGGTTTTTTTATGTTTTTATTCAGTGAAGTGGGTTTAGAGTGGCTGCAGATCTCCCTGTGAAGTGAAACTTACCTTCCAGGGAAATATCTTTAGAAGTCTAAGCTGGAGATGCTCAACTTGGCTTTCTGTGAGTGTACAGTTCCAGCAAGAGTTGATATTTCAGAGTCATTCATCCCAGATGGCATTGTCCTTGTGTGATTTTTAGTTGAAGTCACATGTATGTTAAAACTTTTAAATAAGTACAGTTTTTAAAGAGTTAAAATGTAAGTGGACTGGGTTCTGGATGCAGCTCTTTCCTTTTCTTTGGAAGAAAAGGTTTTTCTTTTTTTTCAGAAGAGAAACTAGTGTGTTTTGGGGTGACAATGTCAATCTAGAGCTCATAGCTTCCTTAATATTTGCAATTAAGTCTTACATACCAGAAGCTCTCCCTGCCTTTTGCCCTGGCAGGTGGAGAGTTGATATGTAGAGTTGAGATATGTTTTAATTACAGGATGCAGATTTATGTGGTGCATAGCTGGTCTGGCTTCTGGTGTTAATTCTGAGCTATCAGGGCAAAGATGCTGCATTTTCATATTACAGAAACCATTCTGTTAAGAGCCTATAATGAAACCCTGTTCACAATTTGCCTTTCAAATTAATAGGCTAAACTAGTCTAGGAGGAGGATTACAGAGCACTGTCTCTCTCTGATGTGCCCTAATGGAAACAAGAAACAATTTCACTTCATTGCCATATGTTTTGGGAATGGCACTGAGGGGGGATGCACTCTGGATGTTTCAAAAATAAATTAAAGGTTAGACTTCTTTTCATTAACTCTCTTTTTCAATGTGAAGGTCCAGCAGCAGGAAGCAGAGAGAAGATGGGAAGAAATCCAGGCTTATCTCAGGAAAAGAACAGCAGAACATGAAGCAGCACAACAAGGCATGTATCACAGAATTCCCAAATAATGCTTATTGCACTGAGTTGGCTGTTACCATTTGTAAAAAAAAAAAAATAAAAGGGCATTATTGAGTAAATGACTTTATTTTAAAGCTCAGGTGAAGGTGGTACTGCTTCAGCACCCTGGGGAAATAGTGTGTTGTGATCCCAGTTAGTCTGAGTGCTGATGAGGGAGCTGAACCTTGGCTTGCTGGAACAAGGCTTCCAATCAGCCTCCCTATTTACAATGATTTCCCCCAAAGTTTAAATATTGACTTCTGAATTAAAATCCTGACATTTCTGCTGCAGATGTGCAGAATAAGCTTGTGGCCAAAGACAATGAAATCCAGAGTTTGCACAGTAAACTTACTGATACAATGGTGTCAAAACAGCAGCTGGAGCAGAGGATGCTGCAGTTATTGGAGGCTGAGCAAAAGAGAGCTTCTGAGGAGGACTCCATGCAAATGCAGGTGCAGGTAGTATTGCTCAAATATTTTAAGGGTGTGGGTTTTTTCCTCTTGTTTTGTGTCTATGGAAACACAGAGATATCCTGGAAATGCTTCTTTAGTGAAGTTTTCCCACTGAATAAAGGATGAGAAAACTGTGCGAGTTCACTTATGAAGTGAGACCTTGTGTGTGGTGCTGTGAGGAGACCTGGGATCATCTCACACCTGAGAAGTGCTCTGGGCAAGTCAGGAAAACGTGCTGACCCAATTTTCCAAGCTGTGAAATGATGCCATGGTCTGGGGGACACCCTGGGAGAGCAGCCATGAACCTTTGTTTGTGTGAGCTCCCTTCTCCTGGCATCAGGTAGAGGCAGCATGGACATAACTCCTGAAGGCTTCAGGAAAACCAGATGGATTATGGTGGGGCAGGGAACATTTTTCTCTTGATACAGAACAGGTTCTTGTGCTTCCACTCAAACTGGTTGATCTTAGTGGGGAGAAAAAGAGCATCTTTGAAAAGTGTCTGACATGTAAATGCTGAACTGTTCTTACTAACACAATCAAGGCTAAAAGCTAATCCTAGCAAAAGTTGACTAGCTGCAGATCTCAGCCTGCTTTTCTTTCTGTGCTCTCTTACAAGGAGCTGATAGAGCAGAATGATGCTTTGAATGCTCAGCTTCAGAAGTTTCATTCACAAATGGCAGCCCAGGTACAGCATGTTCTCAGTTCTTTTGTAGTCATGAATTGTGAACTTTCATTAAAAGTAAGACTTTTTTGTTATAGCTGGATATGAGATGTAATGCTGAAAAAAACCAGTCTTGTTAGTATTCTCCTTTCTAATGTTTCTCAAACTGGTTTAAAACTTAAGCTTCTGTCTTTTGGGGGGAAAATCAATTTATTTTCTCCCATCTTGGCTTTCATTTATAACCAAAGGGTATAGTACCTTTTTGAACGTTTGTTTTCTGTAGCTTTGCATGTGTAAATTTCTGCCTTGTGGTTCTTTTGGTCTTTTGCAGTCCTGTGAACCATCTGATCACTTTTTTCCTTGTGAGAAAGTGTCTTATGGTAGCTGCTGTATAAAGCTGTTTGTTCATTTCATTGCTGTTTCTGTGCAGAAGAAAAACAAAATCACACCAAACCCCCACCAAACCTGCACAATGCCTTACCCAGTTACTTTAATCTTTAAAATTTTAGTTTGACTGGTTAATATGAGAAATTATTTCTGTTGTAAGCACTGTGTAAAGCCTCAGGGTCACTGGAATTGCTTCCATGTAGGGGTAGGTCACAGAAATCAGTCTAGAAAGGCTTTGTGGGTACAAGGGGAGACTGTTCCTATGCAGTTGGGTGCTGCCTTCTTTTACTTATGGATGTGCTCGATGGAATTTGGTTAAATTTGACATCAGACTGAAAATCTGGATTTGCTTGAAGTGCTTTAACCCAGTGAGTGGGGAGAGTAGTGAAGGAAGAGCCAGTCTGGATTTACAGTGTCTTCATGACCTGCTGTTCTCATCCCAGTCCTTTAAGGGCTTTGGAAATAAATCCCCAGGGGAATTTTGCTTTTTAGCTCTGGGTTACACAAGGAGACTGAAGGAGGTGTCCTTTCCCCACATGGTATCACTAACCATGAAAATTCAGGGATATTTTTCCACCTGGGACAGTAGGTGTGGAAAAAGCACTTTGGAGAGGTGAGGTTGGACTGGATCCTCTTCTGGACATCAAGGTTAATGAAACTTCCTTGGTCATTAAAAACACCCTCTGGGACTGGAACTATTTGTTTCATTTCATATTTTTTTTCTCTGATGCTCTTCTCCCTTATGATCCAGATAAGGCAGCATAGGGATTGCTGAGAGGGTCCCATGGGCACAAGCTCTGCAAGATCCAGGGTTTTGGGGAGGGGAAGGGCTGGATAAGGAGAAGCATGTATCTGCAGCACAAATGCCCATGGTTCTGCCACAGCTGCTCCCAAATATGAAACATTTGTGGGTGTGAAACAGTCTGCAGAGGTCCCTTGATGCCTTGATAACCACTGTGATGGGTCTCTCTTGCCCTATTGTGTGTGACAGCATAGGAATAGGCTTTTTCCAGGGTGGAAAAATACCACTTGCTGATTTTATGTTGCTGTTTCTGCTCCTAACACAACCCCTGATGCACTGTGCAGGGTTGTTTTTTTTTTAAATTTGAGTGGTTTGTCAACAGAATGTTCCATAAAGCACTTAATTCCTGTGAGATGAGTGCTGGTGTGAACCCTGTGGTTTGTTTCATTCTGGTAAAGGGAAAATAATATCTTTTTTCCCTTTGTGCTGCCTTAGGCCAGAGGGGAAGGGACATTAGTATGTGCTGGTATTCCTTCAATGTTCCTTTGCCAGGAAATAGTTGGAAGCATCCTGTGCCAGTTTAAAATAACTAGACAAATGCTATTCCTGGCTCACTGTACATGAGGATTCTTTGACTTGCTTTACTTTCAGCTATTTTTTTTTTTTCCTTCTGCAGACCTCAGCTTCAGTCCTGGCAGAAGAACTCCACAAAGTGTGAGCATTCATTTCCTCTGGGATCTGGGGGGTGTTACTGGATTTCAGGACCTGCCACCTTCCCTCCACGCATGTGCAGGAGGGGCTGGTGAAGGAAGTGTTGCTTTCTGTGCTTTTAACTTCTCACCATGGCATTGACTTGGGAGCTGGGAAATGACATCCTATGGACTTCCCTTCCCTGTCTGGCCTCAGGTTTGGAGTCTGTTGTAGGTGGCTCTGTGTGATACACAGAAAGCAACATCTCTCTTGTTTATCTCTGCCTGTGTGCAGGGTCAGTGCAGCATACAGGAATGTGCCTGACCATGAGAATTGCTGTTGTTTGGGCTGTATGGCTGTGCCAGGAGGGTTTCTCCCTTTGAGACATGAGGGTAATTGTGTTTCAGAGCCAGAGAATGTCCCATAAATTTTTTGGCAAGCAGACAACATTTAAAATAGAAAAGCTTTTGGACCCAAGGTGTACAGTCAGCAGGATTTAGAGTAGGGGCTGGATTTAAGGGCCAACATGTATTTTGTGTTTAGCCTGATGCTTCCTGTACCACTTTCATCCAGATCCTTTTGTACTGATCTGTCATCATTTCTCGTTTGTGCAGGATTGCAGAAAAGGACAAACAGATAAAGCAGATGGAGGACTCATTAGGCAATGAACATGCCAACTTAACCAGCAAGGAGGAAGAGCTCAAGGTATAATAAAAGCATGTGTAAATGCCAGCTGGTACAGGGAGAGGCTGGTTGGCTGCCTGTACAAGAAGAAGCCCCCAAAGCTCCTGCCTTTGACTCTAGAAACAGCCCTTTGAGCTACAGGTCTGCTCATTTGGCTCTCCTAGGCCAATGCTAGATCCTGGGAAAGCTGTTGACATGGAAGTTTGAGGATTTTCCTTCAAAAAGTAACCTGAAATGCTTTGACCTGGATAGTGAACTTACCTTAAATAATGTCTGTATATGAACTGCAAATATATTTCTTTTTCTCCTTCTTTCAGGTCTTACAGAATATGAACTTATCCCTGAAGTCAGAAGTACAGAAGTTACAGGCTCTGACAAATGAACAGGTGAAATAATTGCTTGAATTCCCACTACCTATTCTGTCATAAATGCAAATGCAGATTTGTTAAGCTGTGCTTAAGCACATTAACAGTGTGAGGCTTCTGGATCAGGCTAATACCTGATTCCCTGGAGTTCTTATGGCTGCTGGGAGGCCCCTCCTTCACCAGCAAAGTCTTTTACTTGGATGTCCAGGTTACTGGAGCAATTTGCTTGCTTGGTTTAGATTTTCAGGCACACAGAGTGCAGGACACTTCACAGGAATTGTGAATGTCAATTGTCTGTGAATGTGCAGGCCTGGCCTTTGCATACAAGGGTCATCAACAACCCCCAAAAACCCCAAAAGCACACAACCCCCTTGCCTCACCATAGAGATCTCATTAGAGCCAAACAAAATGCTGTCCCTGTGTTACTGCTTTGTGGCCTGTTCATTACAGAGGTGGAAATGAAGTGTTTAATTAGAGATAATCCCAGTTGTCAAATGAATCTCTTCGAGATTGTCTTCCTTTGCATAATTACATCTTGCCTGGTGTAGATTGGTGTTGTAAAAGTGCATGAAGACAAGCTTACCCCTTTCACTCTTGATTTCAGTCATGTGCTGAGAGGCCAAATGACTTGTTCTAGCTTTTTAATATTGTGGAATGAAAGGTTGATTGAATCATGTGATGTATCCTAAGTCTGTGTTAATCCTCTTTATATCTAGGCTGCTGCTGCACATGAGCTGGAAAGGATGCAGAAAAGGTAAATAGCTCTGGGATTTGATAAACAACATTTATCAGTCTTTTATGCTCTTTTGAATGATGCTTTTTGTAAGACTTGGATGAGGAAACATGTTTAACTGTTGTGCTGTGTCTCAGCATTCTCATGAAAGATGACAAAATAAGAAGTCTTGAAGATCAGCTTCGAGAAGAACTTGCTCAGATTTCAAACACAAAGGAAGAATACAAGGTAAGATACAGAATAGGTATTGTTGTGCTTATTTTACAGTACTTTTTCCACACTTTGGAGGTTGTGGAGCAGCTGCAGAACAGTGAAATAAAACTGACTTTTGGGTGTTCAGATAAACTGTAGTATTGTTTGCAAGGCAAGAGCAATGTGAGATGTCACAGTTGCAGCAAGGAAGAGGTGGGGCAGCACAAGTTAAATGCAGTGTCTGCAGTTGTGAAGTGTGAGGGCTTTGAAATCTGCCAGGGGAGGTTGTACAGTAAAAGCTATTGTGACTTTCCTGGATTCCACCTTCTAATGTGACTTTTGAGGCCTTGGTGTGAGCCTTTGTTGCTTGGACTATCATATCAAACCTCTGTTTTCTGTCAAGGCAGGTGTAAAAGTGCTTATTTTAATTCTTCCAAACTGTTTCTCATAAGGCTGCAGCTAAATTGCTGAAGCTTTTGTTCTGACATCTGGGGTCTGCACAGCAAAGCTGCTTCTGGTTTCTGGATGCTGTGTGCAGAGAGCGGTTTAACTCCTCCTTGCCCTCTGCCACCTTGGCTTTTTTCTTGTGAACTTGGGCAGTTAGAAACAGCTCTGCTTCCTGAGCAAGGTGATGACTGTCTTTTTAAGTCCTTTAAAGCCCGTGGTGGGTACTGCTGCTCTTCTGATGTTTCTGGTGTGAGGTCAGTCACTCTTAATCTCACAATATCAGGTTGCCAGCTTTGCTGGTGAGGAACAGAGAGGGTGAGCAGTGGCAGAGGCAGGATGCTTTTGTAGGAGAAGCCACTGGAGTCTCCTGGAGCTCTTTGAAGCAGGTAGTAAACTTGATTCATGTATTAAAGTGGCACTTTCAAAGAGATTTTGATGAGAGTCACTTGCAAGGTTCTGTCAGAGAATGAGGGAAGAAGTTTGCTCAATTAATAGACTAGGAAACAAAGTACAATTTCAGCTGTTTTTTGGAATAAAGCTGTTGACTGAATCTTCAGCTAAGTGTGTGCTGGATAAGAAGTGCATAAATAGTGTGGAGAGGGGAGTGGGAAGAGATGGCAGGCTGGAGTAAGTGAGCAAGTCTCAGGTTAGTGACACTCTCAGGGCTTTGTGCAGTGGAGCATTATAAAATGCAAGTGAAGTGGTGCAAATGAACATGAGGAGGAATATGAGCATCCTTTAGTGTGATGGTTTCTGTAGTAACTGTTCCCCAGGAAAAAGGCCTTAGAGGTGTTGTGAATGGTTGTGCTGAAATCAATTCAGTGCTAAGTAGTGGCAAAAATCACCTGGAGGCAATTCTGGGAGAATGAATAGAGAAAATGCAGATTGTCATGGTCGTGATACTGCAGAAATCTGTAGTGTGCTCTCAGCATGAGTATTATGTGCACTGCTGGGCACTTCTTCCTCCTGTCTTTGATCCCAAACACAAACCAGAGCAGTGTTGTATTTCATGGTTCCACCTGAGGAAGTGCTGCTCTTTCCCATGCACATGAAAGTGGGAGAAACAGAGCAATGCTTTTAATCCTCACTGTTGCTGCTCCTTCCTGCTTGTTTTTCATGTAAGGCTTTGGGGCTGAGGCACAGGGCACGTGTCCTGCTTTTTATTTTTGCAGAGCACCAAGCAAGTCTTTAAGAAGACTTTGTAAAGCAAAAATAACAGAGGAGGATTTTAAAATACATGTGAGAAATCCAGACAGAGGCAGCCTGTCTTTTCAGGGCTGTGTCCCTTGCAAGGAGCAGGAATGCTGGAGGACACACAAGGACTTTGGTGGGGCTGTTTGTCTTCCCCAGTCACCTCTTCCCAGCCTGCAATGGGACCCAAGTGTGGGAGCTGTGCTGGACTGCCAATTCCTTGCTGTGCTTTAAGGCAGCTGAAGGGAACTAGAGAGGGAATCTTGGACCATTTGCTTCACCAGATGAGTGTTTTGGAGGAAAGGCAGCTATCAAATCTTGACATGATGCTGTTGATGCTTTAGGAGGAAAATGCATTTTTTTCTAAGCTTCTCACACTTGTTACTGCCTGATTCTCTGCCAGGGAATAAAGATGGTAACAGCTGAATTTCTTATGGGAACATAAGGACAATACTTTTGTCCTGAATACAGAAAAGCAAGGAAGAGGAGGAAAGGACTGTTTGTAGTCTTGTAGCTTTCAAAGAACTCACTGTAATGACTTCTGTGCTGTTTAATTACCTCATTGCCATTATGGAAATGCTGTATTTAGGCTTTGCAGTTCTGAGCTGATAAAATGACTACGTTTTCTTCCAGGTTCTCAAGGATCAAAACACAGCTCTGCAAGCTGAGGTTCAGAAGCTTCAGACTCTCCTGTCTGAGCAGGTATAGCCAGTGTTTGCTGAGGTTTTATCACATACATGCTGAAAAAATTAAAAGAATAGAAATTTTTTCTTAACCTGGCTGTAGGCTGAACTGATTGGTGTCAAAACTGGTGCTTTTTAGGTATTTTCTCTTCCATGGAGAGTTCAAGTAAAGCAATTGTGACTATCTTTTAGACCTAGTCAAGAGGATCCAAACAAAATGTGGCTTTTTTTCCTCTTCTGAAGACTCCTATCTTAACACAAGCAAGAGCCTATTTCTGAAACCACTCTGTTTTGTCTACAGTTTTCTGGAATAAAAAATCCAAAGCACTCCAGGGGAGAGGGCTCTTGCTGGGCTATGGAGAGACCAGAGCAAGATTTTTACCGTGCTTGTTTTCTTCCATCCTGGACCCAATTCTCAAACCAGTGATAACCAAAGAACAGATCCATGGAATGGGAAAACACTTTGCATTGTGTGATGTCTTTTATCTCCTGTTCTGTATTTTTGCCCATGGCACACCTGCTGCTCACAGGTTCAGAGCTGTTGCTCCTTTGGGATCATTGCCTGGGAGAGCCCTTGTGAACACCCCTGGCTTTGTACCATTGTGGAATGTGAAAACTTCCTGAAACACTTGAAAAAGAACTTGCAGGACAGGAAATTTATTTCCTTTCCTGTGTTGGCATCTGCTAACCAGGAGCTCCCTGTCTGGAACAGCTCCCTTTCTTCAGGTGGAGAACCAGGTTTGCAGCCACATCCCCCTGGGTCTGCCTGACCTGGTGTGTCTTTTTTCTTGGAAGCTGGTTTGTGTTTCTCATGTGACCTCTCACAACGTGGTGGTGTTGAGAAATCAAATGTTCTCCTGAGTGAGCCTCAGGTAGAGCTCAAAAGAGGCAGATTTTTCATTTACTGAGCTGGCTGCTGTGGATTAGATGCTGCAAGTCCATCAGTGTAAAATCATCAAGGCATTTGGGCTGGATCTGTCCCTCCTGTGAAAGACTGACAATTTTCCAGTCTCAGTATTAGACACATGTGCCATGAGGACTTTATTTTCCTTTCTGGGTTAGTGTTATAACCAAGCTTCTGGTTAAGTTGATGCTCTCCAGTTATTTGTTTTTAAATCCAAACCCATTATTTGTTCAACTAATGGTGACCCTATTATGTTTTGGTTTTTTTAATAGACAAACAAAGACTTGATAGAGCAGATGGAAAAAAGGTAAGAAACTTTTTTCTTTTAGATCAGAGGCTAAAAGAAAGATTACTGTTGATAGCTAAACTGCCTTCAAAGGTTAACTGTTTCTCCTAATACTCACTCTTGATTTCTCAGCATGAGAGAGAGGGATGATAAAATCAAGACAGTGGAAGAGCTGCTTGAGGCAGGACTCATACAGGTGGCTAATAAAGAGGAGGAGCTGAAGGTAAAATCTCTCATATTATCTTTTGATGGGGAAGTAGAAATTAAGTGCTTCTGTGCAAAGTGTGTGTTGGAGTGCCTGAGAATTCCTTTTGAATAGGAAAAGCATCTCATGGAGACAAGGTTAAAACCTTTTTTGTAAGATAGAGTGAGCCTGAGCATTGATGGCAGAGAGTAAAGGCTTTTCTGTGCTCAGTCTAGAGCAGATTTTGCTTGGGTGCAATCCTGGTGTCCTTTGGAATAATGGGAATGTATCTCCAGAGCTGCACATTTGGCTTAATTTCCAGCAAACCTGTCTTTAGGAAAGGGTGTTTTACAAAACCTTGGTAGTGTGGGAATCTTGCTTCTTTTTGCTTAGTTGATAATCTGAAGGGTTAAATGGATTGTAAATTAGTGACACTTTTTGGATGATGATAGTTATCTCCATTCTGTTTGTCTATAAAGAAAATAGTGGTGAGAAGCCTGGAAAGCCAGAACAAAAATCCCTGTCTGTTTTCAGCTGGGTTTTGCTGGGAAGCTGTGTCCTGTCTACCTGGACAAAACCAAGACAACTCTCACTGTCTCAATGTGCCTCAATTCCAGGTGCATTGCTGACACCCCTGTGCTGGGGAGGGGTTGTAAACTGTCAGGTTATTGAACAGCCAAAGATGAGAGGATGTCACAGAAGCATTTAGGTTGAGAAAGACCTTTTAAGATCAGGCCCAACCATTCCCCCAGCACTGCCAAACCCACCACTGACCCATGTCCCCAAGTGCCACATCCCTTTTAAATCCCTTCAAGGATGGTGGTATTTTACAAATTCATCTAAGATGTCTAATTATTTGTTTGAAATAATGTTCCATAATTTTTTTAATAATGCTAAGCCAGTGTTAGGAATATGTGATTTTTAAGCTTGTAGTGTGCTTCTGTACACAGGCATCTTTGACTCCTTGTATATTTTGGACATTATTATTGACTCCAGAGTAAGATCTGGACTGTTAAGGCCCATGGTCTTATGGTTTTTGTTATTTGTATTCCCAAAGTAAGGAGAAGTCTGTCTGTGAGAGAGCATCCCAACATCATGTGAATACATATTAATGAATGGGCTGTCCCAAAGATGTGAGGAATGGCAATGGTCTGTAACAGGATTTGTTACATTTGTTTTTCTGAACACTCCACTCAGTTACAGCATCCCCACCTTGCTCCATACCTGGACTTTAACTTCCTATAGATTGAAGTCCACTCCAAGTTATCCATGATGAATAATTAATCCATTAAATACTTTGGCTCCAACAGCTGCAGCAGGGGGGGTGTGGATCTCTTTCAGACTTTCAAAGTCTTTCCCTTATTCTAAAAGAAATTACTTTTCTGTCAAGCTTAACACTTTTTCCCCCACAAATGAGCCTTTCATTATCTGTGTGTCTGCTTTCAAAGGCGCTGCGAACGGAAAATTCATCCTTGAGAAAAGAACTTCAAAGTCTGCAAATTCAGCAATCGGAGCAGGTAGTACTTTTCATCTAAAACTTTTATTACACCTAAACTAAATCTGAAAGAATCTTGCTGTGGTTGCAAAAGTCAAGGGAAAAAGGTGGAGATGCCTTTGAAGGCTGTTGGCAAAGCATCCTGTTTTCTTCCAGCGTTGGTCTGGAAGCTGCTACTTCTGTCAAATACTTCCTTTGCAGAAGTGTAAAATGGGGCTGATGTAAAGGATCCAGAGTTTGCCATGCACTGAAATGGGTGGATTGCTTTTTCCAGAAGCCTAGAGCAGCAGGCATGGCTTGGGAGGCAGCTTGTACTGCCTCAGCTTCATGATACCTGTTTGAGCTTTCCAGTGTTACTCCACACTGCAGGTGTGACTTATTCCCCCTTCTCTTTGTGTCTCTGTGACACTGTCACAGTATTATCACTTTGGATGTGCCCATCAGGAAGTGCCTTTCCTGGACATCCAGCTCTGCTTGGACAGCTCAGGAGGACACTTAGTTTCTAGAAAATAATTTATGGAGAAGGGGAAGTGCAGTGACCATGAAGAGGTGTTACAGTAGTGCCAGTATTAAAGGTTAGCTGAGCAAATGCTGGTCCTGAACCTCACCCTGTCCTGCTAAAGATGGTGTGGGTTTGCTTTTGTTTTCCTGGAACTTGCAGCAGGTCTGGCATTATTGGTTTGCCAGGAACTGGAGACCAATAGGTAATTTTCTCAGGAGCAGCCAGATAAATAAAATCATTAGGATGCAACATAATTTATCCAGTGCCAGAGTGCTCCATTCCTCACTCAGATTGTCTTTCTATCTTCTGGGTTGTATTAATTGAAGCTCTGTTTTGAACAGGTTTCCTTCCAATCACTGGTGGAGGAACTCCAGAAAGTGTGAGTTACTGCACAGCTTTCATTTCTCATTGTTCTCTCTGTCTTTATTCTGTGACTACAAGTGTTTTGCTTCCCTGGAATTATTTGCTTTTAACTGGGTGAAGCGTGTGTGTGGCAGGAAGCTTTTTCACTTTAGGAACATGTCATGTCAGATCAATACCTTCTGAAAATCCAGTTGCTTCTCTGCTAAGCAATTAATTTCATAAACCTGACTTGGACTAGAAGAGGAATTGCACTTATTTGTCAGACAGTCATTTTTGTTCAGTAGGCATTTGAAAGGAGTGAGCTTGTTTGCTCTGTGTGTGTTTTAATTTGATAATACCTTGCTGGAAAGTCCAGTCAAGGCTGATTTTAAGTGTGTGTCATTCCAGGGAGTATTCATACCTTAATTGATGTTCTTAGACTGTAGTAGTATCTCTTTAGTGTCTGAATTACTGGTTATACAAAGCTAGTATCTATTTAGTGTCTGAATTACTGGTTATATAAAGCCAGCTTGTTCTGTGTTATTCCCAGTCTTATTCTTCCTATCTATTTCTCCTGCTTGATCCCACTGTGGATCCCAGAGGCTGGTGATGTGATGTGACAGCAGAACCAAAGCTTATGTCTTTATTTGAGTAGCACATTCTTTTCAACCAGTTAATATTGTTTCTCTCCTCTTTTTAAGGATCCATGAGAAGGATGGAAAAATAAAATCAGTGGAAGAACTCCTCCAAGCTGAAATCCTAAAAGTAGCAAACAAGGAGAAGACTGTTCAGGTATCTCTCTGCAATCCCTGCCTTTCTTCCTGTGTGGATGCCATTTATTAACCACTTATTTGTTACTGCATGGCATTGTAGAGTGATGAACTTGTAGCATCCATTTTTGTGGCGTTTTTGTGTTTCCATTGTCCAACCCTGTCTGTGTTTTGTCATTGAAAAGGCTTTGACACAGGAAATAGAGGCTCTGAAAGAAGAAGTAGGAAATTCCCAGCTTGAGATGGAAAAACAGGTAAAACACCTTAGTGGCAGCAGTGTGACCCAGCCTTGCCTTGGATGTGCTGCTCACTCATTTCTGTTCTGGTGTGTTCTGTGTCACTGGTCCATGTCATTGGGTTAAGGGAAGTCCTTTTAGTGGTGGAGGAACACTACTCTTGGATATAAAGCCATAAATACATAGTGTAACTAGTGCTGTCCCTCAGAAACCACATACCTCTGGATGCCTCAGCTTTTGGGACTATTGGTGTGAAATTTGGCAAGAATTGCTGGAACTTAAGGCATTACTACATTACCTCTGGCTGGGCACAGTGCATACTGTCCCTGTAGCAAACATGAAACCTTGGGACATCCTTGGAGGGTGGAAATTTGGAAATTGCAAGTTCTGAAGTTGCTTTTCCTGTTGTTGGAACAAAACTGCAAGCTTAAATAGTATCTAGTTCCCAGGTAAACCCAAGACTGTTTTCTTCCCAGTGCCCAAGGAGAGTCAGTCTTGGCACAGTAAGATTTACTCCAGCTTTCAGGAATGCAGAAATGGAGGAATATTGGCTTTTTTTGGCATGACTACTGTCTAGCATCCAAAACAATGGGAGCCCATGTTTCCTTAGGGAGCCCATTCTGCAGGAAGCTTAATCCATCGTGCTGTCAGGAAGTTTGCTTGTTTTTGTGGGTTGTGTTTTTGGTCTGCACTTTTTTCAGTCTTTCTAGCTCTACATTCCAGCATGTCACCCCCTTTTCTTCTTTCCTTACTGTTAAAGTTTTGTCCTTTTTAGGCAAAGCTTCACAGAATGTGTTTCCGTCTTGGGCTTTTTCTCCAAAGTAAATTTCCAGGAACTGAGGGAGTTATTTTGGTGTGTTTCCTTCCCTGGAACTGACACAGAGCTCAGAAAAAAAAAATGCACTTTATAGGTGCTGTCTCTGGAAAGCTACATGTGAGGGATGCTGGCTCCAAAGGTGACACATTTGGGCACCTTTTGGTCTCCTGCAAGGAGAATGGAGATTTTTGGGAATGTCTGAAACTCCTGCCATGTTATGGTAGAGGATTGAACTAAGTCAGCATCTACACAAATAACTACTGTTAGTTTTTTATACAGATTTCAAAAGAAACATTCCCACTTAAATATTGTTTTTTCAACCTTAGGATGGGAATTTAAGAGTGCTTATATTGCAGAGAGCATCCAAAAAGCACTTCCTTGTGCACAAGTCTCAATGCTCAGGGATGACCTCTCTGGTTTGAGCTGCAGTTGCCAGTGAGATGGTTGTCATCATCAGTGTGTGCTTCTTCCTGTGTGCCCCGTGGTGGAAACATGGACTGCTTGTGTTCCTATTTGCACTGTTTCCTTTGCTGCTCTGGAAGTCACATTTTAAATGTGGAGAATGTAAATAGTGGAGATCCTTGGCTCCTCATAATTAAAAAAAAAGCCAAAGAAGTGTTTATGCTTATATAATTGCAACAAATAGTGCCTATTTTACAAGTGTCCAGTTTTTCCTGTTTCTCCCTAGAGCAGTTTTTAGCATTTATGTGTCTTTTTGGTGTGTATTGAACTGAAGTACTGATTATTTTCTTTAGGTGTCAATTGCATCACAAGTCAAAGAACTTCAAACTCTGTAAGTACAGTTGTTAATGTCTGATTTGCCCTGTGCACCCTTTACTTCTCTGGTCTATTTTAAGTTAAAATGTTCTTTCCTGGTGTCTCTGTTTCCCATGAAGTGATCCAGGCTGTTAATGCTGGTCTTAGTTGTGTGTCCTTATTAGAAATACCTGTTTCTGTTTGAGACAAGAAACAAGGAATGCTGCCTGGCTTCATGAGCCCCAATTTATCTACAAGGGATT
This sequence comes from Calyptomena viridis, assembly GCA_013390005.1. Taxonomy (NCBI): domain Eukaryota; kingdom Metazoa; phylum Chordata; class Aves; order Passeriformes; family Eurylaimidae; genus Calyptomena; species Calyptomena viridis. Next base: position 656,407 of record WEIV01011307.1, on the reverse strand, counting down.
AAATTCAAGCCAGGATAGAGGGATGCAGGCATAGTGGAAAAATTACTTTGGGAATATCTATGCCTTGGCTGAGTGGGTCAGTGATCAGTCAGTCCCTTGTGTCCCCAGCTGGGGAGGGGGGAAGGAAGTTTTTAGCTGGAGAAAGCACACATGTGATATCCCTGCAAATGTCAGTGCAGAGTGTGTCTGCTCTCACTTAATGAGCAGTGCCATTGATTAAGGGCATCTCCTGCTCACCCAGGCTCAAGTGGAAGTGTTCACACATTGATTTTTAGCAGGTGAGTTGTGTTTGTGCCTTTGATCACAGATGCTGCTTTTGTTATGTGCTGCAAAACATGGGATGGTTTATTTTCAGGTGGGTAAAAGAGCAAAGGGTTTATGCTGTCTCTCCATGTTTAATGGTACAGGTTGAAGGGGAAGGAAAAGCAGGTGAAAAATATGGAGGCCTTACTTGAAGAGAAGGAGAAAGAGATTGTTAAGAAAGGAGAATGTCTGCAGGTAAGTTTCTCTAGTGTTCTGAAGGGAAATAAGTTCTGTTTCAGCATTTCTGGCTGTGAACAAGATAAATTTACACTTCTAAACTTGCTTTTCATTTGTCCAAAGGGTCAAAAGGATACAATTGCACAATTAACCAGTAAAGTTCAGGAATTAGAACAACAGAACCTGCAACAGCTCCAACAGGTATGGCTGCAGAGTGGATGTGGTTTGGGAATGCTGCTTGGTTCAACAGGAAGATATTTTTCTCCTCTATCTCTCACAAAGGGTTTGCATTGCCTTCAACCTACAGAGCTGCTTTAAATCCTACTTGACTAGACTGGTAGTGCAGAGAGCCCACAGTTGAGCTGTGTTCATCCAAACAGGTTTGACATGGATAACTAGTTCTGAGAGCTTTTCTTTACCTGGGCTGATACTGTGCATAATGAGCAGCTTTGGTGGTCTGAGAGCTTTGAAGCTCCCAGACACAATCACAGCTCTGTCACAGGCACCTCCTTGCCAGGCTGAAGCAGCATTTCTGGAGGGCTCTAGTCATAGAGGAATTCTTGCTGTAATTGAATGTAGCAGCTGCTCTGGAAGTGCTCAGGCTTTGCTCTGATTCCTTCCTGCCTTTATCTGGGGCTGGAATATTTTGGCTTTTGATTTCCTGCAACTGGACTTGAGAGGAGACAAGTGGACATCCTTGAAGCCAGGTGTTACTTAATGGAAGAATTTTTCCAATAAGGTGGTTTCCTAGCTCAATTTGGAATTTTGTTGATGGCAAAGGGGAGAAACTGAGTTGCAGTCTGTTTTGGATGAAAGTCTAGACAGGCATTTATCCCAAGGGAAAGGTGGAATGGAGAGCAGTTGGCTGGTGTGAAGTTTGGGATGCTTGGTGTAAGCTCTGCTTCTGAAATCCATTATGTGTTTGGCTATACTTGGGTCAATGTCTGATTCAAAATTCTTGGTATTTCTTTGGCAAGTGTCTTGCAAGCTGTTTGTTGCCTTTGCTCATGCAAAGAGTTGTGGTTAATTTAAAATTTGTGCCATCGAAATGAGATTGAGAATTGCTTTTTCAGGTACCAGCTGCATCCCAAATCCAGGACCTGGAGAACCTGTGAGTATGCATAGTAGCAGTTCCTCAAGTGCCTGTGAGAATATGCATTCAGTGCTGGCATTTGTCTTAAATTGGAATGCATGAATTGGTTTCAGGAATTACATGGGCTTTGCTAAAATAAGCTCTTAGTGCTGATGGCTGTTCAGTGTCTGGTGTCCTTGCCCATCCTGCCTGATCAGTGCTGCTCACACACCCTGGCAATGTTCACCCAGGGCTCTATTAACTAAAACTGCTGCTGCTTCTTGTGCCTAGTGACAATTTCTCCTTCTGTTTAGCATGTTTAAAAGAGTGTGGATTGAAATGCCTGCGGCTCAGCCTGTGGAAGCAGCGAACAGATCCAGTTTGCCATTTCCAGGCTGAGATGCAATAGCCAATTCTCCAGCTCCTGTTTTATGGAGAAATGCTGCCAGGCTTTTCCTCTGTTTTGACTCTGCTTTGTCTGGCTGCTCCAAGTTAGGGGAAGGTTGTGTGAGGCTGTGCCAAAAGGGGCTCTGTCTTCAAAGCAGCTCTTGTGACGTGCTGCCCTCCCAGCAGAGCTCTGGTGTAGCCAGTACGTGGTACCTGAGGCAGCCCCACCTTGAGAATCTGTCCCTGTCCCAGCTAGTGTGTCCTTTTTCAACATAAATTCTTTCTTTAACCTTTTTTTCCCTTACTTTGATCTTTTTTTTTAACTCACTTTCTAAACCATCTCTGCAGGTTGAAAGGGGAAGAAGAACAAATGAAGAAATTGAAAGCTGTAGTGGAGGAAAAAGAGAGAGAAATTGCAAACCAAGTAAAACAGTTGCAGGTAAAGTTTTGATAACACCTTTGAGGAGTGTGTTGTGAGTGTATCTGTATTTCTGTGTGAGTATATATTGCCTTTTTTCTTTCAACAGGAGGTGCAAAAAGAAAATGAATCTTTTAAAGCTCAAATACAGGAATTAAAGCAAGAGAACTGCAAACAGGTACAGTTTCTAATTGCACTGTTAATGGATGAAGTCAAAGGGGGTGATGGTATCTTGTATGGATGGCATGGAAAACCAGTAGTTGTATTAACCATGGAAATCCAGGGACAGCTCCAGTGCTGGGTTGCACTAAGCCAGCTTTTCTGGCTGTTGCTTATCTGTTCTGCTTCCCTTTATCATGTGGGTTTGCAGCCTTGTGTTCTTTGTTACTCCTGCTGTGTTCTCATCTGCCTTTCCACCCTGTCTTTCCATGCTGTATCCCAGCCAGATGCACAGGATGGACAGGATTCCCTCAAAGGCCCAGAGTGCAGGTTCATGGTGTTGCAGGAGTGCCTGATTGACCAGGCAGATTTGTTCCTAATGTGTTTCTGGTCTCTTTGCAGGCATCTCTGGCTGTCCAAAGCGAGGAGCTTCTCCAAGTGTGAGTACTACCAGAAGTTGAATGTGATTAATGAATTTCCCTTATTGCTCAGGAAACTTAGAAGGTGAAATAAATGCCAAATCATGAATATCAGAGTGTGAGAAGTGGCCAGGAAAAAAAATGTTCACTATCTAATAAAACCTGGAGATTCTGCTTACAAGGGTTATCCTTGACTGCTCTCTCATGCAGAGAGACAGTGCTGGCAATATGTTGTGCCCATCATATAAGTAAGCCATGATTGATTTAATTTTGAATGCATGCCAGCTCAGCTGTGTGGCTAAAGAGTTAAATGCTGGTGTTTCAGGCAAAAGTGACAGGCTTTTTTCTTGGAACTTCAGCTTGGTAGAGGTTTGTTCACAGTACAGAATCACCTGGTGGAAATGTCTTCCCAGGGAACATCTCGGGGGTAAAGTGTGTCACAACGTGGAGCTGAAACACACTGGATAACTATGTAGAAGCTAATGCCATACTGCCTTACCTTGTGCTAAACAAATTGCCACTGTCATGCATTTTTGGCTGGCTGAGTTATTTGTCTTTTAAGTTAAATGACTTCTAAATGGTGAAGTAGGTGCTTGAAAGGGAATGCTCTTCCCCAGCAAGCAGTGCCTGTTCTATGGTGTTGTACTGGTGTGGGCTGGCTGACTTATCCTCAGCTAATGTGCTGCCTTTCCATGGCCTTGATAAATGTGTGCAGATGCCTGTTGTAGGCAAACAACAGCTTTACAATGGGCTCTGCTCTGGCAGCCCGTGGTTCTCAGAGCAGTGGGAAGCAAGTGATGCTGCCAAGTCAGTGGGAGCAGCTTTTCAAAGAGAGTGTGTTGTTGGAAGGGAAGGCAAGGTAGTGTATGGGAAAGGGTGTCAGTGCTTCACTGGGAATTTCTTCAGTGTCTCCTGACTTGTTTATGATTCTCTTTGTTAATTCAGGGTTGCAGGGAAAGAGAAGGAAATCGCCAGTCTCCAAAACGAGCTCGCCTCTCAGAGAAATGCCTTTGAGCAGCAGAGGAAAAAGAACAACGTAAGGAAACTCTTCCCCCACCACCCCAGAAAACCCCTCAGACTCCCAAAACAACCAAACCTGTGTGCACAGCACTCCTTGATGCCTGGGGCATTCTGCAGGAGTGTATCTGACAGTTATGTGCTGTATTATGTCCCCCCAGACACTCCTTTCCTCTTGGGAGTGACTAAACATACTTCATTTTACTGATCAGGGTTTTGTCAGCTACTTGACAATTTGCTGATTGGATGAGAGGAAGGAGACTTGCTAAGGGACACATCCCACAGCAAGGTTTTGGATTTGGATTCAAGCCTTGTTAACTCTGTTCAGAGAGATTGCCAAGGGAAGGGGAGGGAGTTTGAGGAGGAAAGGTGGGAGGATGGAAGGTGCTGTGCTTTGTTATGGCCCTTGTGCATGGACATGAGAGCAGGCATTACCTTCAAGGTGCTCAGGTCTGGCTCTTTCCATTCCTAAGAGTGACTAATCCTGATCTTCTGGATGAGGGGAAGGACCATGAACTCTTTCACAGCAGCTGCTGATGGTGCAGTTCACGTTGTTTGTGGGTGAAATTAAAGATTGTATCTTCTACCACAGAGCTGTGAAGTTACTTCCTTGTACTACATTACCTGTGCAGAGCAAGAGTGTTATCTTTTAAGTTACTTGGAAGAAAGTGGTTAAAATACAGGGGGTTTATCTTGCCTATGTGTCCTTGATAGCCTGTAAAATCCAATAAATACCATGCAGTAAGCTGTATTGCTTAAGAGGGGAACAGTCTAAGGAAGATGCTCAAGGAAAATGTTGAGAATTTGAGCTTTTGAGCAAGCAGTGCTGCTTAAGAGCTGAAATAAAGTAGAGGGAGAGTGGCTGAGTGGTCTTAGAAGACAGATGAGCTGGAAAGGTAGAACATATGCTGGTCTGTTTCCTGGGGAATCACAAGGTCTGAGTACCCTTTATGGCACAGGCAGGAATTGGCTGCTGCTAAAGGCTGACCACACCTGGAGATCCCAGTTTTTTCTCAGTTTTATCCAATATTGTGTGTATATCCTGTGGAGCAACCCTTTAGGATAGTGGGCAGGTAGAAGCAGTAAAGTAAAACTGGTGTAGTTACATGCTAGGATTTGAATGCCACTTTGGTAAATGAACAAAACCAATACAACCTTTCCAAAATAGCCCTTTGCTAAAGGAGATTGCTCTGAGGGTTGGAAAAAATGTAATCTCCTCCCTGCAAAGCCCACCATCCTTCCTAGATGTGTGAGGCTGCTCCCATGAGAGCTCTGGGCCTCCTGGCTGCACGTTGATGTCTTGTGGAGTACACGTTTGATGACCTCGCCAAGAAAGACACAGGAACACGGCACCGTGGTCTTTCCACATGGATTTGGGGCCTGCTCACCACTGCTGGAATCCCAAAACCTCTGAGGGCTGGCGAGCAGCAAACCACTTTTCTGTGGGTACAGTGGAGAGACCTGTGTGGGCAAATGCTGCCAAGCAAGGCCCTGAGCTTTGTGTCTGTAAAATCAGCCCCGGCCCAGTAGGGATGTGGTTGCAACCGAGGTCTGGTTGTAGCATCAGGGGCATAAATGTGCACAATTCCATGTTTCCTGGGGTCCATGCTGGGTTCTGCACTGCGACATGCCTAACACTCTGTTGTGTAATCTGTGGTTTGGTGTCTGTGTTCCTCACTACTTTTGAAAACTTCCCTCTTTCTTCTTACAAGTGCAGTCAAAGTGTGGGGTCGCTGTGGTGATACAGCTCTGCAGTAACACTTTGGATCAGTTTTGGACATGGGGACAGGTTGGGCAGAAATTGGCATTTTTTTTTCCCCCCTCCTCTCCTTTTTATTCAGACTCTATGAACATCACACTTGTTTTTGCTAGTGTATGTCACCTTCCCCAGCAAAATCATCTTGCAGTAACCAGCATTTAAATGCAAGTGGTGGAATGTAATGCAAAATATATCTCTGAAATAAAAGCGAAAACAGTTTGAATATTGGCTGAACTGAAATCATTCTTTCTAAAAATGATTAGGACCTTCGGGAGAAAAACTGGGAAGCAATGGAAGCATTGGCATCAACTGAAAAATTGCTGCAGGACAAAGTGAACAAGACTGCCAAGGTTGTAATGTTGACTGCTGGAAATGATGCGTTAAGCTAGAACCAGATCTGCAGCTGGTTTTTTAAGTGAAATGGAGACGTTTAACTTTTACTGCAGTTTAAGTATAATCTCTTCTGAGTGGTCATTCATATACTCTCACCTCTGCTTCTTCCTCTTGTCTTTGGGTTTATTTTTTTTTGTTAGTTTGTGCGCATGCTGACTTTTGATTTCTGTTTGCATAATTGTTAGAGCTGTCGTGAATCATTTTTGATTTGTGGGGAGCTCCAGAATAAGAGCTGTGCTGGTGAGCAACCTGCTTTTTTCTACTGGGCTTTGGCTGTGCTTGAACAAATCTATTGGACCCGTGAAGAACCAGGACTAAACTATTATTTAAAAGCTGAGAGCTTCTCAGGAAAAGGTGTGACCACAGCTGTGAATTTCCTCCTTGAAGGCATGTGAAGCTGGACAGGGACCATTGGACCAGTGCTTAAAATCATACGGGGTGTGAATCACTCTGACAGGAGTTTGTGCTTGCTATGAGCCTGATTCAGTGTTAATTGCCACTCTGCAGCATGCAAAGAAAGCATCAAAATAGCTTTAAGAACACAAGTCAGGTAGCTAGAAGCAGAAGAGTTCTGGTTTGGGACTGTGTGTCTGTGTTTTGGAGACATCTCTGCTCTTTGCTGGCCCCACGTTCTGGGAGCTCTGTACCTGCTTTTGCCTTGTGCTAACACTTGCCTGCTTTCTCTTGCAGTTGGAAGACTTCAAACAGCCTTTTGCCACTTCTTGGTGGTTGCTAAATTGCTGCCAACTAACACACTTAGCACAACTCCACAGCCCAACGTTTCTGTCTCTGAATCTCACCCTGCTCACACCACTGACCTCTTGCAGCAGAGGAACTCAGAGCAGCAGCACTGATACCAAAGGAAAAAGAAATCCTAAATATCAGTGAAGGGTTTTGGCTGAGAGCTGCCTTCTGTGCAGGGCTTCAGGCTTTCTACATTGAAATTTAAATGGGAGCCTGAGCGTTGTGTGGCTAAATTAACCCAATCTGCCACAAGCACAGCAAGCACATGTCCTGTGGCTGCTCTGCTTTTCATGTTAAATACATGGAAGGATGGATCTGTGGTGCCCTTGGCCCTGGGTGTTTATATTTGCAGAGCAAGAACAAATTAAACCTGGAGATTGTCACACAGCTCTAATAATTATTTCCCATTGCATCCAAGATTGGGAAAGGATATAAGGGTCTTCCTCTTGAGTACTTCAAAATAGTATTTAAAAATATTGCTTTCTTGGCCTGGTTCAAATGTGCATTAACACAAAGTTTCCTTTTGATTTTAATTCTCTGTTTTTGATGTGATGACATTAACTTATACGGTGTTTTTTTCACACCTGAAGTTGTTTAAAAAGTATGGATTTTTAAAAAAAGAGTTGACCAAACTATTTGTTTTTGAGCTTGCTCAACTTGAGTGGCAGGATTGGTGTGATCTGTGGATGCAGTTACTCAGCACAGTGTAGTTTGTGTTGTGAACAAGTGAATGATGGTGTGATTTCTGTACAAACAAGGTAGATTGGAGGAGAACATAAGAAAATAAAAGCTTTAGCGAGGACAAATGTGAAGGCCAAATTCTGAAGCAATTTAGTATCCATTTTTGAAGCAATTTACTGGCAATTTTAGAGCCCTTTCTCACTCATAAAAGGACTTTTCTGGGTTAAGTAAGTTACTGTAGGCATAGAAGAGACTATTGCCAGGTCTGTGGAGCATTTTATCCCAATTTCATGTGACTCCTTCTCTTGGTTTAGGAGAAGCAGCAGCATTTGGAAGCTGCCGAGGTGGAAACACGTGAACTCCTCCAGAAGCTGTTCCCTAAAGTCACTCTTCCTTCTAATGTGGTAAGAAAAGTGGCTCTTCTTTACTTTCTGCTGGGAGCCAGGGAACTCTGGTCCTGCTGTGCTGGGCAGTCTGGAGTGTTTCCTCACAGTCCCCTCTGCCCCAGGATTTTTGCAGTGGGATCAGTGTCTTGCTGGTGACAAGCAAGACAAGCTTGAACTTGACAAGCAGCAGGGAGGCAAAGCTGAAGCTGGTTACAGCAAGAAAAGTGTTACAACAAAAAAATAGTTACCTTGTGGTTCCTTAGTGCCCCAATATCCAATTTACCTGTCTGTGTTATCTTGTAACTGAGACAGTAAGTTTTCTGGGGTGAAAAAGGTCTGCTGTTTGCTCACTGTCTGGCACAATGGGGATCTGTATTTCCCCCCTTTCTGGAGGAGATGTGCTCTCTCTGTGGTAGTTAATACAGTTTAGGAGGCCTTATTTTGTTCCCAAGCACAGATTTCCAATTTTATATCCTTGGTGTCTTTCACTTATTTGCAGGGAAAGTGCACTGGGTCTGTTTGGTTCAGATGGGGTGATAACATAATAATAACATAGAATAATAACATAATAATAACATGAAACAGCCTTCCTAGAATTATGTAGCAAGTGTCTGCTTTAACTGCTTGGGGATTTTGGAAAAGATTCCCTTTAAATAATCTTGTGAAGCCCTGACACTTGCAGAGAGTCCTCTGTCACCCATTTCAGCACATCCAGGCTCCCATGAACTGTGTGTGTGTCTCATAACCTCGTGCTCCTGGATTGCTGCCCACCAGCTCATCTCAGCAGTGTGTGGTACTGGCTGAACAACAACCATCAGGCTGTGTGTGAGCCCTGGGGACTTAGGGGACTGAAACACTGCTCCCTGAGCCTGCAGATGTCCTGAACATAGTTTTATTGAGGTTATTCTCAGCTTTAACTGAATGCATTTCCCAACAGAGCCACAGCGAGTGGATATGTGGGTTTGAAAAGATGGCTAAAGAATATTTGAGAGAGGCTTCAGGCTCTGAAGATGTCAAGGTAGGCACAAACAGTGGTCAGTTTGTGTGTGGCATACTGTATGTTTTCCAGTATGAATCTTAGAAATTGTGTTATGGGTTGTGAAGTTCAAATTCTCAAACGAGTCATGAGAAAATTGTTTTATAGAATCCTAAAATGGTTTGGGTTGGAAGGGACCTTAAAGGTCATCCAGCTCCCTGCCTTGAACTGATGTCACTCACTATTCCAGGTTGCTCCAAACCCCATCCAACCTCACCTTGAACACTTCCAGGGATGGGACAGCCACAGCTTCTCTGGGTGACTTTATAGATACTTGCAGGTTATAAATCAGAAATGTATTTGCATCTTTGCAAAGAGCCTTGTGGAGCTGTGGGTTCATGAACTCGAAAATCCCTGTTTCCTTTTTGAAGTAATCAGGATGTTTTTCAGTAACTCACATAAAGTTTGTGCTCTGAGCATTGAGAGCTGTAGGTGAACACTGCACTTGCTGTTGTGAGGGTTGGAAAGACAGGCCTGCCCATGAATGATACCAGCTTGTTGAAATAAGATGAATAGAACTGAAATCCATCCACTGAGATGTGACTCCTGTGGTCCCTTTTTTCCCTTGCCCAGGCTATGGAGCAGAAGTTGAAGGAGGCTGAGGAAATGCACATCCTGCTGCAGCTGGAGTGTGAGAAATACAAATCTGTTCTGGCAGAGACTGTGAGTTGGATTCCTGGTCCACCTGTGTGATGTTTCAAGCTGCCTTTCTTCTGCTCTGAGCTTTCAAATCCCTCTCTCTTCTTAGGAGGGGATTTTACAAAGGCTACAGAGGAGTGTGGAAGAGGAAGAAAGCAAATGGAAGATAAAAGTTGAAGAATCACAGAAGGAACTTAAACAGGTATTTCTGAAGATCTTTTTTTTTCCTGCAGCTGCCAGGCAGGTTCTGCTTGAAGTCACAGAGGGTGTTTGGGGCTGTGAAGGCAGGTGTAGAACAGCCCTGGCTGCCTGGTTTGATGTGTGTGACCAGGGAATGAAAAAGGTTAAGCCTGCAACAAGTATAGTGGGAATGATTCCTTATATCTGTAGTATTTTGGTGTTCTGATACTTGCCTTCATGTAAAGACTGATTTTTAATTTTTGAAGGAATGTATTTCCATTAAAAAACCCTTAAAAAACAGCAGATTTGTTGATATCTTTAGATTTGTGTGGATATTTCTGTTGCCATCTTTAGAGAAGCAAGAACAAATAAACAGCACAGGGAAAAGGTCTTTGACCATTATGACAAGTCTGTGTCACAGTCACAGAATTACAGTGGTTTGGATTGGAAGGGACCTTAATGACCATCTTGTTCCAATCCCCTGCCATGGGCAGGGACACCTTCCACTATCCCAGGGTGCTCCAAGCCCCATCCAACCTGGCCTGGAACACTTCCAGGGATGTGGAGTCCATTGCAGGTGATGGAGGCAGCCATATATAAAGTAGTAATAACACTAATGGGATAGGAAGCCAAATATTCAGGAATGTACATGTTTCCCTTAATGTTCTCAGGATTATGTATTTTTCTGTATTTCTGTTGAGCACCTGATTATTTTTCTAAGTCTATTTGTGAGTAGATACAGACTTTTTGTGCTACAATTGAAGTATCATAGGATCATAACAGTTTTTTTGGAAACTGTTAAAATACTGCTCAGTCCATTATGGTCAACTAATTACACTTGAAATTGCCTGCAAAGCTTTCCTTTTAGGAAGGCTCTGTTAGCAGAAGTGGGAAGAAAAAAGCCTTTTATGTTTTTTCCCTAATCTGGAATTAAAGTAGGTCAAACTGCTTTTTCTGAAAAATAATTTCTGAAGTATTTCTGCTTAGTACATTTGAGTGCCAGAGTGTGAGCCTGGAGCAAACAGATGATTCATAAACATCTTGTTTGAGGGGCTTATAAAGGCTGTCAGATCTTGAACCATAGATGTGCCACCATCTGCTGCACTTACACAACCCCTAATAAGGCTAAATATGCTGGGTTTGGGTACATGGATGGAGACTGTTCCCTGTGTAGGAAGGATATTTCCCTCACCATGGCTGATGGACAACTGGCTTAGTCCTTATATTCCGAATATTTCAGTCATTTAGGCTCTAAATATGTCAAAGAACTACTTAGGCTTTTAAGAGTGATGTTCTAACATAGACTCAGTATATGGAACTATTTGAGCATCTTATTTTATTCAGCCTCTCAACCAACCCAACTAAATATCTATATTTTTCCTGAAAACTGCAGATGCGTTCATCAGTCACTTCCTTGGAGCACGAGGTGGAAAGGTTAAAGGAGGACATCAAAGAAGTTGAAACTGTATGTGCAGGTGTTGTTTTTTCTTGTCTTTGAAGTTTTATTAGGCTGTAAATCCTGGACTTTCTGGGCTTCTCTCCTGCCTGTGCTGCAGCTTAATCTGAGTCTTTTGGGCAGTGTTTTTAAAAAGCAGGGAAGCTGAGTACTGGAAATTGTTCTGTTTTTTACTTCTGTACTTGCCCACTGGGGCTCTTTCTTGTGAGACTGAGCAGTTTAGTGCTTGTTGACAATCTTGGGCTTGATTCTTTTTCTTTTTATCTGGCTTTTTTTTGAAGTGTAACAGTTTAAATCTGCACTGTGCAATCACTGCATTTGAAATGCTCTCTAAATGTCACGGAATATTTGATAGAAATTTACAGCTAATTATGAATCAAGCAAATGATACTGCAAGAAAGCATTGGAAACATCTGTTTTAACTCTGTTTTTCTGTTTCTAGCTTAAAAAAGAGAGAGAACATTTGGAAAGTGAACTAGAAAAGGCAGAAATAGAACGATCTACTTATGTTTCAGAAGTCAGAGAGGTAAACATAATTGTGCAAGCTGTTCTTTTTTTATTTTCTTTTGGTTACCAGTTGGCTGGCAAACTAACCCAATGCTTAGCCCCTGTGGCTGAGGAGTTTGTGTGCTTGTGACCTTAAGGCAGAGCAGCACACTCCTGACTGAGCAGAAGAGAAGGGGGCATCCTAAGGAGACAAATCCTAAAACTCTAAACTTCATTTCAGCTCAAAGATCTCTTGACTGAATTGCAGAAAAAACTTGATGATTCATATTCTGAAGCAGTAAGACAGAATGAAGAGTTAAATTTGGTAAGAAGCTTGTTCTCCGTTGGGCACAAACCAGGCTCCCAGCAAATGTATGAAGCGGAGACTTATTTCAAATCCTGTCTGTTCTGCTAACCTCTTCAGCTTGGTATTTTTGTCCATTGAAATCATTTATGTAGTCTGACTTTTACAATTTGTCTCTTTCTCTGCTCCTAACAATAGCATGTCTGGTTCTTAAGACTTTGTCTGAGTTCTGTCAGACTTTCATTCCTGAAACTTCTTGAGAAGATTTGCAGTGTAGGCAACAGCAAATGTAATGACCTGGGAGCAACCAGAGTGGTGCTCTCTTAACTTGAGGATTATTCTCTGATGGTTTATCTTCCCCAAAGCTCTTGAGGATGCAGCTGTGGTATGTGTGCTCTGACTGTGCAGAGCCTTTTCCATCCTGCTCTGTATGTACAGAAATTGGCCAAAACCAATGTTGGATTAATTCAGAGGATCAGCTATTCAGCTGCTGACATCCTGCTGTGGCTGAATAGCTGTGCTGGCTTGGTGCTTGCATGTGTTACAGTGTGTTTGGCTGGAAATGCTTCCAGCCAATAATGCTCCTATACCAGCTCTCTCAAGAAGGACTTGGATTAACAGAGGATAGACCCAAGGATGCATGGTTTTCCAATCTGAGCCCTTTCCTTTCTCCCTTGTTTCATTGATGTGTTTTTTAAGGCTGCAGGAAAAGCCAGATCCTTCCTCTGCTTGTGTTTGAACAACTTTGCTGCTTTTGAGCCAGAACTGGGGAAGGCTGTGTCTGTCATCATGTTTTAGAGTGGTTGATGGGACAACCTGTCACCACAGGCTGAGCTGATCCCAGCAGGATGCTGCCATTGATGTAACTGGGTTAAAATAGTTGATTTAAAAAAAGACACCCCCACAGCAACAGCCTGATTAAGTGAATAGCACACTTTCCTCAGCAACCAAAGCCTCTCCTTTTGAAAGCAAAGGAAATGGGAATTGAATGCGTGTCTTGGAGTTAATCAGTGAACACCAACCTCTTGAATATAAGAGGCAACAATTTATTATGTCTGTGCACAACAAAACCTTAAAAAGCTGAGCTCCCTGCTAGGGCAGCTTGAGTGCAATGTGATGATGAACAACTACTTCCATGCAAATGGCTCAGGAATGCTGTCCAGTGTAGGTGAGTGGGTTTTGCAGGAGGATGAGGAATAGAAAAAATGGGATTTCAGAATGAGTTTCCCACTATTTATAAGATGAGCAAGCACATAAGCTGAAACTGGACAGGAGCTCAACAGTGCTTCCCCAAAATTCAGAAACCCAGTATTCACCAGTCCAGGTGCTCTAACGGGGGAAGCCTTCCAAGAGTGAGACAAATATGTGTAGGTTTGAAATCAATGAGAATTCAGGGCTCTGAGTGGCCTATTGTTCCCTTCCTTAATCTCCTGCTGGCTCCCAAGAAGATTGACAGCAGGAGTAGTGAACATTAGCACAGCTCACTTCAGAGGCACAAATCCAACAAAATTGGCACTCAAGCTCCTTGTTAACACTCCTGTTCAAGGCTCAAGCCTCAAGTGCTGTGGCTGGTTCAGTGTGCTGTGTTGAAGTGCTATCAAAATATCCTTTAAAAAATGTTTATCCTTTGGATGGCTGCAGTTTAAGGGCAGTCAGTATGAAGGTATTCATCCCTCTTGACTGAAATAGTTTCACTTTTTTGGATTGAATCTAAACACAATCGACAACTTAATATGCCCTTGTCAGTGATTCATGCCTTGATGTGACATTAACAGACTGGTTAAGTCAACGTAGTTGTAGTAAGTGGTGCTTTATTAAGATGACAAGTAGAGCTTTTTAGTTTATTCAGCAGTAAAGAGTCTGTTTAGCCTGAACTGGAAAGATGACAATCTACATTTTTGCATATTTGCTGTGAATTAAGTTGGAGCCTGGGTTGATTTCTGTGATAAGGGTGCTGGAGAGGCTGATGCAGTGCCAGTATTGCTAATATTCCTCCTGGCAATGTAGTTTAAAAGTTGAAGCCATTCGTACCAAAGCTGATGCCAACCATGTCTTTTCTCCTGTAGTTTCCATTCTTTCCATTTATCTTTACAGATGGAGTCTCTCTTCCTTGGCTGTCCTTGTAAACCTCATCATACATGTCCACTAATCCAGTGTGTGCAGTAATTGTTAGTAATCTTACTCCCTTTGCAGTCCATGTGCACTGGGTTAATCTGTGGCACAGACAAATGAACTCTGTGTATGTGAGAGAGAAACTCATTTTCTTTGCTACTCTTTTGCAGCTGAAAACGCAGCTAAATGAAACACTATCAAAACTCAAAGTTGATCAAAACGAGAGACAGAAGGTGGCTAGTGACTTGCCCAAGGTAAGCAGAGACCCCTAACAGTTACAGATATAAAAATTATCAAAACCCCTCAAGATGTGTGGTTTTACTGTGCTGGAAGAAGTGCCTGCCTGCCTGGTGGGGTGTTTGCTCCACTCACTGGTTCCCAAAGTGACCGGGACTGGGTGTAAGAGCTTGTGCAAGATACCTGCACATCTAGTGAAATGCTAAAACTGCAACCAGCAGCTCTCTTCAGTTATCCTCCTTGAAAGGATACCTTTCATGGTAACCCTTGTTCATGATAATTTTATGCCAATGAGAACAAAGGGCGATTTGAGGCTGACAAATAATTCTTTATTTAAAAGAAACCCAGCCTAACAAAAAGCCCATCCCACAGCCCTCCACCTACACCACAGCCTGAGGCTTTTAAATCCAGTCTTAAGTGGCAGAGGGTTACAAGTTATTTACAAGCCATCAGCCCATTTGCACGTGGTTACACAGACTGTAACCCAGGAGACTCCAAATCTTAAAAGTTTGATCTGTGCAAGTGTGATGAGACAAGCAGGTGGGTTTTCCTCTGCTCTTCCTCAATGGCTGCTCCTACAAGACAGATTGGAGGGGGAAATCTTTAATCATGAGAGGTCTCAGTGCTGTCTGTCACCCCAGAAATGAAGCTCTCAAGGGAGAAGTGATAACTGGAGACAAGAACAGCCTGCAGAGTGGCTGGGCTCTTGCTCCAGGCTCTGGAACACCTTGTTCCTTCAGCATAGTGGGGAAATTGGGCTGAGTTCTTGCAGGGCTGGAGTGGGGAATGCTTTGGTGGGGCATGTCTTGTCCTGGGACAGGAATGAATGATCACAAAAGCACTGCCAGGAGGTGGGAAGCTGAAGGAATCCTGCTCTGATAAGGAATTTAAAACATCTTCCCAGGACAAGTATGTTGGATGCTGACATATGAAGTGAGCTGTACTGATGTTCTTGGTATATTCTGTATAAATACAGATCATTGATTAGGATTTCAGAGACCTGCCTGCATTCCTACTCTTGCAAAAAAATTTTACTGCACAATTTTTTCCTAGTAACTTGAGTCTATTAAAGCTTCCCTGTAGAATTACTCTCAGATGCAGGTAGGCTGACATGCAACATGCTGATTGTAAGGAGACATGTCAGTCTTGGTAAATATATTGGTCCCTTGAGCAAATCTGGCATAAAACAGATTTCCTCCTCAACAGTGATTTCCTGTGTCTTTTATGCTCTCAGGGAGATTGTGGGAGTTGCTTTTCAGGCTTTGCTAATTGTTGTGCCTTTCCTGTATTTTCCTTTCTTCTTTTTATTCGCTGTTTTTCCCTTGCAGGCCCAGGAGTCTTTGGCAGCTCTTGAGAGAGAAATTGGAAAAGTTTTTGGGGATGCCAATGTTATTGAAAACAGCGATGTTTGCACAGAGTCGGTGAGTGTCTGTTTGAGCCTGTGCTCAGGGACAGCACAAACCTCTCCAAAGTGGGAACTTTGGGAAGTGAGCTCCAGCAAAGGAATGGAATGTGTGCTGCTGGTGGGAAATTGGGGTTTGATGAAGCTTCCAGCCCTACAGCTTGTCAGGGTGGTGTCCTGGAGCTGTATCCCAAGGATGCATTGAGAGTTCTGCTCTCATCTGGATCATGATCTGTTTACTGTGGCTTGAATTTGCAAGGAGGAAGGGGAGAGATTCTAGACATGAAATCTGGGCTTTTGATGGGGGTTTGGTTTGGTTTGGGCAAAAGTGGGAAGTTCCCCAGACTCGTCCCTTCGAGAAGGGAAAAGGGAAGCTAAAACTAAATCTGCTGATGACTAAATGAGCTTAAAATATTCACTATTGAGTTAACCCACACTGACATCTGTAACACCAGAGAGGCAGTTTTGCATGACCCATAACACCAAGACAGAGATTTGTCTTTTGCCAGAACGTGGTTCTTTCTGGTCCTCTGCAGCTGTGACCAGGAGCTTGCCCTTAGCCAGAATTTGACTTCAGCTGGTCCTGGCTCCTGGGAATTTGTGCTGACCTTGACATGGTCCAGCAGCAAATCTTGCTTTCTTGAGCTGCAGTGAGGAACAGACCTGAGCTCTGCCTTGGGGTGGGTGACTCTCCACACTCCTGGTGTTTTTATATCCTCCTGCAACGTCATTGCAGTTTTAGGGTCTGGAATTTTTGTGGTTCTCTCTGCAGTGGCCTGTTTAATGCTTGCAGGTAATTCACCTGAGATTGTGGGTTACCATTAGCAGGGATCATTGTTGACCTGGTATTGAGGGTGCTGATCCTAAAAAGGCACCACCTGTACAGGTGATTGGGTTGGGGCTTTGTCACTGGCTTTCTCTACAACTGGAAATAAGAGATTTCTCACCAGCTTCAGAACAGCTTTCCAGGAGGCAGTTGGGAAGGGGAAGGCTAAAGAAGATGCTCTCCCAGCACATTTTACACAGCTAAGTGGTGACAATGGAACTCATCACCTGTTTCCTTCTGATGGATGGAGTGGAAGGAAAAGCTGTCATTTGAGGGGAGAGGAGCATGTGCTGATAGGACAAATAATTTGTATCACATCCTTTTAGCTGCTGAAAGTGGCTTCATCAGCTGCAGGAGGAAGCTCAGGGTCCTCTGAGGAGGATTGTAGGTAGGCTGTGGTAGTCATTAGCAGGAATAAAATGGCTTTTCCAGAGGAATCAGTCACGGGTGCTGATGGACCCTTGTGTTGGGCTCACTGTGTCTGAGCCAGAGATGCAGCTGGGCCTGTGAGACCTTGGATGTCCCAACCCTGTGAGCTGGTTACTGAGAGGATGATAGGTTTGCCAAGCCTTTCAGGGAATTTTGGTGACTGTCAGGTGCTCTGCAGCAGGCTGGAGAAAATCCCTCCTCAAACCAAGGTCCAGCTGCTCACTCTTTGCTATGCCTTTGTGGCTTTTCCATGGGATACATTGGAATAGTGATGCCATCAGCTGTGGCATGTGTGGCTGGTGACACTGTGAGCCCTTCTGAGCTCACCAGTTGGATGTTAGATGTGCCCTGTGGTGGCTCAAATATGCAGTATTGCTTTAGCCTTAATTCTTATTAATTCTCTTAATTCTCTGACTCTTACATTGCTCCTCTTAAGCTCTGTGGGCACATTGCAGATCCCAGGTTTCCACCAGAATATCCATGCCTTTATTCTGAAGAGGATTGTGGAAAAACAGTCCTAATAAACCTATAATTAAGCCTTCATTAGTAAAAATACATTAATTGTCTGAGCAGTGCTTTTGACAGGTAGCCATTGGCAGAGGCTGGAATTAGAACATTATCTTTTTGCCAAACCTTTTCTTCTACCTTTTTTTTTTTTTGGAGGGGAAAAAAGAAACTGTCTCCCCAGAAGTCTAAAAAGCCAGCTGAAAATAGCTCTGAGATCAAAAAAGAAAGTCTTCCAGCCACTTCCACCTAGCAACAGTGCCTCTTTTTTACAAAAGACCTGAAAACACATGCTCAAAATGAGCATATTTGTTCCTTCTGGGTACTGGAACCAACCCACAAAATTGAGAAATGATACTTGCATAAACCCTCAAACACACTCGGAGTGTTTTCTTTAGACTCCTTTTCTTTCTATTTAAAAATAGACCATTTGTGTTTTCTAATCAGCTGCTTTGTCACTTATGGGACCAGCTGATGACTAAAGGGGGCCTTTTAGTGTGCTTTAAGGAAGTCATTTATATTCAGCAGCTTGCTTAGGCACAGAGCTTATTTTGTGAATTCTAATGTGCTTTCCCCCCCAAATCTGTGTAAAACACTGACTCCATCCCTGGAAACTGGAAATACCATATGTGTGAAACAGTGGAGGGGAATCTGTCCAGACGGTTCAGCACCTGTCTCAGCTCCTGGGTCTGTGATCACAGGGCCTTCCCCACTGCCAGCCTTTCTCTCTTCATGCCCATATTCCAAATACATGGAATCACAGAATGGTTGGAGTTGGAAGAGAACTTAAAGCTCATTTTGTTCCAACCCCCTGCCATGGGCAGGGACACCTTCCACTATCCCAGGTTGCTCCAAGCCCCATCCAACCTGGCCTTGGATACTTCCAGGGATGAGGCAGCCACAGCTTCTCTGGGCAACCTGTGCCAGGGCCTCTCCACCCTCATAAGTATGGATTTCTTCCATATATTTAACCTAAATTTCTCTTCTTTGCCCCAAGACATGGAGAGTGTGGGGATGGGGCACAGCAGTGGCTGCATAAGTGCACTCTGTGTGAGCAGGAGCTGCAGTGTGGCTGTGGTGAGCCCAAATCCATTGGAAGGTGGTCAGAATTGGCCCCAGGAGGGTTGGGCATGTATCTATAATTCATGAGTGAACACTGCCTGAGATTAGTGATGTCACAAAACAGAAGGGAGAGGGAGTAAATAAGGGAGGGAAGAGCTCTTCCCAGGGATGGGGCTGAGATTGGACTGATTGGCTCCTTCATTTCTCGTGCTGATTTTCTGTGCTAATGCACAGACACCCTCATACCCAGCACTGTTGGTCAGTGCTGGATTCATTTCTTTGCTGGGCTGCTAATTGCCTTTGCCTTTCCACTTTCATCACTCTAAATGAGATCACTAAGCCAAGCCTCAGCCTTGACAGACCTAATTTTCTACTTTATAAGGGTAAAACAGGTTAAGGTTACTCTAATGCAGATCCCAATGATTTTTTACAGTAGAAAATGTTTACCAGTTGCACTTGAGTAAGAGCTTTGCTATGGATTGTTTTGTTCTCTTGCCTGAGCCTGGAGTCATTTCTGGAACTGTGCAGGTGCTTCAGTTTGATTTACTGCTCACTCCACATTCCCAGCCAAATGGGAGCAGGGAAAATGGCCCTCTCTGAACTCCCTCTAATTTCCCTGGAACTCTGGGGAGAGATTTGCAACCACAAAAATGCATCAGTCTCATTCTGTTTGTAACACTGGTTCAGTCAGAGCAGGGTGGGCTGAGGGCTGAGCACCTGCAAACATCTCTGTGCTCCTGTTGAGAACTGGGTACCTCTGCATTGCTGACACCAGGTTGCTTATTTTTATCTGTAAAATTTCAAGGAAAAGCTCTCCTGCAGGTTATCTGCATGTGTCTGTTCTGAGCTGAGTGAGGAGCAGTAACATGTGTCTTAGATGTGGAGTTCTCCATGCATCTCTGGAGGAGTTAATCAATAAAGGCAGTAAAACAGGGATTACACAGCAGTGTTAGCTCAGCAAGGCAGGAGGGGAAGTGTCTGTCTTGAGTTGTGACACTTCCTGGTTAATAAACTGTTGAACTCCTGGGGAAAAAAAAATATTTTTGTTTAAAAATGCAAGCTCAGCACTTTCATTTCAGCACAGGAAACCAGCTTTTTAGCTCGTGGTGGCTTTCCTTTTTCCTTTTCTCCTTGTTGACTGGTGCTTAGTGCTTTGTGAAGCCCTCATCCAAGGCCAGGTGTCACTGGCAAGTGGGAATTTCCCTGGGGCTCAGAGCAGGGGGTTTATCCATGGGATAAACCTCTATCCATGGGATACAGCTGGTGGGCAGCTCCTGAGCCTGAACAGGAGCTGTGTGGGTGGGGAAGGGTGTGTATCTCCAGCCAGCTGCTCCCAGTGGTGTTTCACAGCTGGAGCTGCCTTGTGCTTGGGTATTATGTGCTGCTGAGGACACCATCCCACAGATCCTCAGTCAGACCCAGTCCTTGGTGGTCCAGGAGCCTTGTTGTTCCAGCTGTGGGGTCAGAAGTCATCCCTCCCTCTGTGTGCACCCCACGTGCTCCTGTCTGGGTGGGGAGGCTCAGCCAGGCTGGTGAGGAAGTAGGGTGATAACCTTTGGGGCTGGGTCAGCTGTGGATACAGCCAAAATTCCTGGAAGCAGCAGTAAGTGCAGTTCTGGACAGGGAGGGTGGGAGCTGGAGGTCAGCAGTGCTCTCACTGGCATTTGCCACGTGCAGGTAATTCCCTGGAACAGGAAAGGGCTCCTGGACTTTGAACTGTGTTGTCATTGAACTTGGCCATAACCTTCTGACTCACAAGAATTGTTCCCATCTGTACAATGAGCTGTAATTTTATACAGAGGATCTAATTCTAGGCTTTCTTGGTAATTAGATTGTAAATGAGTTTTTAATGATTGCTTTTTTTTTTTGCCTTCTTCCAGGAATTAACTGATAAAAGACTAAATGTGGGGGTGAATCTTACCCAGGATGTAGGTCATCTCAAGAAGCTGCTGGTGTCAATAAGCCAAATGCTGTCAAAGGGATGAGAACACTACCAGCAAGTAGGTGGGTGCATCCAGTTGAACTGGTGGGTGGCTGTCAGGGAGGCCACTGGTCTGGGATGGTGGGACCTTGTTCAAAGTTAACAAATCTGGTGTCAAAATGTGAGACTTTAGAGTCATATCATGGAATCATTGAATTAAGGTTGGAAAAGCCCTCTAAGACCAGGCATTCCCCCAGCACTGCCAAGGCCACCACTAATCCATGTCCCCAAGTGCCACATCCACAGGGCTTTTAAATCTCTCCAGGGATGGGGACTCCACCCCTGCCCTGGGCAGCCTGTTCCAGTGCCTGCCCCTGACAACACTTTTAATGAAGCATTTTTTCCTAATATCTAATCTAAATTCTATGTGAAAATCATAAAAAGCTTGTGGCAGGCCCTGGATTCATTCCTCTCTGGATCCACATGCCAGCTGAGACTGTTGTATCCCTCTCCCTTTCACTACCTGCTGCTTCATGCAACTGTTCTGTTCTGCCAGAGTCCGTGCCTTGTTTCCTTCATCCCAGCTCCATGAGCAAAATTCCATGCTCTGATTGCTTTGGGATGGAGGATGTCAAGTAACCCACTGGGCTTTCACTGAGCTCCCAGCACTGGCTTGCTGTGGTCACGGGGATATGAGGATCTGAAGCATCAGTCTGGCATGAGCTCTTCATCCAATTACATGGACAAGGCTTTTATTTTAACCTACAGCCAGCTTGGAAACCTGGGCCTTTGTGGTTGACTGCATCATGCTGGTAAACTTCTGAAATGACCTGAAGTTTCTCCAAACTGGAGACACTAAGCTTTTTCAAGAAGCTGATGCAGGCTGTGATGTGGGTGTGAATGGGAAGTGTTTGTGCTGGGAGGCAGCAAAGCCTTGGCACTAAATGAGGTGCTACAAGGAGTGTCTCTCCTCTGCTGAGAATGGGGACTTGGTTTACTCCTGATTTAGGTAGTTTTTTATACTCCTGTCTCTGTAACACAGCATGGACAGCAGAGCTGGTCTTGAGGGTAACAGAGTTCAGGGAGGGATGAGCCCAGTCTTACAGGATTCCTTATGGGATGGGCTTGGTGCAGGAGGGAGGAGGGTGCTCTCTGCACCTTGGCCTCTGCTCTGGGAGGCTCTTCTTGCTCAGCTTCCACCACCCAGGCTTGTCCCTCTGGGCTTCCTGGTGGTCCAGCTCTTACAGAATGCTGAGGTGTGGGTTTGCCCTGCAGAAACTGCTCCTCTGACGTGGTGTTTTGTGTTTCTCTTGCAGAATGAAGTCACGGGGGAATCATTAATTTGAGGATAGCAGAAGGCATTGTATTATATTTTGCCAAATTAAAGCCTTATTTATGTTTTCACCCTTTCTACTTCGTCAGAAACACTGAACAGAGTTTTGTCTTTTCTAATCCTTGTTAGACTACTGATTTAAAGAAAAAACCCAACTCTGTAGGCACCTCCAGAGTTTAGTTTTATAATAAAAACAAGTCTGTTTGGATAATTAGACCTTTACATTCCTGGAGAGACAGTAAACACATAATCTTTTGTCTTATTTTGCTCAATAAAACTTGTTCAGAAAAGCTCCAACGTGGTAAAGTCACCAATGGGATATGACATTTTAATACTGATGTTGTACACTGTTTTACTTAATTACATTTTTGGGATTAGCTGCCTCTGACTTCAACCTCAAGTAAACACTCCTTTTTTTTTTTTTTTTTTTTGGTTGCTAATGTAATCAGTTTTTGTAATGGTGTCAGCAAATAAAGGGATGCTATTATTCAAGGTGTTCCTGCTCTCTTCTTTTAAGTGAATGTGGATGACTCAGGTGAGGTTTCCATCTCTCCCCTCTCTGAAAGGAGCATCAGGCTGCACCCAATGTGTTTGGTTTTGGGCAGAGGAGGAGGCACCAGCTTGAGAAGAGGCAGATTGAGGTGCTTGCCAAGTTCAGAGCAAGTTTTTGTTTTAAAGAAAAGATACCAAGGCTTTAAAAAATACAAGAAATCCCCAGCAAACCATCATGTGAAGTGTGGTTCTATGTCATGTGTTATCTTTGGGAAAAATCTGGGAGTACAAGGAGGAGGAAGTTAGAAACACTGGATTGTATGGCAAAGCCAGGTGCAGAGGGTGTCTGTCTGTCCCAGACCTGCCTCCTGGATGGGAGTCTGGGGGAGGGAATTTTGGGAGGAGGGGTTGGATGCTCTGTTACCTTGTCCCTTTTTGGGAACAAATCTGGGGAGGGTCTTTGGGACAGGGGTTCTCCTGTGGATGTGGGGAAATCAGGGGCCCTCCTCTGCTTTGGGCTTTTCAGTTCTTTGGGATTCTTCAATGGGCAAAGTGGTTGCTTTGTTCTTCAGAACACTTGAGGATGTGATCATCAGGGGGAAGGCAGTAAGATGGGTCAAAATGAGTTAATCATAGAGGTAAAACACTTCAAACTGCTCACCCTGAGCTTTTCACACTCTTCTTTGTGCTTTTTTTTTTTTTGTTACTATTTTGACCTTTTGTCTCTGACCCTCCTTGACCAGTCAGGAGGTGAAGAAGCTTCTTCCTTACAGACCCAGTGGTTTCCTGGATGATGCAAGTCCTGCTGAGGGTGATGAAACAGCTCAGGAGAAAACTGAAAAACCTGGTTTCTTCACAAAAGCAGCTACCCTGGGGTTTCACCTGTGGCCATCAAACTGTCACACTCCTTGGAGATGTTATTTCATGGAATTAAATGCTATTAGTCTAACTTGTATAGGTGGCTTGATGCAAGGAAGCATTTCTAGTGCCAGAAACACCCCCTGCAACCACATCCAAGGAAAACCTGAATCCTGGGGAGTCTCTGCACTTGCCCAGGTTGTGGTCAGAGGCTGGTCCTTTGGCAGGTGTCCAGACACCTGTTTTTGGGGGACAGGTTTGGCTGTTTGAAAACACTGTGCCATCATATCTCTGTTTTGGGGTGCAGTTGTGTGGAAGCTCAGCTTTTACCTGGATCAGACACTTTCCTTTGGCTCCTCCATGTGTCTGGACTCCCCTTAGGCATAAGGGCACTGGGAATTTTCACAAGGAGCTGTTTCCCATCTTCCTTGGGCTCAGCAGTTAATGATTATCCCACTACATTTGGTAACCAGTGTAGGGATGCTCAGAGCCTTCCTGACATGTGTGTTGCTGGTTGGAGAACATAGAGAACAGAGGTACCAGTGAATCCCCTCCACCATGAACCCCCTTCCCTGTTGCTTTCCTGGGAAAGCTGGTGGGGAGACACAGGTTGCACAGGTACCACACAGAGCAGGATTGATTGTGGCTGCCCCATCCCTGGAAGTGTCCAAGGCCAGGTTGGATGGGGCTTGGAGCAACCTGGGATAGTGGAAGGTGTCCCTGCCCGTGGCAGGGAGTGGGACAAGATGCTCTTTAAGGTCCTTTCCAACCCAAACCATTCTGTGATCCTCCTGTGCCCATCCCCAGTGTGGTGCTGTGAAGGCAGAGCAGGTTGAGGAGCTGCTGTGTTAATCCTGTGTCCCTCCAAGAGCTTGGCACAGGTAATGTCCCAATGAGAACTGGGACCTGCAGGTAAAGTCATGTCCTTTTTACCCTGAAAAGGTAGGTTTGCAAATGCTGATAGTGCCTTTTTTAAGAAAAGGCAGGCTTTTGAAAGGGGCAGCAGGGCCTGGAGAGCCTCTGAATGGAGCCTTTGGAGAAGCATTATCATGGAGATGGAAACCTGGCTGTGTCTGCAGGCTCTTGATTTTCTGTGGTTTAAGCTGCAGAGCAGGGGGTGAAGGTGCTGCTGCAGTGCTCACTGTAAAAGGGGAGAGGTTTGCAGTGTTTCCAGCCTTTCTTGGCTGGAATTCTCCCTGGAGAGGATGGGAGACTTTTCACTTTGAAATCTAAGTGTATATTTTTATTTTGCTTTAGGAGATGTACAGAGGTGTTAAAAGGCAGCCACGAAAAGATCCCCCCAAAAGCCCATCTGAGCAAACCCTAATCCCCTCTCTAACGGGTGAGGAGAGGTGAGGCTGGTTCCCCAGGAGCAGCAGGAAGGTGGGTGGATGCTGTTTCATCTCAGTGTCCTCTCCAGCCCTCGATAAAATGCAGCTGCTGGCAGTCATCCCAAATTTGGAAGGCTTTGGTCACTAAGAAATCCCTCCTGCTCCGAGCATCTGCTGAGAGAAAATAGAAAAAGCAGGGGAAAAAAAAAAAGTGTGCGAAGCTGATTCATCAGTGCAAAGGTAGAGCTGGTGCTTGGCGTGTTCCCAGTGCCGGGAGCTCCTGGTTCTCCGCAGAGCTCCAGCCCTTGGTTCCCAGCCAGGCCGGGAGCCGCGGCAGGAGGCAGGTTGGGCTCTGCCCGCGCTAGAGGGAGACAATAGCTAATGGATACAGGGATGCTTTTCTTGGAGAAAGCCCAAAGTGGGATGTTCAGAAGCCGGCAATGTTGGTTTGTTTTTTTTTTTTTTTTTTTTTTTTTTTTTTTTTTTTTTTAATTTATTTGTTTTTTTAAAGGTGAATTGCACCAGGAGAATCCTTGCTGTAATCCAAATTATGTGAGTGTTTTCCAATGAGGTGCTGGCTACCGAGCCTGATCCATGTACAGAACTGGCTCTTTTTCCTTTCTGTTCATTGCCAGCCCCTTCAAAATGGAAATCAGAAGTGCAGGGGAAGGCTCTGAGCTGTCTGACTGCTCTCACTGAAGTTGTCCCCATCACGACCCTCCCACCCTTTCCTGGTTCTGTCCAGCACACAGGAGCAGCAAGTTGTTTATCCAGTAGCTGCTGTTGGGTTTTCTCAGTCAGTGACTCACTCAGCTATCTATTAGTGTGATTAAAAAAAAGAAAGCTTGCGCAATTTTAATTCAACCCTAAATGTTTCAAATGATTTTTGCCATAAAGCCCCTTATGAGGACACAGCTGTGTGTTCTCCCCAGAGCTGCTGTGTCCCCCCGTGTCCCCTTTCCTCGGTGTGTGACCTTGGCTTTTCCCTGCAGCACTCTGTGATGTTTGCAGTCAGCTGTGGATTTCCTTGAATCACTTGCTGGTCACCAAGGACCTTGCCAGGCTGATTTTGGCAAGGTTCTCTCTGCCTTTTGCCTTGGGCAGTGAGGTTGTACAGGGAGGGCTTTTCTGTGGGTCATGGTGGAAGCTGTGAGTAGGGAGAGCTGCTGGGAATTTCTGAGGGGGTGAGAAACACAACATTTCTGCCAGGCTTCAAGGTTAAACACCATCTTCCAGAAAACTCTTGTGTGGGGCCAGACTGTGCCTGTGCCCTGCCTGGAGAGACAAGGTCTGGGGGAGGAAGTCTCTGGTGGTGCTATGGCATGTGAAGTCTTCAAAAGTTTTAAAATTAAATGGAGGAAACTATGACTTTTTGAGCATTCCGCAGGGGATTCACATTCCAATTTTCTTTCACCTCCTTTTGGAGATCTGGTTTGCTCCAACAAATCCCTGTGGATCCCATGTCAGCCCTGGCTGGGCAGTGGCTGAGAGGGAGCTGTGGGCCAGGGGTGATCCTTGGAAGAAGGTTTAACCAAGTTTCTTCATGGAGGGCATCTTCTCTCCCAGACCTGCTTAAAATAAGGCTGGACTAGTTCCTGAAGGCACAAATGATGCTGGTTTTTGCTGAGAGCTCTGCCTGTCATGGGGACAGGATTAGAGGCTGAGGGGTGACCTCAGCCAGTCAGAGCCTCATGTGGATGTTGTCCTGTGTGAGACTGAAGGAAATGGGTCACTAAATGCCTTGAGGAGTTTCCCAAGTCAATATGAGAGGCCAGGAGCAAAGTAACAACCCATGGGAATGCCAGGACTTCCTTGGATGATCACTGGGGGAAGTTGCCTGTGGTGTGTCCTCTTCCAAATCCCACTTCTCCCTGTTTCCAGCCCCCAGCCATTCCCTGAACCAAGCTCCTGTCACCAAACCAGTGACAAAACCTTTGAAGGGTCAGTACCACAGGCATCCCTGACCTTGGTATCTGGGAAAGGAATCATGCCAGCCTCATGGAGTGGGTTTTTTTTCCCCCAAATCCTCTGCCTCCTCTGCAGCCACGAGCATTTTCCTCTCCAAGCCTGTCTCCATCGTCCAGTGAGGTGAGGGATGATCCACTGCTGTGTGTTCACACTGGTGTGCAGCACTGGGGCACTTCACCTCTGCTTCAGCAGGAGTTCAGGAGAAACCATGGCCTTCCTGGGGTGGATCAGTTGTGGTGTGACGTGGGTCTGTACAAAAGACTGATTGCTTTAATTGCCATGTTTGAATTTCTACATTTCTGCTATTCCAAGCATATATTTGGGAGGGTCCTGAGGTTGCTGCTGGAAATGACCCTATTTTGATCTCCCCTGTGCTTGGGATGGGTGCAGGTTGTGCTTGCAGCTCCTGCATCCACAGCACAACCTGCACGTGGCTCCTCGATGGCTGTTTTCAGCTTCCTGAGGGGATGCTTCTATTTTTGGAGCAGTTGGACCTAAAAATACATCTTCAGGCTCCTGGGGAAGCTGGCTCTGCATCATTGAGGAGCTAATTAAACTGAGGGAAACGCAGGTCCCCGAGCAGGGCTCGTTCCACGTTGCTGAAATTTATCTTTTTTGTGTCTTTTTGCAGTGATTCACACTGTTCATGCACTGCATGGGCAAGGACTGGACACTCACCCTCCTTCTTTGGGAAGGACAGGTTCACACCCCAGGTGCCTGGTCACTAATTCTTGTTTTTGTGCAGCTGTGCCCTCCCCAAAGTTCAGCCTCAGCCCCACTGTGACCATCACAAACCTCCTGAGCATCACTGGCCACAACCCCCTCGTTGGACAAGGGATGGGGGCTGGGGAAACAGCTTGGGCTAAATAAGTGCCATCCTGTTAATTTGCAGAGATTTAGGGTTTAGCACAACTTGGATGTGCTTAGGGGTCCCAGTGGGCTTTGAATCTCCAGCCTGGCCAGCAGCAATTCTTTATATTAACAAAACCACTGTCAAATATGGCCATGGGTCCTGTTTGTATTGCTATGGGACCAAAAGCCATAAAATGGATGGAGGCCCAGGAAAATTCATGGGCTTTTACCCTTGTGATATTCTCACAGGACCTATTTTGGTAAAACACCCACCACCACCTCAACCAGGCTTAAAGCACAGAGGAGAAAGACCTTGAGATCATTTCAAAGCTCCTATTCAGAGCCAACATGTTTCTGCAGCACGTTAATGCTGCCTGGGGGCATCCTTGAAGACCTGATCTCTTGCTTAAGCAAATAGGCTTGTCCTAATCCAACCCCACTGAAAACAACCTGAGCTGCATCAGGCCTGGGATACAATTCTTTAAAATCAATAAATATTTCAGGAGCAGAGGGAGCGGGTCTGTATCAGCAATGCTGGTCCTGCCTGGTCATTATTAATTCAATGGATGCAGTTGTAAAGTGGCTGAGGAAGCACAACAGCAGAAATTTTAAGTGCTGCTTCCCCCAGCATTGCTGAGATGTTTTGCTGGATCTTCAGCAAAGACCCAGCAAAAGTCCAAATGGAACTCCCAGCCTTCACCCAGGTGTCAAATATGGCAAAAAATAGTTGTTTTGCAAATGACTGATGCTGTGTCATCAGTGCCTGGTTTTATAAAGCTGTGTACAGCAGGGCTTTGACTCACAGTCAATTGTCCTTTCTAGGATGTTTGTCCTAAATCTCCAGCTTCTGGGCTCCTGTGCTGGAACAATAGTCTTGGATTAGGGAGACTCTGCAACCTGCTGGATCAGTCCCTGCTCCCAGCCCAGGCGTTTCCTCACCTTAAGCATCACATTTCTCTGCCTGAAATAAGGAGAACTTGATACCTCTCTCCTTCCAAAGTGCTTTAGAAACTTGATGAGGAAAACCAGTAAGAGTAACCTGTTGTTGGTGTGTGGGAGGACCTAGCTCCTCTTTTTAATAAGCATAGGGAAAAAACTGAAAATAGGACTCTCAGAGAACAGAAACTTCTAAATATCCACAGAATTTCAGAATGGTTTGGGTTGGAAGGACAACCTGGGATAGTGGAAGGTGTCCCTGCCCATGGCAGGGGCTTGGAATGAGATGATCTTTAAGATCCCTTCCAAACCAAACCATTCTGACTCTATAAGGTCTAGTTCCTAATTTGGAGTTAATCTTGCCCAAAAGTGCCTAAATCCAAGCACGTTTTTTTTTTTCCCCTTACCTTTTGCTTAAAATTCACATTACAGGCTCGTCCTTTACTAACTAAACCCACATTTCAGCATTAGCCTTTCCCATGCTCCTGGTTCTCCAGGCCCTGCAGTGGCAGTACACTGCTGTAACAGCAACCAGCATTAACACAAGGGCTACTCTTAATTACAGGAGCTGCTGTTTATCTCCCCAGCTCTGTTTGCTGCTGACAAAAGCCTGCTCAGGAGGGGAGTCTCTTGTTAATAAGCTGCGTGTGCACCCCAGCAGTGATATATTGATGTATTTTTAATAAATATTCTCCTTTAAAGGGCCACATATGTATTCTGGGCTAATCCTCTCATTACAAGATCTTAGGGCGGCTCACGGGGTCGGTGAGCGGGTGCCTTGCAAAGCTGGGCTTCATATTCATCTCTGCTGCTTTAGATCTTGTACTTCCTGAAGGGGAGAGATGATGAGAGTAATAAAGGCTCGCTGTGCTAATTATTGTCACCCTTGAAGTTTAGAGGATTGAGGTGCACTGCCTCAATTATGAAAAACGGGGGGCGATAACCCGATAATAGGAAAACCTTGAGTTAATCAGTCCCTCTGGAAAGGGGAGGCTCCAGTGACACTTCTCCCCACTCACCACCTTCTTTAGGATGGGAAAAAGGGAAAGAAATGGGGATTAAGTGGTGGGGGCAAGCTGCAGCAATGGGAGAGGGGTGATGGGGGCAAAGACTTCCAGCATCGCTCGGTGCCAGGGGCAGATGAAGCAGGATGAGGACACAGGGCCATGTCATTTCTCTGTCTAAGCTGGAGCAAACCTGGAGTTAGTGGGATGGAAAGGCACATTAAACCTTCCTTCCTGCTGTTTACCTTGCTCTCCCACTCGGGTTACACGGACTTGAATTTTGTTAAAATCCGATTAAAATATTCCGTTACCATTTGCTCAGTGGCTGCACAACAACAGCTCTGTGTACACTGGGAGTGATGGGCATCTTAGGAGAGGGAGACCAGGGCTGAGATTAAAGCAGCTAAGCTTACACAGACCAGTGACCACACAGGCTTTGAACTGCTGCATCCTAATTTTAGTAGTTTTCCATTCATTTATGTTTTTCCTACTTTCATCATTTTTCTCCCATTTTCACCCTTTTATGTGAAACCTCCCAGTCTTCTCTTGCTGCTGCTGACTTGGGACAATGAGGCATCCTGGAGGTAGGAAGCCTTTTGAATCTGGTGGATACTTCTCAGAATAAAACATTCCTGGCTCTGTACGTGTGGTTTTCCTTTCTGTGGTGGCTCTGAATGAATCCCATGTCAGCACCACAACTGCACCATTTCCTACCTTTGTCTCCTCGAGCCAGAGTGCAGACACTTAATAAAGAGCATCTTAATTAATTTCCTGAGATATTTACATATTACACTTAACAACAGTGTGTGTGTCCCGCCAGCTTTAAGAGGGTTTGGATAGTTCACATCTCTTCCTACCTGGCTTTAAACTCCTTGGCTACCAGACATGGAAACAAGTGGTGGAGGCAGCCTTGGCTTTACAGGAGTTTTCTGGGTCAGGGCTGCTGGGTCAGGTCTGCTCTCGGTGTCTTTGAGCTGCAACATGAGACAAACATCAGCCTGGTGATCTGCAGCAGCCTGGAAGGGAATTTGGGGAGCTGTGAGTTGCCCCTGACCACTCTGCCAAAGTGGGAGTGAGGGGTGGAACCGCTGGGAGATTTGTGATGCTCCCTTTTGCCTTTTCCAGTTGTTCTAGTAATGAGGATAGAGATTTTCCTCATCATCAGCTGGAGGGATCTGCACCCAAAGGCGATGCTGTGAGAGCTCTCACTCCCTCACTGCTGGATCTGGGAGGCAGCACACATCCTTTGTGGCTGCAGGGATGGGGTTTTGGCTGTGCTCTGGGTTTTGGGTTTTTGTTTTGGTTTTTTTTTTTTTTCTTCATTCCTCTCTCTGGCAACGAGGGAGCCTGAAGGGGAAGGATTGCCTGTTCTTTTCTGAGGATGCTTAGCACTGGAGGAGGAGGTGGCAATGGAAATGATTCATCTGTCTAGCAGGTCCCTTCTCCCCTCCAGTGCTGCTCCCACGCGGGAAGGTGGTGATTCTCCTCCTTCCTCGTCAGGGAAAACAATGAAGCTGTCGCAGCCTGTTCCCTCTGGCAGCAGGAAGCCCCGGTTGCTTTCAGAGATGCCTTCAGTGAGAGTGGGTTGGAACCTTTTGGTGGGGGCACCGTGGCCTTCCAGTGCCATCACACATCTCCTGGACCTGGGAGAGTTGTGGTTTTGTGCTTCACCTAAGGCAAAATCAAAGATTTCTTTTGGCAGAGTGAGAACAAAAGCCCTCCAAGCCCCATGTCCCCCTCCAGCAGGTGCCAGCCCAGGGCCCAGGCAGGATGTAGTGATTCTCTCCCAGCTGCTGGTGATCTGCAGCATGGGGTGTCCTGAGCCACATGTGTTTTCCATGTATTTAATAACCATCCATAAGCTTATCCTCTCCTCCCTGGAGCTCACATGCTGGTGGTGTCCTGGGTCAAGGAGATCTGCTGGTTAAACACACACACTCATAGGGATCCATCCTTAAATACTGCCAGTCCTGTGTTTGCAACCCCAAACGTGAACAAAGCTCTTAAAGCCTGCCAGATTTGTTCCAGAAATTCCTAGCATGTTTCAGCAGCTCCTGGGAACTGATTTTGGATTTTGTACAAATGTTTCCCCGGCCCCTGTGAGCAGGAGGTGAGTGAGTGGCTCGTGCAGCAGCTGCTGGTGTCACAGCTGATTTTAGCCCCAAATTTGGCAGCTCAAAGGTTTCAGCTTCACCATCCTTCCCAGCAGCAGGGTTTCATTTTTCTTTGGGTTCAGATGCCAGAGTATATTCCAGGAGTCTGAAGCAGGTTATCATTTGCAGACAGCAAGAAATCAGCTTTATCATCTCCTCAGGGCTGCTCCCATCAGGTGTCGCAGTGATTACAGGTGTTCTGTGCAGCATCAAAACCTTTTTGTAAGTTATTGGAAAGTCCCCAAAAGGTCCACATGTGGGGAGAGATGCAACAGGATGGGTGATGCCACAGCTGGTCCAACGATGCTTGGCTTTGGGAGAAGCTGAGTTTGTTCCTCCATGTTTCTACATATCTTTAGAGCAGGTTTTGGAAAGTGTCTCAGAGTTTGGAGAAGTGTGGAAGAGGGCAGAAAGTGGAGGCTGGTGGCAGTTTCAGGTGGTGCAGTTACCAAGTTTGGGTTCAGGGAAGGGAAATAAGGGAGCCTCCATCCTCCTGTGCATGGGAGCAATGAGGAGGAACATTGCCCTTCCTTCAAATGTCGACCAGCAGTGGTTTTCCTTGGCCCCATCCTGGATTTTGGCAGCATATTGTGCTTGGTGCCTGGCTGTGACCCATGGCAGATGTCACCTGTGTGAGACAAAGAGGAGTGTGATGGTCTCTGTGGGGAGACTGGGGCTGCAAGATGACTTGATGGAAATGTGAGTCACGTGCAACTCCAGCAATCCCCAGTGCCTTCTTGCTCAGGGTACTGCGAGAGGCTCTTGGCTGTTGTTTTCCTTGATTTTCTCAGGAACTTCTTTGGTATAGACATCCAGTCTTCCTCCTCCTCTTCCTCCTCCTCTTCCTCATCCTCTTGCAATGTGGAGCAGCTTTCATCCACCTTCAGGCCCCTGCTCCCATCCATAACACTGGTGAGAGCAGAGGTTTCATCAGCAGGACCAATGTCACTTCCATGTGTGGAATGAGCTGTGCTGGCAACGCCCTCGTGGAAAGTTGCTCCAAATCTGAGGTCCTCAGTGACAACTGGATTTCCTGGTCAGTGCTGGAGGGCAATGGCTCCTGCCCTCCTCAAGGTCTGTAGGAGCTGATGTCTGCTGATGCCTTGGCTGCTTGTTCTCCCCAGTGCGAGGCAGACGTGACCTTGCCAGTGACATTTTGGGATTAAAGGGAAACTCCCGCCCATCACACGTGGATGAGCTCTACCAACACCAGGAGTGCGTGAGCCACAGCAATCCACTTCCCAGGTCTGTCCATCCATCCACCCATGTGCTTGCAGCTCTTTCTCCAGCCCCAGTACCCACTGGCTTTTTGGCTCTGTCGTGCTTGGAAAGGTGAACGCCGATATTAATCTCTAGATTTTTTTTTTTTTGGCTCTTTATAAAGTGTAGCTCGAACTAAAAAGCCTATTGTGGCAAATAGTAGGCTGCTTGTGTGGCATCCCTGAATAGGAGGGGTGTTATCCCGTCCCCATGACAACGAGCATTTGAATTAAGAGCCGTCTACTCGGAACAATTTGCCGTCACATGGTTCGGAGGAAACACTTTGAAACCCTTGTAGTCTTTTCAATGGGCTTGATTGTTAGCGTCTCCCAAACTTAATCATTACCAGGGCTCTGCAGCAGAATAATTACTGTGCTTTGCATTTTTCTGCCCCGCACGTGACCGGCGCAATCCCGGGACGCAGCTCTTTCTCCTCCTGGAGAAGGAGGTGGATGAGAGAAGTGGGCGATGGATTTTGGCCGGCCCGAAAATTTTGGGCAGCGGCCCCACGTGCCAAAGGGCGGGTGGTTTGCAGGGGGAGGCTGAGCCCCGCTCGGAGGCGATGTCCGGGGTGTGCCCGGGGAATGCGTGAGATCTCTCTCTCTCCTTCCCTGTTGGAAATGTCCAACCTCCTGCCGCATTTCCTCGACCGTGCAGCAGCCGTGAACAAGGGGTTTAAAATAGATCCCCATGTTTTGCCTTGTTGTAGGGGTTGGTGGAGGACAATCGGATGTCGACTGTGCCACTCAGTGCCTGGTAGGGTCAGCCCTGGCTGCTCAGACATAAAAAGGAGTGATATAAATTTAATATATGAGACAGATAAATATCTACTTTGTTTGTTTGTTTGTTTGGTTTTTTTCCCCGTCTTTTTTTATTTCATTTTATTTTTTAAATTCTTTTGCCAATGAGCTTTTTTATCCAGGCTGGGAAGACAGTCATTTTCCATCCCACGGCAGGACCACCGCCGGGATGCTCCCAGCAGGACCCACTGTTCCCGAGCACAGCGCTCTTCCCCCAGCCGTGGTGTCCTGGTGGGAGCAGCGATGTGGCTCTGGATCAGCCCGGCGGTGTGTCCAGCAGGCGGGAAGCAGCCGGCTGGGATGGAGGTGCCTCCTTGTCCTGAATTAATACGGTTTGCATTGTGCAGGAGCAGGTGGTAACAGCCTCATTTGCAATTTCCCTGCCTGCCACATGTCCTTGCAGGGGCGAGTTTTAACAGGGGGTTAAAGGAGATGGGGTCTGGCTGACAGGACAAAAAGAAGCTTGAAAGAGCCTCATATACCTTAAAAATGAAATTGGGTGGATAAAACATCCCTGTTTCAGTCCCTCCTTGGCCAAGGCAGTGAAAGCAGCCCGGACTCAGTGGGTCAATAAAGCAATTTGCACCCTTGTACACGACCATCCATCAAGTGACATGATTACATCTCCACCAGTTCCAGGGTATAATGTAAATTATGTCACAGTGATAGAAGTGTTGGAGGATTCATTTCTTCTGCCTTTGGAAATAAACACTTTGCTCCCCCCCACATTTATAGGGAGTTAGGGATAGCATTATCCCATGCCAATAGTATTTTTGGTTAATGTTATTGTTGGATTAAGGGATATTTGTGGTTTATTTTGTGTCTGGGAGGGAAAACCTGATGGTTTTTCAGTTGGATGAGTGGCAGTGCTGGGATGTGTGTCACTAGGGGTGGACATCCTGCTTTGTCCTGCTGTCCCTGCCTGCAACTGCCACGAGATTTCCCTGGATAACTCTAGAATCATAGAATAGTTTCAGTTGGAAGGGAACTCATAAAGCCCATCCAGTTCCAACCCCCTGCCATGGGCAGGGACACCTTCCACTACCCCAAGTTACTCCAACCTGGCCTTGGACACTTCCAAGGATGGGGCAGCCACAGCTTCTTTGGCCAATGTTTAATCTTTTCCAGTCTTTCCCCAGTCTATCCCTGGGAAGGTTTCAACAGTAGAGACTGATGCCAAATTTGTGTTTCCCCTCTTTGCCCCTGTGTGATGTAGCCTGGCTGCTGCAGGGATATGGTGACATCCTGAGGGGAACAGCCCTGTCCCCACTGTCCTCAGCACTGGTTTTTAGGGGGTGGAGGGTGCAGGGGGCATGGGATGTAACTGTGTTTTGGGGGATGGAGGCTGTTACTGTCATCCTGGAGGAGCTGGGCAGTGAGCAGCATTTCGGGTGAGAGGCAGCTGCACATTGGAACTCACTCCCAGCATGACACTGTGACATTTGGAAACCTTCCCAGAACTCAGAGGAAGGCATGGACTGAATTTCATCCTCAGGGCTGGGGGAAGGGGCTTGAAACCACATGGCAAATTATCTGGGGATGGGACACTGGTGGCTTCTTTTGGCTGAACAGATTGGGGTCTCCATGCCCATCATCTGGCTGGGAAGAGGAGTCCTGGGATGACCCTGCTGGCATCCAGTCAGTGGTTCTGTGTGTAGCCAGTTCTCCCAGTCTCCTGGAGGTGCATCCTCATGTTCCTGCCTCTTCCATCCCTCCTGATGCAGGGGAGAACACCGAGATGATCCAGCTCCTCCTTTTCCTCTGCATGTGCTCTGCAAAGCAGAGTTTGCTCTGCTTTCCATGTTTCAGGAGCATTTGGTTTCAGGGATAGCAGCATGGATGCAGTGCTGGGCTCAGCAGCCACAGGGCATAGGTTTTGGCACAGGTTCAGCTGGAACCTGAGCCTGTAGCCAGTGACTAGTGGCTCTGAGAGCCTCACCTGACCTAGCACCATCTTGCTTCTCCCTCAACTCCATCACTAGAGCATCTCTCTTTCCCAGCTCATGAGCCCCAGCATCTAATTTTTTAATAACCCTCATTATGCCAACCCGAGGTCATGTCAGTCAGAAAGCTCTGGGAGCTGCTCCCTTCTCCTTTCCCTGGGTAGGAACCATCCTTGCAGCCATGCAGGGATTTAAAAGGGCTGCAGATAATCACAGCCACAAGCACCATGAGGGCTGAGCTGAACAGGCCCAGGCACTGTAAGGCAATTAGGAAGGAACAGTGGAAATGAGCCAGAGAGTCCACGGCAGCCAGATATAGCTGGGGGTTAACGTGGCTTAATTTTCAAGCCAGAACTTGCAAATGAGAGGGCAAAGGGACAAGGATTGTGTGATTCCTGGTGGCAAGAGAATGTGAGGATTCAGCCCATTTTGTGTGTGCAAACCTGCAGATGGGATATGGTGGCTGGGGAGTGGAATGAGAGCAGCTCCTGGCTCTGGGCAGATGGGGAATTGGGGCACAGCAGGGTGTGGGGCAGTGATTTGTGGCACTGCCAGGAATGCTGCTGTCACACTCTTCCTTTGGGGCTTTTGGGCACCAGCAAAGGTCTGGTTTGCACCCAGTCAGACCTTTGGTCTCACCCAGCACTTCCACGCTGAGTGAACTCCCACCTTTCTGTGGGCCCAGTCCTAAACACCCAAGGAGGGAACAGCAATGGGTTTGATGCCAACCATGCAGGAGTGCTTCCCAGAGCAGATTTTGGGGTGAGAAGGTACAGAGGAGGTCTCTTACCCCTCCCCAGGGGAATGTGTGGGACTGGAGGGAGCATGTTCAAGACCAATGGGTGAAGTCAGGGTTGCAAATCCTTCCACAATTACACCTGAACTGGGGGCTGGAGATGGTTTGTCTCAGGAGAGGAACCAGAACCTTGACTCTGGGTCTACCTCTATGTGGCATCTGCCTCCTGTGCTGCCATCCATGGGCTCTCCAGCATGGATGGGCTTGCGTGCCACGGCAGCAGGAGCACAGGAAGCCCCCCTGCAGCCCAGCCTCCAGCCAGGTGGCTGCTATGCAATTAAAAGCTTTTTCCTCTGAGAGGCTTAATTAACTCAGGATTTCTAGGGTTATACCCACATGTATATGTTTTGCAGGCAGGTCTTTTAGCTGGAGTTTAGCCCCGGCTGCAAGAAATTCCATGCGGGACTTGCTTGGGTTGTGGCAGCATTTGGCTTGGTTGGTGGTTCTGGGCTGATGGGGGAGATACAAACCATGTGATTGAAGCATTTCCACTGGGAGGAGGGGAATGCAATGGGGATGGAGTATTTTAGGGTCTTGAAAACCATAAACCACCAGTGATGGTGATCCCACCACCCCCTGGACAACCTGGACTGATGCTGTAGTGAAGGAAGATTGGGGAATGTCTTCTGTTCAGCCTTTACTGAATATCTCCTTTACCCTTAGTCCTTCATGTTTTCAGATTGTCAAGCCCAGCCCTTCAGTGTCCAGTGTGTTTGAAGGTGTCTAGTGGAAGGGAGTGGATTTTGGGTGAGCTGTGGCAGTGTAACTGGATAAAACTGGTGGGAAGACTCAGGATGATTAATCACATTTCTCCAGCTTTCTCTTATAAGGCACTAACAAGACTTTTCCTTGCCCATCCTACTCCCCATGCTGGTTAGGAGAGCACCTCCAGGAAGACTTCAGCCTCCTCAGTCTGAGCCAATTTTGAGTTATTAGGGCCACAAAGCTGCTCCTAGAAACACAGGGCTCCTACTTCCATGACACCCAACAGTTTTAACGAGGTCAGTTGAAAACAAACTCTGTTTCCCCCTTCAGCTGTTGTTTTGTGCCTGTGTGGGATTATTTTTTTTTGAGGTTGAAATAGATATCCTTGGGAAGAGCTGTATCCCAGTGACCTCGAGGGGATGCAGCTAACATCCATGAAACACCCTGCTGCTGCTGGCTGTGGGGAGGAGTTAACCAGGGTCAGCAGCCTGTTATTTTCCCCCCTCCTGCAGCTGATAAGGAAGAGGAAGTTGATATTTGTGTCCCCCGGGACAACCTCATAAAATAGGAAAATAATAAACGGAAAAATAACACGTTTCCAAAGGTACCCTCTTTCCTGAACCTACAAAATAACTGCTTGGGTTGCCTCTCCTGCCATGCAAGAATGAGGGTTGCTCAACTATTTTGTAGGGATGTGGCTTTATCCTGGTGAACAGGATCACCCTGTGCTCTGGAAACACTCCACAACTCGGAGACTGGCACTATCTGCTCTAAAAAATCGGTGGTGGGATGGATCTAAATGTGGAGCAACTGGTGTGGGCTGGCTGTTGCCCTTTGTACTGTGCCCATGGTTCCTTTGCCCTGCCTCTCCCTGTTCTTCAACCTCAGCCTTGAGCTAAATGCACTTCTTTTGTTGGCTTCTTTTGGTACCAGATGTAAATTTTAATGAGATTCATGGGTTTCCCAGCCCAGTGTTGTTTGCTCTTCCCTCAACCCCCTGAGACTTGGGCAGCTCCTCCAGCTGCTTCTTCCTTCATCAGTGAGACCAAACTCTGCCATCATATGTGAGACTGGAGATGCCCCAGAGGGAGGGTGTGTGCTTGGATCTCTCTGGATTTACCCAACAGTGACTGAAAATGACACTAAGCTTGGCCCTTGCAACTGGAGAAACTTCTTTTGTTCTTAAAATCATAGAATCACAGAGTGGTTTGTGTTGGAAGGGACCTTAAAAATCATCTCATTCCACCCCCTGCCATGGGCAGGGACACCTTCCACTTTCCCAGGTTGCTCCAACCTGGCCTTGGACACTTGCAGGGATGGGGCAGCCACAGCTTCTCTGGGCAACCTGTGCCTCACAGCCAAGAATTTTTTCCTAATATCTCTTCTTAACCTCCTCTCTTTCAGACTGAAGCCATTTCAGTTTGAAGCCATTCCCCCTTGTCCTGTCACTACATGCTCTTGTAAACAGTCTCTCTCCAGGACACTCTTGCAGGTGTCTCTGGACTTCTGGGGCCACCAACCACCACAGGAGTAGCTCCCTTGAGTACCTGCATGTAAATCTCCATGTTTGGCTCATCCCATTGATAAAGATGAATCCTGAATGGGTTCACTGACCCATTTTTTAGGACAAGGTGTGCTGTGTCCTGCCATACCCCTTTTCCTCCAGAGCAGGCATGGCCTTGGTGACCAACATTGGGGCAGAAGTCCATCTTGGATGAAGTCAGTCCCACCTGGGGGACTACAGTGAGGGCTCTGGATTCACTGATAGGAAATTGCTGAGATTCACAGAGTCATAGAATTGTTGAGGTTGGAAAAGACCTCTGAGATCATCAAGCCCAACCATTGAACATGTCCCCAGGTGCCACATCCACACATCTTTTAAATCCCCTAGGAATGGTGACTTCACCACTGCCCTTGGCAGACTGTCCCAGTGCTGGACAACTCTTTGGGTGAAGAATTTTTTCCCAATATCCAACCTAGACCTGCCTTGGTGCAACTTGAGGATTTTTTCCCCTTATCCTGTCACTTGTTACCTGGGAGAGAAGATGCTTGAGAGGGTACTTGGGTGAAGGTCACTGGCACTGGGGGTCCAAATTTCTCTAAAGCAAACCCTGGGAGCTGCTCTGCTTCCTGTCCCTGTGTGCTTGTGGTTGCCTTCCCCAAACAGCACAAGCCATCAGGGTTCTGCATCTAAAATTTGCAACTGTGTGGAAATGAGAAATGAGAATTCCCACTGATCCCAGCACCGGGGGGGCTGTTGGCATCCTCTGGGATTTATTTGAGCTGGCCACCTCGACAATCTCATTATTGTCTGCACGTAGCAGATAAATGAGCATTTCCACGTAGTCAAAGCAGGTATTGATTAAGGCTGGGAAGGGGCTGATCAATGCAATGCTGTTTTCCCTGGCTGGATGTGCTCAGCTGGAGCCTGTCCCAGGCCCTCAGGGACTTTGCCCATCATTAACAGTCATATGCACTCAGACAATAAGGGCCTATTATATTATCTTAATGCAAGGTCAATCTGGGAATTAACTGGGATATTTGGAAGCACCTTAGCTGCTCTCTGATACCGGTCCTGAGTTTCCTCTCTTAATCTCCCCCAGGCAACCAGGATTTCCCAGAGGTCCTGGTGCTGGATAATGTGCCTAAGCTGGTTACAGTGAATTTGCATGAGTAAACAGGCAATTCTGCTCAGGCTGAATGCAACTTCATTAAGGCCCAGTGATGATTTGAGCCTGCTTATTGCCTGTCCTTTGAACCCGGAACAGGAAGATTTTGAGCAACAATTGACTTTGTGTTTGGGGTCATGGAGACTGCTCCGGCTCCTAGGAAGAATTTGGCTCTCTAGAAATGTCTTTTCCTCTTTGCTGTCCTCCACAATCCCTCTGTTAAGGTGAATAATTGTGGTGGAATGTTTAATTTGTGGAAAAAGGTTAACTTTGCTCACAAATAACAAAGTGCTGGCTGGTTGTGAAGTGGCACACTATGAGTTACTGGTGGTTCTCTGCCTCAGAGCTCAGCACAAGGGGTCTGCCCAACCAAACCCATGCCTGGAAACCAACCTGAGCTGGGATGGATCCCTGCTGATGGGGGGATTGCTGTGGGGATGACGGTCAGATCAGGGTGATAATGGGGACGAGGATGTGGGAGGTGAAAATAGGCCAGGGAATATTGGGAGACAGGGGATGAGCATCCGAGACTGGGTGGGAGGTGAAGGGGAACCAGCAGGACAGGAACGTGCCTGGAAAAGCTTTCCCACATTGCATTATGCAATCATGAAAATGAGCTATGCAACCAGAAAAAATGAGAGTCATTTTGGGAAGTGAGAGAGGAGGGGCAGGATGGGTATTCCCGAGGGATGGAGGGCACAGCAGGCGGGGTGAGCTTGGGGACACTGGGGACAAATTGAGTTCTCTGCAGAACTGCAGTGTGTGGATGTTACAGCATCAGCCAAGCACCACTTTGCTCTCCTGGCTCTTCCCACAAAGCCCAACAACAGGGCTGCACGTTCCTTGGATTAATTAACTGTCACGGATGTGTGGGCTTTGTGTTTCCCAGCTGTGCTGGGGCTGCCAGCTTGGGATGGGTCCCTGCTCAGAGCCACGTGTGGCACTTACATCGTGGATCCACCCTGTGCTCAAACACGGGCACCCACAAGGGGTGGGCAAAGTGCAGATCCAGGTCAGGGCAAACACTGGGGTCAGGAGGGACATCAGTGATTTACCTGGATACAAGCAGCATTAGATAAACAAAGCAATAAATGCTGCCTGCTTTGGGAATCTTAGCAAGGGCTCATCCCTCCAGCAGGAAGTTTCTTACTCTGTGAACAAACTGGCCTGGCAATGGTGGCTTTCAACTTTGCCCTCCAAACCTCCAGCCAAGGAAGTGCCTCCATGCAATGTCTGGGTGGTGTCCTGGCATGAACAAGGGCTGAAACACCTATTGAAATTCCAGATGAAGCTCAATAACTTAAGGAAAAGGCTCTTTTTGTTAACTCCCAGGTTCTTGGGTACATGTTCTTGCATCTACCATATATATTAGTAGCACTTTTGAGCAAATTACTATGTTTAAGAGAGGGCACTGAGCCTGGTTTTTAGGGGTTTTGGGATAATTCTTAGACCTGACCACAATCCATTTTGACCAGGCACTGGGGAAAAGGCCACAAGGTAATTCCCAGAAGTGGACTGCCTGTGGTTTCCCTGCCTCTGAGTCCTGGCCAAATAGATGTTATGAGCTATGGGACCCACAGAAAGATCCTGAGCTATGAAATGAAACTCAGGTCAGAACAACCATGTGCAGAGATGCTGAACAGTGTGAGGAGGGACAATAAGTGTCCTTCTTCCCTGTAGCTCAGCTGAGCAGTGCCCAAGCCCGTGTACATCAATCCTGCACTGGTGTTTACACTGAAATCTGTGGCTGGTGCAGTGCCAGCACTGAAATCAGGAATCCTCCAGTCTGGCCCTGGCACAATCAGGAGCAGGATTTTGGTCCAAATCAGAGAAAAGCTACAGGGACTTTTAAGCCAGGATCTCTTGAGTGTCTGTTCCTTGCAATGGAAGCTGCTTAACCAGCTGTTTTTCACATCTGTAAGGCTTGACTGAGCAAAGAAGAAAGGCTGGAGTTTGTCCTCAATTACCCTGATGTGATCCTGGGCTGGCACCAGTGGCTTCAATGCCATTTCAGTGCTTCCAATGGTGTCCCCTGCCAGCAGGAGCATCGAGGTGGGCGGAAAACCAGGTTTGGGTTGGAGTTGGCCAGGTGTCTTTGTTTTGGGGGTGCCCAGGAAAGACACGGAGCCGGGAGAAGGAGGAGGAGGAGGGTGATGGCAGGGCTGTGCCTGGAGCACAGCTCCCATCTGGCTGCCTTATCAAGCCCAGCACAGCCTCCCGTGTCACATTGGGATGTAAATCGCATTAATTGAATTCACTTTGGCTGCGCTTTTGGGAGCAGACAATGACTGAGTCAAAATCTCATTTACATACTGATAAGACAGTTGAAAAATGATGCCTTCTAATGAATAAAATGTGTGTAACTGGTCCAGCTTGATATTAGCATTAAAGTGTTAATCACTTTGGCATACAAGTTTAT
Organism: Calyptomena viridis; assembly: GCA_013390005.1. NCBI lineage: Eukaryota > Metazoa > Chordata > Aves > Passeriformes > Eurylaimidae > Calyptomena > Calyptomena viridis. The sequence continues at coordinate 614,379 of WEIV01011307.1, read as the reverse complement.
AGTGCTGAGTAAATTTGTCTTCAAAGGGTCCTGAAACAGGAATCTATGTCTCTGGACTGCCATAGCAACATATAGACATCTTCATTGTGTTTCTTGGTCAGAAAGCAGGTGCCAGCTTCTAATTAAAGCCTAATTTGCAATTTGTGTCCTATTCAGTGTTTTCATGGGAACTTTGATGGCTGATACAGTGGTAAGCAATAACCAGCAGCAAGACTTGAAAGCAGTAATGGAAATTCATCCTCCCCCAGGGCTGCTGGGCTGAGCCAGGAGAGGGAAAGGGCCAGGGACATGTTGTGATGTGTGTCCCTTGTCCAGGATGCTGCTCACAGTGGGGGAAGATGGAACTCGTTCCACAAGCCATCCTTGCAGGGACTGCAGTCGTCCTGTTCCAGCCTCCTCAGGGCAGCTCTGGCCCTACTTCTTTGAAGACAGATGGAAAAGGCTTCTTCCAAACTCCCAGTTAAAGGATCCAGATTAATGATGCTCATGAAGGCCTCTTGTTGCACATGTTCTCCAGCCTGCCCACTGACCTGGAGCAGCTCAGGTTTCCCAGTCTTCCCCCTGCCACCTATTCATCTCCTCTTTTTGCTTCTAATTGCTGGCTTAGGAGATCTTGACAGTGTTAATATCAAGGGTAATGATGTTTATCAGTTTATCAGGTCTGCTGATCCATGGACCCGTGGTGGAAAGGTGTCCTGGTGGAGATGGCTGTCCTTGGAATATTTTGAGAAACATGGAGCTGGAGAGCAAGCACCAGTCTGTAGGAGGTATTATTGCTGATAAAGTGATGTGGCTCTCCCAGAGTTGTGTTTTCTTCTGCAGGCTGGGGGTTTGGAGAGGGACCTGAGGGGGACAGGGCTCAGATCCCAGTGAAATTCAATACTGCTTCAGATTCCTTTCCATGTCACAGCCTTGGGCACTGGCTGAGGAGCTGTGCTTTCCAAAAAGCTCCAGAGCCACATAAGGTTTCCTGAAACTATTTCCCAGCTCCTGAAGCTGAGTGCCTGCAAACCCTGGCTGTGCTGGGCTCGACAATGGGACAGTTGACATGGTTGGGTCTGGCAAAGTGGAGGCCCAGGATGGGTTGCTGCTCTGGATGTGCCAACATTTCGTGTGTCCCCCCACCATCCTGGGATGGTTGGGGACAATTTAACAGGGAAGGAGTCACAATGTGTTGTGTCCTTCAAGAGCAAACCACACACACAGGGTCATGGATCCCTGGAAGTGTTCAGGGTCAGGCTGGATGGGGCTTTGAGCAATCTGGTCTAGTGGAAGGAGTCCCTGCCCATGGCAGGGGGTTGGAACGAGATGGTCTTTAAGGTCCTTTCCAACCCAAACAATTCTATGATCAAACCAGTGCTGGTGGGGAGTTAGGTCTGGGGGTCTGTGATCCAACCTGCTCTTTGAAATGGGATTTTGCTGGTTCCTGTTGACTAGATGAGCCCTGAAACCCCCTGGAGAGAGAGATGATGCCCTGGGCCACTGCTCCAAATCTGCACCACCCTCTAGCAGAGAAGTTTTCCCATGACTCTGCTGACTGCTCTTTCCCACCTCACCTCAATAAATGTTGTGCAATAAATCAGCACAGCTCCACCAAAGCCAATTTTACACCAGTCGATGCTCTGACTCCTGGTACCCAACCTTCTGTCCCCCCCTTCCTGATGAATTTATTCCCTCTACAGAGTACGTGCTTATTAAAGTCCTATAATCCATTGTGGAATGTTCCTGTTTTTATAGGGAGAAATAGAAAGTCAGTGGCTTAACCCAGGCTTCCCCATGTGCTGCTACAAGAGATGCTGTTTCAAGTGCACCACACACATGGATAGCAAATACTGCATCCTTCTGCCCTCAGCCCTGGAATTCCCCTCTGCATTCTCTGCTGGCTCAGTTACCAGTTGGGTTGTTCAGCCTGGAGAAGAGAAGCCTCCAGGGAGACCTCAGAACCTCATCCAGTGCCTAAAGGGACTCCAGGAGAGTTGGAGAGTGACTTTGGACAAAGGCCTGGAGTGACAGGACAAGGGGGAATGACTTTGAGCTGTCAGAGGGCAGATTCAGATTAAAGATTAGGAAGAAATTCTTGTCCATGAGGGTGGTGAGACACTGGAACAGGCTGCCCAGAGAAGGCAAGTATATGGATTATCACACAGCTACCTGGTGCAGCTTATGGCCTGTGAGTGAGTCCCTAATAATGGGAAACTAAAAAATGGGATGTATGCATAGTTGTTTATGTGACCTGGGATTTCAACAGGTGGTTTTCTCCTCATTTTATTTCCTCTCCCTGGAGCTATGCTGAAGTTTTTGCTGGGAGTCCTTTCTAATCATTTTTTTCACTTTTCAAGCAGTGCAAAAATCATCGTGGGCTGATGCACTTGCACACATCACACATCCTGAAGCCAGGGCGAAACCCCCAATAAATAGGTGTGTCACACTCAGATGTTCAACTGAATCAACAAAGTAAGTCTGGAATGTCCAAGAGAAATGGAAAAAAAACAGAAAAGAAGAGTAACCCACCTACAACTTTGCTCACATAACAGGAAAAGAATAGCCTGGGGCTCTGTCCACCCATTTCTGTCAGTGAGTGGAAAACACTCTTCTCCAGGAATCCACCTCTTTCCTGCTTGCTGGGGGATGCAAGAGCTCCCCACAGGGAATATCCTGTTTACCTAAACCCCTGTTTCCCACTGAGAAGCTGCACGTTCCAACAGGCATTGCTACCATTTGAGTGACATCTCCCAGGGAGCTGAAATAGTTGTTTTAATAAGGAATTGATGAATATAAGGCTTTTTGGCAAGGTCCTGGCAGGATAAGGGGTTTAGGAAATTGCTGCCACCCCCAGAACAGGAGGATTCACTCCTGGCAAGAGGGGTGGTGGCATCCAGTGGCTGCAATGCCTTCTCTGAACCTGGCACCTCCTCTCCACCCCAGTCAGTGCCTGCTCTGGATGATTCTCTGGGAGCTGTCACACCTTTTTCTGCCAGGTAATTCCCTGGGACTCTGTTTAAACCCTCATGGGAATATGTTTACATGCTGGAATTGCTATAAAACATCTGGCCCTAAGCCTCCTTGGCTTTATGTGGCATTATGTGCCAAAATCATTTAGGCCATGAAAAAAGCTTTTCTCAAAGCTCTTAGTGCTGCTTCCCATCACTGGGCACATTCCTGGGAGTGTGTGAGTGAAGGACATCAGCTCACAATTGAGACAGGAGTTACTTGGCTCCTGGGGTTTCTGCCAGCTGGAGTTACAGCTTATTCTGGCCCAAACACCCCTGACCACATGATAAATTCTATCAGGGTTATTAAAATGTTTTACCAGAGCCAGAAATGTCTGAGAAACCTGTTGCAACACTAAGCTAAGCATTTTAATGCGGCATTAGGAACAGGCTCTCCCTGTTCTTAGCACAAACTGGGTGATTTTTTTATTCCTTAAAGCAATTTGAAATGGACTGGGGATGTGCTGGTGTGCAGTGGACCAGGACCAATCCTGCCACAAGGTTGTGATGGCAGGTCCTGTCTGAATCCTTCACCAGCTCTTTGCAGCTCATATTTCAGACTGGGACACTTTTCAGGTCTGAACGTACCTGGGAAGGAAAGGGAAGCTATTTTTTGGGTGTGGAGGGCTATGGCCATGTGTGAAGGGAGAATATGGCATTATGGCATGAAACCACAGCATCCAAGGTATAACCTTTCCCGTGGAGCCAAGAGCAGACACAGCCAGGAATCATGGCTTCAGCTCATCCTCCTGAAAGCTCAGAGAACACAGTGCTGGAACACCTGTCATGCACGGACTGGAAGCTCATGATTTCATGGAGCAATTACTTTCCCTAAACTAGTGTCTGACATGGAATCACAGAATGGCTTGGGTTGAAAGGGACCTTGAAGACCTAGTTACAACCCCCCAGCCATGGGCAAGGGATCTTGGGATTCCTGGGAGCTTGGATCTGGGCATCAGGGGGTCCATGTCCAGAATATATTACAGGATCATGACATCAATCAACAATTAGATCCAAGGCTGGTGGACTCAGCCTCTCCTCCTCTTCCACTGCCAAAACAGAGGCTGATGGCAATGATGGCTGTGGAGACAACAGTGTTTAACCCACCTAATTAAAATCTCGAGCTGGAAGAAGACCTCCAGAGGGAGAGTGGGAGCTCTTGGGAGTTTTGCTCGTTGGTGCTTCGTGCCAGGATTCAGTGCATGATCTGTGAGCACAGAGTGGCAGGAGCAGCACAGCCTGGACCACTCTCCATAGCTGTGCACTCACTCATCGAGGTCTTTTTTGTCCCTCAGTTTAACATCTCTCTCCTTGCACACGAAGAGACACTGGTCTGCAGGCACAACAGAACTTACAGCATTGCTCAAGAGCAAATGTTTGCAAAACAGGGAAAAACCGACTCCACGACGGAGCTGTGACTCACTCTGTTCCTTTTTAGGATCATAAGGAATAATTTCTGTGTGGTGCTGAGTGTGCAGTTCAACAGCAGATGTCTTGTTTTTCACTGCAGAGAGAGTATTTGGGAGTGAGTGCATGTATGCCCTACTTGTTCACGTGGAAATTTTTTTGTGCCTGTTTTCTCTACTATGTGACTGTAGAAATAAATATAGTATCTCTTTCTGTCTGCTAAAGCAATACTGGGGCATTTCCCACTGCCTAGGAAAGGTTGTCTTAGTCTTGCTGTGGAGCAAAGACTCTTAAACACCAGTTGTCACAGGCAGCATCTTTTAAATACAGGTGAGTGGCCACCACTGACAGCTTTGTCAAGGATGTTGTTACACCCAGAAGCTGAAAAACCAGCTCCAGGCACTGTAGCCATGACCCAGCTGTATGTTTTCATTCCCTGGGGCCAGGGATTTCTCCTGTTTGCTGCATTCACTGCATCATTCCAGGGTGTCCACTGAGGGGCCAAATGAGCCAGCTCAGTCAACCCCTGCCACTCCTGCTGATGCTCCCAGAAAACACAGCAGGACCCCAAATACAAACATCTAGTGCTTTTAAAAGTGCATTAATGCCAGGTACTCCTTCAGCTGCCTCTTCAATAGGCAAATTCAGTCCATAAATCCCTGCTTAATTCTCCTCCAGCCTCTACAGTTCCCCTTGCAGGAGATGGGAGAAGCTCAGCCAGGAGAGGGCACAACATCTGTAGCCACTCCAAGGCAGGTGCAGCCCAGGACTGGTGCTCAAACCTCAGTGAGGAAAGTCCTGTAGAGCTGAGTAAAAGTTCTGTCTATTATGAGACAGCTGTTCTTTGATTAAAGGGGATCCCATGTCCTCAGCCACTTGCTGGAGGGTTTTAGGTGATGACTGACTTGAGACATAGATTTCCAGCTTTTATACTGGCGAGAAAGAGGGAAGATATAAAATATTAAATGTGATGTAGCAAATACACCTTCCTGTGGGCTCTGCCTTCTGATTGCAAAGGGATCTTTGAATGAGTGGGATGGAGAAGGCCAAATACTTCCTGGCTGGAAGAGGTCTGTGGGTGGATGGGGAGGGCTCAGCTTGTGGCTTGCTGGCCCCATTAGCCCTGTTGACAGGGGTGGCACATGGCTTGCCCTGATCCCACACTCCACCTCAGTCTGGGGTGCAAAAAAATTAAGGAAATGTGTCCTTTGCAGGTCGGCATCCATTTGTTTCTGGAGTAAGGCAGAGAAAAGAAGGAGACAGGATCCATGTGAAGTCCTCATATGAGTGGAGAAATCTCCCAGCTTATCCACTGACAAGGGAATGTGTTCTGGAAGAGCAAAATAGACCTGGCATGCAAATATTTACTTACCCTCAGCAGTTTAACAGACAGCTTCAGCCTTTGTCCTGTTTTATTTAATCCTTCCCTCTGGCTTTGGCTCAGGTTTGCTAATTGGCTGGAGATCTCCTGACATGTCTGGTGAGATGTGGTGGTGTCCTGGATGGAGGAGGACAGGGCTTGGTGCTGGGGTGGGAGCCTGGGGGCTGCACTCATGCACATCCTGCAAGTTTGCTCTTCTAGAGGCTTTGGTCCACCTCTCTGTGTGTCCTCCAGTCCTCTGCAGCTTCCTAATCCAGCTCCACTCGAGCTTGTATGTTGTTTTTTCCTCCCTCCCTTCATTTTGAGAGCTGTAGGGTCAGATATCTCATGTGCAATGATGTGCTTCCTCCATCAGTGCTGAACAGTGGTCAGGGCTGATCCTCTGCCTTGGTAGAGAGGAAAAACTGGTGGGGAACACCTCTGTCACTTCCAAACTTTGCTGCCACAAATCGAAGTTGTCTTCTAATGGGAACCCCCAGATTTGCAAGTCTGAATTTAAACTGGGTTATTTTAAGGTGAGGCAGTGGCTCCTGCTGAACTCACCTGGAGAGCACAAAGCGTGGCCACACAGGCAGGGGAGGACTGGGGAATGCACAGATTTTAGCAGAAATAAGTAAAGGTGGAAGGCTGAGTCCAAATATCCAGACTTTGTCAAACACCACCAGCCAAAGATGTGCTGGTTCCTCCCCCAGGGCTGCAGAGGAGTGAATTTCAGTTTGGTCTGTTTGGATAGGGATGGCTAAGGGAGGAATGTGAGGAAAAGGAAGTCACTGGCTCTCAGTAAAAGCCAAGAAAGGTGGTTTGAATCTCAGTCTTGTTTTTATCTGACAAGGAGGTCACATGGTGGGGTTAACTTATATGCCAAGCTGTTCCTAAAATCCAGGTGGGATTGATCTGGAGTTTATGCTCAGATCAATCCCTGCTTTAATTAACTTCAGGTTTCAGTAACTGGGTTCAGACTAATTCTAAAACTTGGGCAAATATTTCTGGTTTTGGCTTATTTCCAGTTCTAATGTTGGTTTGAGTTGGATAACAACTAAAGGTCTGACCCAATGCCAGCTGAAGTCTGATGGAGTTTAAGTTCACATGATACCAGCCCAGCTTGTGGATGGACAGTTTTCCAGCAGATCCAAGCTCAGTTTTGTTCTCCTTTACCCCTCTGTAAAGCCAAAATTGAGCCAAGGGAAGAACAGAGCTGTGGGCACAGAGCCTTCTCCAGGGGCAGGATTTGGCAAGCTGTAAATAGGCAGCACATCCAAACCCCTCGTGGGGGAGTGAGTGATGATCCAGCCACACTCGAGAGACTCAGACTGCAGCCACAATTACTTCACACACCTTTTTAGACACTTGTATTGTCATCTTGGTGTCTTACTCAACACTGACAAACAAAATTCCTGCTTTCCAAGTCACAAGGGAGACTTAAACTGAAGGGCTGGTTGAGTCCACTGGAGAAAGACACTTTTATGGCACATTTTTGTTGTATAAAACCAGTCTAAAATAATGAGACTCATGAAAGGATATGACCTAAACTATAAAATGCACTTATTAAAGTTGTATGATAAATCAGAGAGGGACATATTTGCCTCTTCCTAAGGAACTGCACACAGCCAGACAAGAAATGGGGGAGAGCAGATTGATTTCTGGTGTGTGGCTCTGTCCCAGCTGGGGATGAAGAATTAGCACAGGTCAAATTGCTCACAAACCTCTGTCAAGGAATATATATGTCTAACCTAAATGTCAGGCTGGAGGGAAGAAAACCTGGGCTCTGTGGTCCTGCTGAGTCCCAGTGTGTGAGATTCCATTACTTATATCCCTCTTTCCATGCTGCGTTTTTTCCCCTTCTTTTTACACCCAAACAAACCAAGTGGTGGCTCTCCAGCCATATGCTCTGCTGCCATGTTAGTGATAAGGGGAATGATTTTAAACTAAAAGAGGAGAGATTTAGGTTAGAAATCCTTCCCTGTGAGGGTGGGGAGGCCCTGGCACAGGTTGCCCAGAGAAGCTGTGGCTGCTCCATCCCTGGAAGTGTCCAAGGCCAGGGTGGATGGGGCTTGGAGCACCCTGGGATAGTGGAAGGTGTCCCTGCCCATGGCAGGGGATGGAACTAGGGGATCTTTTTCCAAGCCAAGCCTTTCTATGATTCTATATTATGATTCTATGTCAGGTGCCCCAGTCCCAAATTATCAAGGTCTGCTGTTTAATTTCCACCCATTCCCAACATTGATGTCAGTGTGTTCAGTTCTCCCTCAGGGAGGTACCCAGAAATGCATGGACCAGACCTGGAAAGGTTTAGGTAAGTAAAGTAGGATGATCTGCTGCAGGTGAGACAGGGCAGTCTGTCAGGGTTTAATTTGATTTTCAGTGGTCTCACGCTAAGGTTACACTCAGCAGAGAGGGAGCAGCCACCTGTTCAGAGGGCTGGAGGGGTCTGGGTGTTGGTGGTGTCAACAGCCCTCACTGAGGGATTAACTTCAACAGTGGAAAGGAGGGGAGTGGAAAAAAAAAAGAGCTTTTTTTTGCTAAAATTATGGTCTCGTTCTTCAAATATTTGGGGATCTCTTTTGACCTACTTAAGTGATTTATTCCTTTCAAAAGGTCTGACTTGGGGGAAGGCTCAGAGGTTGACCAACAGCAAGCAAAGAGGGAGCAAAGCAAGGAATACAGTTAAGGAGTGTGGGATGCTACATGTGAAGGCTGGGAGGAACAAAATAAATGGTTTCTTTGCAAAGCTGTTGGGTGTGGATTGATCAGGCAAGTTTTTCTGAAATCCCAGTTCCCAGAACGCTGGAACAGCACTGAAATGACCTCACATCCCTTCAAGGGATGGGGCTGAGCCCTCATGTCTGTGCAGGGCTTATGTCAGGGCCAGTTAAGGTGCAGGAGCTGCCTCTCCTCCCTTCAATTCCTCGTGGCACTAAGATGCCTTGGTTCTTAGCTGCCAAGTAATTTCCTTTTGGGTAATGCAATAGTGCATGGAAGAGCCTATTATTTGCCAGTAGCAAGAGACTCAGAGAACACTAATTGGACAAACGAGGCTCCAGGGATTTACAAACTAAGCAGATGAATATGCAGCTGGGGGAAAAAAAGGCAAACAAGGCTCTGAGCCACCCTGAAGGGCACCTGGGATGGTGCTTTGCTCCTGGAAGCAGAGGCAAGTGCTGTCTTTCCTCAGCTGCAGCAGCATTAGGGATCATTCTGTCCAGAGAGGTCCTTCCTTCCCAATAAACCATCTCCCACCGCTGCTTTCTCAGGGGCATCTCTGATGAGCAGATTTGTTTTCCTCCAGGGATGCACAGACTGCACTGTGTGGCAGGTATTTGGAAATATTTCCCAGGCTCTTGGCATCCTTCCCAGCTCACATTACCCACAGGGACAGGCTGCCATCAGTTCTCTGTGTTGGGTAATGTGGTGGGGTGAAGACTTTATAGCCCTGCACTTGTTCCCAGCCTAAATTCTCGCCTCTAAAAATGAAGGAGGGAGGGAAAGAGCAGGAAAGCAAAGGTAATTTTTGGCAAAAATTATTGTTTTCTTTATTTCCTTTTTGCCTTTGAATATTCCCTTTGAAAGAACATCCTGAGCTGCGCCAGGATGTCTTTTGGAAGCTCTTTCTTTGCAGCAATGGGATATCAGCTGACAGCAGCATCTTGGTATCTGCTGCCTGTCCCAAACTCTCCTGGGCACAGGCTTGGGCTCACCAGCACAATGAGGGGCTGAGAGTTGTGCAGGAGAGCAGAGTTGCAGGTGTTTCCTAAGCTTTGGGGCCAGTGCAGAGTTTGGGGGTTAGGGAGGAAAAGGAAGAGAGCAGGAAGAAAATGAGGTGGCAGTGATGGATACTCCTTCCCTTCTTGTATCCCCATCCCAGGGATAATTCCATGCTGCCTCCCCAGTCAGTCTGTGTAGGAGAACAGCTTAGACTGTGATTTCCAATGCACACGACACAATGCAGTGTAATGGCTTTAAAACATTTCTTTTTGACTGCTCCCAGACATAAGTCATTGTCAGTTCACCTCTCCTTCCTTTACAGCTGCCCTTTCCAGCAATCCCTCCATAGGGAGGGTCATTTCTTGCATCACCATCAAAACACAGCACATCCCCAAAGCACAAAGTCTCTGGGCATGAGGTCTGCTGTTCTCCATGGCTGGGTCTTGCTCCATGACCTGGGTACCAAGCTGCTGACATAAAATGAGTAATAAGGGGTTGTGTTCAATCAGTGTCTGAGGATGAAGTCTCCTGGTCCTGGAGTAACACTGGGAATGCCCCTGAGAGGACGGCCAAGAAGTGACTGATGGTGTTGAGTAAGTTATTGCAAACCCTTCTCATAGGAAAAAGTGGTCCTGGCTGGAGTTTGGATGATAGATCACTGTGTTTTTCTGCAGTGCATTAGCACTTGATCTCAGAGGTCAAACCAGAAAATAACCTTCTCCCTCTAATTGACATGCAAAGCTACTGCTGTGTATTAATTTGGATTGGGGCTGAACTTTGAGCCCCAGTGCTGAGATCAGAAAAATGGAGAATGGTAAATCTGCAATAAATTACTTGGATGTTTATAGGCTCTCATATGTGAAGTGTTTATTTAAAAAAAAAAAAAATTGTAGTCCATAGGATGGCTTGGCTTTCTGCCAGTGGCCAGGGTCAAAAAGTCCACAGCCTTGTGTGGTAGGAGCAGGAAATATGTCATGGCTTTAACTGCCTGGAGAGCTTTCCAGGCTGGAAAACATGGATGTGGTCTGTATTTTCATGGCTTTAAAAATAAATGAGTTGGTTTCACTGCGAGAAAAATCAGTGAGGAGGGGAAATGCTGAAGCTGGAGTTGTAGTGGATGGTGAATGGGGCACCTCCAATGCTCTCCACCTTCTGGCAGCTGAATAGCAGAAATCAGCCAGGTGAGGCACTGCTTTTAAAACCTGAGAAAAGTAGTAATGAAGGGCATCTTTTTCTACTGTTTGAGCCTTTTTTTTTGCTTCCAGTTAACACTTTCATGCTTTCCTCTGCAATCCTGATGGCCAGAAATGTGTTGGAAAATAATATGTCTTCTTCATATAACTTGACAAATAAACCACTGGAGAGTACAGACAAATATCCCTTCAGTTTTGGGGGCAGCTCCTTGTTTTTGTGGTGCCCAACCCTGGGAGACCTATCAGTGATATCTCCTTCACTGGGGTTTGCACATGAAGTAGGACCTGTCATCTTACCCAAAGTGTAAAACTTTTTGCTAAAGGTGAGATGACAACATACAGTGCAAAAAATGATGTTATCTCCCCTTTCCTTTAGCCTGCCTTCAGAATTACCCAGTCTTGTAAAGGAAAACCTTCCAGATCCTGTCTGTGTACTGTCTGGTTTAATTTTTGCATGACTGAGGGAGCTCTTCATTACGCCCTCCAAAAATAATGCCAGAAGTCAAAATGAGAAAAACATAATGAGAAGGGCTGATGTGAACATAGTTGAGTCTTCCTACAGGTCTCTATAGTTAGAGGCTCTCATTAATCATCCTGTATCCAAGGGCTTATGAATTCCAACAATTGTGTATTCTTCTTGTGAGGAGGACAACGACTAATTGGTCCTGGGCTTCATTACTGCTCCTGGACTTAACGAGGTGCCTGTGGCCAGTCTGTGTGTGGGCACAGATGTGCTGAGGGCGAGTCCACCCACACAGCTGTTGTGATGAGAAGGGAAAGAACCTTCACCTCTGGGGTTGGGTTTGTGCTTGAACCAGGAATCTGGGAGATTTCCACCTTTTTGTGGGTGGGGATATGCTGGAGCTGATCATGAGGGAAGGATGTCATGTTTCCCCCCTTAGACTTCAGAAAACCCCTTTCCATCCAGGACATCTGTGGACGTCCAAGACCTGGAGGTGGTGGTTATTTGCTTGATCTATTTTTCTATTTATGACCTATTTTGCTATTTTTCTCACTTGTGTCACGTGCCATTCTGATCACACTGGGTGTGAGAAAGAGCAGGAGCATAGTTGGGACTGTACCACAGCACAAACACCATCAGCACTCCCAGTGCTTCCCTCTCCCCTTCCCCTGTAATAATTAAAGCACAGAGGCTGATTGCAGTGTGCCCGTGGTGCTGACACACAGCTCTCCTGCAGCCTGCTCATGTTGGTAAACAAGGCTGCTACGAGTAGTTTTTCCCAACAGGCATTTGCTGGATAAAAGCAGTCTGGTTGCCTTTCCCTGCCCAGACAGACACAATCTGTGCAGCATGTGGAGTGCATTTCAGGTGTCTCTAGCTATGCTACAACATGTACATCACCAGGCTGTAACAGTAGTAGTAGTAGTAATAATAATAATAATAATAATAGCAGTTATACTAGCAGCAACAATAAATATTATACCCATTAAAATTATTACAGCTATTAAAATAATAATGATGATTATAGTAATAATAATAGTAACTCTTATTATTATTACTACTATTATTATACCACCATTCCTGACCTCAGGATGAGCTGCAACCAATCCAAGCCTGAGCCCAGAGCAGAAACTGGCTGCTTCAGCAGGCAGCAGATGCTGGGGCTGAGGGAGGGCACATAGAGCTGCACCTTTACTTCTGAAACCCGGGATGATGCTGTGTCCTGGTGCCTGGAATTAATGAGCCCTGACTTCATGGCAACAGAGCAGCGTGTGGTGGACACTCCACAGCCTCCTGATCCTGTCCCATGGGATGCCTGGTCTTTGATGAAGCCCCAAAGTTGACTTTTTAGGGTGCTTGTGGCTCCTGGCCAGCAGCTTGGCAAGCCCAGAAGGTAACACTGCCCTCCAGAGCTCCCAGTTCATCGTGGATGAGGGTCAGGGGGTGCAGCTGGACTGGGTCTTACAGGACCTGCTGTGCATTGATTGTCACTCAGGGTGGGCAATTCCAATGATGAATTGGCTCATGTTGAAGGGAGTCCACTCCTGACCCCAATAGGTCAGGACTTTATCCAGTATCCATTCTCCAGCTTGGTTTGACTGATTGAACCTGTATTTACACAAATACAATTTTATAAGGGACCACCAGGCAAACAACCCTCCCCACATTCACACTGCAGCCTTGCTCTGACCCACATCTCATTTTTGAGGGTGATGCTGCATCAGAATAATTTCTGTAGGTGTTCTCCAACCTCTGTCAACATCTGCTGCTTCCACCCCCAACCTTGGTAATTTTTGATCCAAACTTCCAGGCTGAGGTGAATTTATACAGTAAGTTCCTGTTGTTGTTTGACTTGCTCAAAGAACAAGGATTCTACCATTTTCATGACTCCTGCTGGGACATGAGAGTGGTTTAGAAGAAGCTTTTTAATTAAAACACTAACAACAAGAATTTCTGGAAAAACATCAGAGGTTCTCGTAAATTATCCCAGTCTCCCATGTTTCACACTCCAAGCCTTCTACCTTTTCCTTTCTCCTTATTATTTTGGACTGTGTTTCAGGGGAATATTTATGGGTGAAGCATGTTCCCAGCTATGACTGGCTTACTTACAAATTACCCTTTAATCAACAGATTTGATATTAATTAATAATTCATAGTGTGCTCTTAGGATAAAATTGCATAATAATGTCTTTGATGCAGCCCAAAGTGTCCATTGTAGATGGCATAAAATGTTAATTAGCAGAAAAATGCAGTTAGGAGAAAACACTTTTAATTATGTAATAGGCCTCATTACAATGGGTAATCAACAGTGCTTCCAAATTAGCCCACTGACAGCATTTATCTATACATAGCAAATAAACTTTTGTTTGCAGCAAATACATTTGAATAGTCAGCTCAGGAATTGCTTTCAGGCAGTTTTGAAATCACTGCAGTCCCTAGAAATATTTTAACAGGGACCACGTTCCTCGGCTGAAGGGGCCATATGTAAAGCCTAGAGAATAATGGGGAAAATTGTTCACAAATATTTGCTCAGATATGCAAGCAAATTTCAGTCTGACCTTTTACAGGACCCTCATCTGAATACTGGAGCGTTTTGCTGACGGCGGTGCCCGGAGAAAAATGTAAAGCATTGGTGCATGAATATCCCTTGAATTTCACATTGTGCAGGAGGTCGTCTGGCTCACACTGCCTGCTTTGTTGATGGGTTGCATAAATCACCCAGTCAGACAACTGCAAACCAGGTCCTGTGGTCAATATGGCCGAGGCGACCCAAAAGTGTGCAGAAAAACCTGGAAGATACTTATAAATCCAGCTTTCCTCGTGAAGGAAAATGGAAAGGAGCTCATCCTCTCTGGTAATCTCTGTTCCTGCTGACTTGTCTAAGCCAGAGTGAAATTAAGGGGTTTGGGCCAGGATGGCTGAATAGAGCCAACTGACCTAAAGTCAACAACAATCCAGATTTGCACCTTGAAGCATTTTCCTGTTTCTGCCTGGATTTTTAGGCTTCTTCAGAAGGGCCTTCAATCCTTATTTTCCTTCAAGCTCAGCCAAATCTACGACTTTCAGAGGCTCTGCACAGAGATGTGGTCCAGCTCAGACCTTTTGGGCAGGGATAATGGATTTATCATGTCCTCTGTCCAGCCCAGCAAACCTTCATGTCTCACTACAAGTAATTAGTGCTGGTAATGATATCCTGCAGTCAGTTGCTAAGCAGTACTAATGGCTGCTGCTCTTCCTCAGAGGGATGGAGTGAATCCTTGGGATATGACGACCTTTCCTTGTTCTCTGTGGTCCTGCTTGTAAGTCTCCTTTTAATATTGTACAACACCAATAGCCCAAGTTTATCCATATTGTCGAACAGACGGACACTCTATTATTAGATTTGTTCTTGCAGACACCTCGCTAGATTGGCTGAATGTAATTTATGGTCTCTAAAATCTGTGGGCACAGATTTCTGCCTCCTTCAGTGCCTGGTCATTTCTATTCATTTCATCTCTGGAATCTAATGTAATAAAATTATAAGAGGCTCTAACTCCTCAGCATTTAATCAGCTTAGTATGAGAGAATTACATCAGCAGCCCTTAGGTGTACTTTACTCTGCAAAGGAAATCTCACATTAGGAGGCAATCTCATTATTTTGACTACTAAGGGTGGCGTGAATTTCTTAAGAGTCACCAAGAATACAGAAGATTTGAGATAGGCTGCATCTTTATTTATGGTAGGTAAAGAGGAGGGTTTTGCTTTGCCAGAAAGGCAAGCCAGAGGTGTAGCCTGGCCCCAGAACCAGCATCCTGGCTCCTTCACTAAGACCCAGAGTTCTAGAGAACATAATATTTAGGGGTAGGTACAAGCTTGGTCGATTCACCTCCATCCCTGTCCAAGACACTTTCCATGCTCATAAGAAAAGCTCTATATCAAAGTAGTGTTCAGCAGAGGATTAGCAGGGAATTTAGTGCCTGCTAATTTAGAGAGCCTATTGTCTTGCTAAAGAGGTGTTGGTGTCTCTCCTCTGTTTCTTGATTGCAGTTTCCAGAAAACCTACTCCTGTGTTATATCCCACCCCCACAGCTGTGTTCTCACCTTGAAATGATCAAGCTCTTTCCAGAAAGTTCTCCATGCTCTGACAGGTCCATGTATTACTCCTTCCCAGAGCCCAGCTCATTACTGACTTAAAGGGCATTGGTGAGACAATTCTCTACCTCCATTGGGCCTGGAAAAGTTTTATTTTATTGGCTTTTTTTTTCATAGAATTATTGAATTATTTAGGTTGGATGGGAGCTTAAAGACCATCTCGTTCCATCCCTCTTGCCATGGGCAGGGACATCTCCCACTACTCCAGTTGTCTCCAAGCCCTGTCCAACCTGGCCTTGGACACTTCCAGGGATGGGGCAGCCACAGCTTCTCTGGGAAATCTGTGCCAGGGCCTCATCACCCTCACAGCCAAGAATTCCTTCCCAATATCCCATCTATCCCTGCCCTCTGGCAGTTTGAAGCCATCCCCTCTTGTCCTGTCCCTCCATCCCTTGTCCAGCTCTTGGAGCCCCTTTAGGCACTGGAAGTGGCTCTAAGGTCTCCCTGGAGCCTTCTCTTCTCCAGGTGAACATTCCCAGCTCTTCCAGCCTGTCTTCATAGCAGAGGTGCTCCAGCCCTTTGATCATCTCTGTGGCCTCCTCTGGACTCACTCCAGCAGTTCCACATCCTTTTTTTGGATGCACCACTGCAGGTGGGGTCTCACCAGAGAGGAGTACCCATTTTATTTATTTCATCCTGCAAATTTTCAGCAGCTGGAGTGATAAGGTGGACAAAGAGATGGTTCTGCCATCTCTATGAGAGGGAAGAGATGCTCCAAAGTGTGACGTACCACGCTCACCTGCCCAGGGTTGCAGGTGATTGTAGCTCTGTGACAAAACAGAAGACAAAACTCAAGTCTTCTCTGGGTTATGTTACTGCAAAGCCATCCTGCCCAACATCTGCTCCCCAGCCCTGCCTGTGGGTGGCTAAAATTGGGTGAAAACAAGATTCCCAAGATTATTTTTGGTGCATCCAGATGTAGCCTTGGCTGAGACGCAGAGAGAAAGGAGGAGGCAGAAAGGGAGAGAAAATCTGTTTCATGCAGCACCAGGATTACACGTCTCTGGGCCGTGTTGAGGCTGGGGTTGTCCAAACCTGTCCTTCTCTCCCACCTTGTGGATCTGTGCTGTGCTGACCCCATGGGATGGCATTTCTGGCTCTCTGGGCACCAGTGTTATTTTAAAAGAAAACAGCTTGCTTGTTTTCCAGCCCAAGCTGGCTCAGCCAAGCTCAGCCCCTCTAACCACAGTCTGGGCATTTATTTTTGTCCTCCAGACTTTCCAAGGCATTTCTTGGGGTTGTTTGTTTGGTTCTTGCTGGGAGTGATGGAACATGATAAAAATAGAGAGGACTCCTGGACTTGGGTTCATTCTTCCAAAAAATTCACAGCAAAAGCTAACACAAGGCTCAGGATAGCCAGGCAGGATTTTGGTGCCAGAGCAAGATACCTGATATGTCTTGGAGCCATCCATGGGGCCTGGGTGATTGAATACACCTCATTAGGGTGGCTTCCAGCTTGCCCTTGGGCCTGTCTTCAAAATATGGATTTATTAAAATATTTAAGAAACTGTGTCTCCATCTCCAGTTCAGGCGTCGGGGGCTAAACTTGGCTGAAATAGGAAGAGTGGAGCCACCTCCATCACCCTTAGAACCTGAGGCTTTGATTAGAATTAACCACGATGAGACTTGCACCTCAGTTTGAGGGTCAGCAACGCTGACTCCTGTTCCCACAGCACCTTTGGTGCTGTCAGTGTCCGGGGAGAGCTCTGGGCTGTCAGAGCCCACGTGTTGTTTCCTGGGCTGGTGCATCTCTGTGCAGCGCCTGGAGCCAGGTGGCCGACATGTGCTGAGTGCTTGTCGTGTTCTCCTCTCCTCTGGGAGCAGGATGAGCAGCCACTTGTGTTGTTTTGTCTCTGTTAATTCGAGGCTGTGTTGTTGTGCCTTGCCAAGGTAAGCAAAGTGCCCTTTGCACGCGATGGGGAGGTCTGAGCTGGCTCCTGGAGGAGTTTATCCACATCGCCGATGGCTCCCCTGGGAAAGCTCCACTAATGCACAGCTGACCACAGCCCTTCTCCCAGCAACACCCCTGGCAACCCACTGAGCTTGTTACTGGTTTGCTCAGCTGGTCTGGAGCCTGACCACGGGGTGCTTCAAAGAGTTACCCTGAATTCCCAGGCATGGACAGGACAGGATTGAGGACATGGGTTCAAACATCCCCAGCTCCCTGGGGTTTCCAAACTGATGATGGCTTGGGCTTGGCTCTGTGCCACAGCTGCAATTCAGCCCTGAGCTGAATGGTCTGTCATTGTCTGTCTGTCTGGGCAGGGTGGTTGCTCACAGGGGTGATGGGAACTATTACAGGGTGCTGCCAGGGTGGCTGAGTTCATCATCGATGGGAAATCAGGAGCCTGTGATATCCTGACTGTGCAAAATGCTGCAGGCACTTTGTCTCCAGGAATTGCTCCATCTAGGGCTACATGGTGCAAATGTTTTCTATTTCCAGGACTCATCTTCTGGGCAGATTTTGAGCATTTCTAATGCTCAGCTACAATCTTCAATATTTGTGGAATTTTGCATTTATGAGAACCCACAATAGCACTGGAACCGTTAACCCAGCACTGCCATGTTCACTAAACCATGTCCCCAAGTGCCACATCTGCACATTTTTTGAATGCTTCCAGGGATGGTGATTCCACCACTTCCCTGGGCAGCCTGTTCCAATGCCTGATCACCCTTTCAGTTAAACAATTTCCCCTAATATCCAGTCCATACCTCTCCTGGAGCAACTTGAGGCTGTTTCCTCTCATCCTGCCACTTGTTACCTGGGAGAAAAGACTGACCCCCACCTGTCTACAACCTCCTTTAAGTGGTAGAAATGGTCTCTCCTCCTCAGTTTTACCTTCAGACAAATGTTTTTACACAGCAGATGATCTCCAAACTGTATACTTTGGTAGTAGTGATGTGAGCAGTGGTGGTGAGCAGGTCGAGCACAGGAGTAGGTTAAGCGTTTTTGGAAGCATGAGAATCCCTTCAGCACAAAGCTTGGAATTAAAAAAATGCACTGGGACATGCAAAGCCACTTAGACATGGATGTGTGGGGAAAGAAGATTTCTCTTCCTGTTTGACAAGAGGCAGCCACAATGCAACAAGTTGTGCTGCTCTGGAGCTGAAAGAAGCTCTTGGGAGGCAGGTTTGGGGCATGTCTTCAGGGTCTGAACTCCCTGGCACCTCGTTGTTGCTTCAGGGCTGATCATAATGTGCCTCCTCTTGCCCCTTTGTAGCTTTTCTTTGCAGAGCCGTAATTCAAACCAGCTTTAGTGTGTTCTGCTGACTGTTGCCTCCAGCATGATTCCTCCTGGAAGTTACAGCCCCAGTGCCACTATTTTTGAATGTCCTTTAAGTAGAACTGTTCACACCTCTGGATTCAAATCACTGAGAGTCTCTCAGCATTCCCACTGCTTATCTAAACATATCGTATTTCAAGGTTTATTTTGTGGCCATAAAAATTTGCTGTTGGCATTCAAAAAGAAAACTCTTTGCTGGATCTCAGCCTGGAAACAAATGTGTTGGGTTGGGCTGGAAGAAAAGGGACTTTAGGAGTTTATGAGAAATGGGTCTCCAAACTGGAATGTTTTAAGCTGATTTCTCAAACTTACCAGTTCAGACAAAACAAATGGAGCCTGCAGGGCTTTTCCTGGCAAAGCTCTCCAGTGGAGCTGGCAAGGCTGTGCAGTGCCAGCCTGGGGCCTTCAAGTGGCCTCTGATGAAGATACTTGATTGAAAGTCGATCTCTGTTCAGCTCTGGAAAAAGGGAGGCACCAAATGTAAGGGATCACTGCCTGTTCTGTCCCTGAATCCATGCTGTCTGTGCAGCACTCTGTGTGCAAGGAATTCATGGGTTTTGGTTTAAAACCCAGCATCAACACTCCTAGAGGCTTGTGGATGCAGAGATATCCACTGAGTGGTCCCAGGGCCAGGGAGTGTCCCAGGATAAGCTGTTCCCATCCTGTCTCCTTGTCAACCAGAGTCCCTTTTCTTGGGAATTAGGGTTTCTCCTCCCTATCCATTTGGATTATATGTATTCCTGCTTTCCTTCTTTGCTGTTGTGCAGCAAATCCTCTGCATCATGCACAGGGTGCAGAGTGTAGGTTAATGCACATCTCTGACCTTGGAGAAATATTCCCCTTTTGCTTAAAACTCCAACAGCCTCTTCATTTTGGGGCTCAGACGTGATTGATGTTTTTCTCAACCTGGACTCACGTTGTCATGAGAAGTTGGAGCAGTTGATTTGCCTGTTTTGTGGTAAGAAAACAAGAAAGGCAAAGAAAAGTTTGCAGAGTGGGCTGTACACTCCACAGTGCCTCCAGGATGGGTGGAAGAAGCTCCAGGTGTGGTGAGGTTGTTATCCTGATCCTGCAAAGCTTCCTTTGAATGGGCTGCAAAGGATGAACTTCCAGTTACAGGGGAGAAACTGAGCACAATGGATCTGGGAGACCTGCTAACCTTCTGCACAGACTTACATCTCTGGGAAAAGCAAAGGGATGGAAAACAACAGCACCAAGATGAAGAGACTGAAAAAAATGGGAAACAAACCCCGAGAAAGGGCGTTCTCAGGGCAGCAAAAGACGTTGGATGTGGTTAAGGGATCTCCTCCCTCTCTTTGATAAAAGCTGGATATGTGCTCAGCAGCTTGGCAAGCAGGATATTGTGAATTCCAGCCTGAATCCCAGGGAATGCAGGCTGTGCTGTTGGCAGGGGAATGCTGCCTTTGTGCAGGTAGGCAGCAGGCTCACCCTTTGCCAAGCTGTAGATCAAGTTCTCCTCTGGTTTTCAGGGTGAAATGCAGCCATTGCTCGAATAAATATTGAACAAAACAAACCTGCCACGCTGGGTCAGCGCCCTGTGGTACAACTGCAGCTCTCAGTTCTCCTTACAAATTAATCCCTGCTTGGAAAGACTTTCCTACCAGCTCAGAAGTTGCCTCTTAGCCCTCAGGATTTTGCAGCCCGGTAAGGAGTGTAGCTGGCCAGGGTTCTGCTTGGAGTCAATGGAAAATCCTCTGGACTCTAATGGATGTGGATCAAACTCTCTCCAATGCTCATGCTCATGCAATAAATACCCTTTTATCCCTCACTCGTTCCCACAGGAATCAGTGGTGAAGTGTATGTGGAAGGGAATTCTTTATCAGCTGCATCTGAGGCAGGTCTCTCTCACCAGGGATGTTTTCCACCAGGGAAAAGTCTCACCAGGAATGTTTCTTTTCCATAGGTGAAATTGTTGACTTAAAACCAAGGCTTAGCTTGTCTAAATATCTCCCTTGGCTGCAGAAATTATTCTAGTAGTGCTAATGGTAATCTAAGCTGTTTAGCTCCTGTTTATCACATCAGCTCTGGAAACATTTTTGGAGCATCCCAACTCCTCAGGAAGGACAGCTTCCTGACAGCAGACAAGGAGGAATGGGGATGGGAGATAATAATGGGAAGGGATGAGCATTCCACAACCTGCTTTGGAGGTAGAATTCAGTTTATTTGCAGGTTTCTGCCCATCCATGTGAGGCTGCCCAGTTTCTGCCTCTAATGCCAGCAGGTAAGGATGAGAGATTTGCTCTAGCCTTGGAGCAACAAATCCAGGGAAAGGGCAGGAGGAGGGAGGAGATGTACTGCCTTTGAGGTCTCTGCATCTTGCAAAGACAATGACTCACTGTTGCCCTTGTTACCTGGGATTGTGTAAGACATTCAGGTGATTAATTTTAGATTTGCTCACATAAGCCTTTTTCTCATCTGGGCTGTGAAAGGCAAAGCAAAGAAGTGAGAGGCCCTTTTGGAAGTGCATTAATGATCACGGAGGTATCATTTTGCTTTTACAGCCTGGCTTTTAAACTATGCAATGACAGGAGTTTCAGCCTGCTGCTGCACTAAAAAGATGTCTAATAAAAGGCCATTTTTTCCTAAGACAACATCATGAAACTTTACCAAACGATGAGGACTCTGCTGAAAAGTTACTGAGGTCATCTATTTTTTTTTGGCCCATCTGGTTTCCCTCTGGGAATTGGAGGTTATAGTCCTTCTTTCCTCCTTGCCTGCAGCAAGGTATTCAGTTTAGGGGCCAGTCTTGTCCAGCATGGCTGGACACCAATTTCTGGGCCTCCAGATAGTTTTGTGTGGTGTGAAAACGTGCAAGGAACAGCTCAGATATTTGGTTTAGCACATAGTGCAGGTGTTGTGCTGCAGATGTTTTTGCAATAGATGTAGTGAGGGCTTTGGATTTCACAAATTTTCTCAGCTCCACCAGCGGAGATATGTATGGGAGGGAGGAGAGGAAATGGGGTAGAAAACCTTGGGGCTTCTGCCTTGAAAAATAGAGTGGATCAGGGACCAAAGGCTCCCAATCCTCAGTAATGAATGGGATGGTTTATTTCCCAGCCAACTGGCTGTGAGGACAGTTTGGAGATCACTGAGGGGCTCTCCTTGGGTAAGTCCTTGTCCTTAAATAACTCTTACCCTGGAGCTGTAGGGAGTGATGCTTGTTCTTCTCAGGCTTTCACCCGCTGAGCTGAGTCTGTCTGATTCAGTCATATTTCACATTCAGCCCTGAGCAGGTTATTTAAATCCCAGTGGTAAATAAATGGTAAATCAGAAGCACGGTGGTAGGCTGCTTAACCCATGCCCCATTCAATCCACAACACTTTTTTTTTTTTTTGCCCATCACTGGGTTGGAGAGAAAATCCTCTCCCCTTCAGCCAGACAGAGCACAGCTTGTGGCTGCCCCGTTGCTGCAGAGCAGCAGCTCTGTGAGTGGCTCCTGCATCCCTAAAGCTGCTCTCTGGTGTGGAGGTGCTCCCTGATCAGCTGTTCATACCTCCCCATCCCTCAGCTCTCTCCCTGCCCACTGTCATCACCATCACTTCCCCTTTCAGCTGCTGATTCATGTTGTTTTTGCTGAACTCTTTCACTCCGTGGGTCGCTTCCCATCAGCAGCAGAAACATCTTTTAGTTGTCAGCCGAGGTGTTTTGGGCTGGCAGCCTCTGGTGACATCTGGTTTCTGAGAGTTTCAAAGGACTGAACGTGCTTTTCTCTGCAGCATCTCCAGGAAATTGGCTCAGGGTCAGCAGGAAGCCTGGAGGTGGAGCAGGAAGAGATCCCTCCAGCTGGCATGACCTCCCAAGCAGGGTGCAAGTCAGGCTCACGAGGGCAGAAGATGATGGACTCTTTTTCCAGAGGCAAGGTTATTTTTGGAAGGCCAGCTTTGAAGGGGATTAGTCCAAAAAAATATAAGACAACCAAACTAAAGTCACCTAAAAAGAGCACAGAGGCATTGCAGGGCTGGTTTAGTGGCTGAATGTTGATGGACAGAAGAGTTTCCTTCTGCTCTGTCCCTGTGTCACTTGTGGTGGTGGATCTATGATTCCTTAAGAGAAATCTGTGATGGCAGAGGCAAGATTGGAGAGGAAATTGAGTAGTGGGCTGCTCTTGCTGCTGAGCACTGGGAATTTAAAGCTCTTATTGTGTGGTAGAAAGTAGGTGTTTTAGTGATGTGGGATAATAGCTTTAGTCAAGTCTCCACATCCAGACTGTTGCAGTGGAGGAGAGGGAGACATTTCCCAGGTAACAAGTGACAGGATGAGAGGAAATGGCCTCAAGTTGCACCAGGGGAGTTTGTCAGTTGGATATTAGGAAAAAATTCTTCACAGAAAGGGTAGTCAGGCATTGGAACAGGCTGTCCAGGGCAGTGGTGGAGTTACCATTCCTGGAAGGATTTACAAGATGTGTGAATGTGGCACTTGGGGACATGGGTTAGTGGTGGCCCTGGCAGTGCTGGGTTAGTGGTCGGTCTTGATGACCTTAGAGGTTCTTTCCAACCTAAATGATTCCATGATTTCCTGTGTCATGTTTTGGAGGAGGGAGAAGGAAGGACTGGCAAACCTGGACAGGATTTCACAGAAACCAGCTGTCCCATTTTCTGCTGTGGCTGTGACCCATGGGGAGCATCTTCTCTGCCCTCCTCAGATGAGAAAAAGCATTTTAAGCAAATAACCCCCTCCTGCTTGGGTAACTGGAAATGCCCACTGCTGAGCAAGGACTTGTGCCAAAATTTCAGCAGACTTTTTATGTGTCGTGTTCTCCTGAACAAGTGAAATGTGCTTTTGCTAGAGTTCCCTAAAACCAAAGAAAAGG
Organism: Calyptomena viridis; assembly: GCA_013390005.1. NCBI lineage: Eukaryota > Metazoa > Chordata > Aves > Passeriformes > Eurylaimidae > Calyptomena > Calyptomena viridis. The sequence goes on along the minus strand of WEIV01011307.1, from coordinate 590,997 downwards.
GCTGGTGATGTACAGGAAGATCCAAGGAGTGGGGTTTGCCTGCACCCCAGGAATTTCCAGTACAGGACTGTGCAGATGGCTCATCTTGGTCTTCTTTGAGATGTTGGGACAGGCCCCTTGGGCTGCTTCTTCTCCCTGGCACACCTTTGGGAGCTGATGGAGGTTCTTCTCCTCCGAGCTCACCCTCTGGGTGTTTCTAAAGGGTCTGTGAGAGATATCAAGCCTTCTCTCACTATCTGTGGTTCTTAAACTGATGCAACATGTGAAAGGCTAATCATCCAGCCCTCTCTGCAGCTGATGGAGGGTGTAATTTCAGCCCTATCTGCACTTGATAACATTTAAACATTTCATTTGCTCCAGGGAGAGGTGGTCTGAGGTAGGGAAAAAGCCCATCCAAGCAAAGAAATACCAACTCCTCCCCTGTCAAAAGGCTGAAACAGATCATTGCTTTTCCTCTGAGGCAAACCCGACCTTCCTGGATGGAGCCCTCTCCCTGCAAACGACATGTTCACACATGAATGCTGTTTTGTGGTGGGAAAAAATAGCTGGTTCCAGCCAGCAGCTGTCCCTGAGGAGGAGCTCTGAGAGGGCATGGGCTGTGCTAATTACAGCCACGTACTCCTAATGAGAAGCACTGAGGGAGACCCAGAGCAGGATATGGCCAAGAGGAGAGAAAGGGATCCCATCTCCTCTACAGCTCTCTCCAGTCTGCTGCATCTCAATGAGCTCCCCATGGCTCATCCCCTTAACTCTATTTAAAGGTTGGGAAGTGATATGTTTATCCAGACACTGGGTGCAAAAACACACTCACTTTTTTCTTTTTTTTTTTTAGTCTGGGACATCTTATTTTAGGTTAAAGAAAACAGCAAGGAAAGGCAGAGTAAATATAACTGCCCAGGAGACAGCAAGCCCACTGTGTCTGCCTCAGCAAGGGCTTGTGTCTGTAAAACACAACCCACTCATGACCTGTGGAGGGGAGAACTACCCATGGTCATGGTCTACAAAGAGGGACAGTTCAAAAGAAGCAGAAACTGTGAACAGATCTCTGGCCTGGAAACCAGGAGACCTGGCACTGCTTCTCCAGTCCTGGCTGAGCAGAGCTATGAGTGACTGGGAACAAGCTCAGTTCCCAGCATGTCAGCTCCCCATCCTGCTTTTTGGCTGTTTGAACCAAAATCTCTCCTGAGCTGGCACAGGCTCCCTGAATGTACCTCCACACACTTACAATGGAACCCCAGATCCAGCCATTTCTGCCCACTGTAATGGGACTCAATGCTGGGAAAACAACTGCTCCACTCCAGAGTTTCAGAGGATGTTCCTACAGTTGCAGCCACTTGGTTTTTAAGGACAAATTGAGAACATATGGCTTTTTTTTAGAATCAGGTCATTACTTTGTTCATCTCTAATAAGGCTGATGGATGAGGATGCATGGAGGTCCTTTTCCCTACTTGAAATGGAGAACAGATCAGGCATAAGGAAGAAATTCTTCCCTATGAGGGTTGTGAGACACTGGCACAGGTTGCCCAGAGATGCCCCATCTCTGGAAATGTTCCAGGCCAGGTTGGATGGGGCTTGGAGCAACCTGGGATAGTGGAAGGTGTCTCTGCCCATGGCAGGGGGAAATGAGCTGAGCTTTAAGGTTCCTTCCAACCCAAGCCTTTCTATGACTCTATAATTCTATGAGTGGGAGTGGCAGGATTTGTCCCCTGGCACCAGGGATTGCTGTGCAGTTTTCCCTGCATGGCTGGTTCAGTGGAAGAAGTCTTTAAAATGCATTTGCCCTCTGTCCTGTCTGCCTCTGCTCCCTGTTTCTTGCTGATGTACATGACTGGGACTCCTCTCAGGGCAGGCTTGCTGCATTTTCCCACGTTCATACAATGTCTGAAGTAACCAAAAAGTTTTTCAGAACTCCACAGGGCTGGATTTTCAAGTGTTTGGTGCTCACTGACATTTCAGGAGCATTCACCTCTTGTATAAGCACCTAATAAGGCTTAGAGGGAAGAGTGCAATAACACTGATAGCAGCAGCAGCACTTATTGCTCATATGATGCTGGTCTCCTCTGCAATTGCCTTTTCCCCATTTTGTTTATCCAGGACATTGACAAACCAATTGGTTTAAAAATGTCAACAGCAGAAACCATGGGAATACATCACTTGTAGTGCTGGGTTTGATTTCCTTGTCCATCAGGATGTATCCACCTGTGGTAGCCCATAATGTTTTCCTCTCTGGCTCCAGGTTGGGCTCCCACAGGAGACAGATTCCTTGTGATGGTGGTGGCCAAACACCTCATTGCCCATTGCAAACCCACCAGTGTGTGGTTTCCCTGTGCTGTGCTCCTGCCTGGGACTCTGCACCTTCCCCCAGCACTGCAGTGCCCTGTGCTGTGCCCATGAAAACCAGACTATTGGGTTGAAAAAATTGGTGGGTGCTGGGAAAATTAGATATTCTGCTGCTTTAGGATGTGGATTAGGAAGGACAGTCTTCTTAACAGACAGGTCCAGCTTTGCCATAATGGCTGATTATAAGCCACTGTGGTCCCAGAGTGTTAATCTGGGAGAAGAACAGGCAGGACCAGTGACTGGTGATCTGAATTATTGCTTAAATAGGAGGTTTCAGTGTCCAGGACACCTCTGGCTCACCATTCTGTCCCCAGACTTTGCAGAAATCAGGCATTACTGTCCTCCTAACTTGGGCCTTCAGCCCTGATGGCTTGATCCAGGGGCTCAGTGGATCCAAAGGGGATTCAGATGGACAGGGTGGGATGGCTGTGCCACCCAGGGCCAGGGGTGCCTGTACAATAGGGAGCCTGGGGTGGCTCACACAGAGGTGTCACTGTGAGCTGCAACAGAGGCTTCATTCAGCTGCAAAGGGGCTCTCCCAGGGTGGCACTCGGGTCCCCGCTGACCCCAGGGTGGGTTTTGTTTGCTTGAATAAATTCTGGTGAAAAAAACCCCCACAACAAAACCCCCTTGATTTATCCAGACTCAGGGAATTTGATGCTCTCTGGCTGAGGTTGGAGGAGGTGTGTGGCCACCCAGTATCCACTGTAATGGCTGATTTCTGGGTTTATGGCAGCAATCTGAAAAATAAAACATCTTGCAAGTGAGCTGCTGCAGCTGGGATGAATGTGCTGAGGGAGAAACATGATGGGAAATTCAATAGAGAGGAGCAACCCAGCCCAGGGGCCAAAACTTGACTTTGGGACTCAGGAAATTAAAAAAGAGGAACAGGGAGAGGGAAGGCTACTTTGGGTTGGAGAAAATTGAGGTGGGCTGGGGGGATGAGATGTCAGGGCACCAGCATGTGCTCATTGGTCCCTCTCCTCTGTCAGTGTCCAGCATCCTGTCATGGGAGATGAATTTGGACTTTAAAAGTTGAGCTGGGGAGAACAGAGGAGCAAGAGATGTCTCAGGGCCAGGCCTAGGGAGGCCCAGCAGCAGTGCTCTTGGGCTGAACTGCCTGTTTTCCTGATGTATTCCTTGAACAGACAGATGTTTATATGGAGCCATGAGAGCCCACTGCCTGCAGGAACACTTGGCTGGGGATGCAGCTCCACTCCCAGTGTCTCTGGCAGTGCAACACCCATGTCTGATTGTGTTCAGTTTGTTCCTGGTGACAATATGGGGCCATACGAGGTGCAAAGGTGTCGCTGCCTGTGGCCCAGCCCTGGCCTGTGGTGTTGGGTTGGCTGTGGGGTGAAGAGGTGCTGGCTGACCTGCTCCTCTGACTGTGCTCCTCTGCTCTGCCTAAGACATTGTTTTAACACTGCACTTTCCCTCGTGACATTTTCAGCTGCTGCTTTGAAAGGATTTTTGGCATCTTGTCCTGAAAGGGATTTCACGTTGGAGATGAAGTTTCTGAACATTTAACCCATGCTCTCCCCCATCTTTTCCTCCTATTCTTTGGCAGCCTTTTGGCTGCTCTTGCCTTGAGATGAATGGTTCCAGTGAGTGGGTTAAGGCAAGACAACCAGACCAGAAGATGCAGAAGATGCAGATCATAGAATTTTAGAACCACTGAGGTTGGAAAAGACCTTCAAGATTGAGTCCAACCATTAACCCAGCACCAGTGTGTTCACCACTAGACTATATTCCCAATTGCCACATCCACAAGCTTTTTGAATGCTTCCAGGGATGGTGATTCCACCAGATGTTGAACCCTGAGTGAGGGAAAGTCCCTTGGGTTCCATCCACTCTGTGGAGAAGAAGAGACCCCAGAGGCCCCAGAACAGAGTAGACATCATCCAGATGTCACCTGCCTTCTACAGGACAGCTACCCTGGATGAGGTGGAGCATTTTCAAAGCTGAGGAGTCCCAAGAGACTTTTGCAGTGGCAGATGATATAAACCAAGGTCCCAGCTCACTGGTGTGAAACCTCAAGGGTCTATCTGTGGTGGGTCTGTCTACTTATCCCTGAACTGCCTAAAATGCTGAATTAGCCTTATTTCTGCACAGGAAAGTATCTCCCAAATGTGTAACTAGAGTTCACATTCAGGTTCCAGCCCTCTGGGCCTCTGCATACCCTGATCTCTGACTCCTTGGTTTTGCTCGTGGTCCTGTGATGAGACCAGTCCCCTTTCCTGGACAGAATCATCCTGCAGCTCCATGGTGAGCACAGGGAAGGCAAAGGAGAGGACAAAAATAGGGGAAACCAACTTTCTCCTTCCTTGCAAGTTCTTGCTCTCAACTCTACTTTCAGAAATTTTCCAGGCTTGCACAAGTCTCTGAGGTGGTTTGACCTCCTTTTTCCTACCTTAGTGGCACCATATACTTTATTTTCTTCCTTAAGGACTCATTGTATCTATGCAGGGGATGTTTTTGCAGCAACAATTTCTTCCCAGGAAGCAGAGAGCTGCTGTCTGGCTGTAGCACACGCAGAAAATATATACAAACACCCGAAGAGAGACCATTTCAAGCCACAAGTTCAACCCAAGTGTGAGGAACTAACGTTTTCATGAAGGAGCTGTTGTGCAATTGAAAGTCCCAGATGTAAACAGCAGCAGGAGGCAGCGCTCAGAAATGGCTACAAAACCTGAGACGTGGCTATTGAAGCCTTTGAATGATCCATCAAAGAATGCAGTATAAAAATGTTCTTGTGCTTAAAACTGGCAGAGCTGGGAAAAGCTGCACAGCATGGAAAGTTGGTCGCTGAGGACTTGGAGGAGCTCTGTGTGCTGAGAAGGAAGGGTGAGAAATAGAGACTGCTCCATGGCAGTGATGCTGCTTTTGCTGAGCATAATTAACACCATGAATATGTAGGTCAAAAAGTGGTGACATGCAGGGAAATCACCTGCTTTGAGGACAGGTGAGATGTTTGATAAATTGCAGGTGTGAATGCAGATTTAGTGTGGTTGTGGATGGAAAGAGAGCTGGAAATATTGCAGGCACTTCTGGCATCCATATTTGTCCCACTCCTGGCTTGGGATTTTCCCACCACAGAGTCAGGGTGTCTCCTGCTCCCAGAACCTTTGCTGAGGTCAGGGAGAATTTTTTTTCTGTTGGATTCACTAAACATGGTCCATGGCATGACCAGGAACAGGTATTAATGTCTGCAGTGCACACAAAGAGGGTGCAGAGTTTTAGGTGTCCACCACTGAAAGTGTTTGGGCTGGGTGCCTTGGAGATGTGCCCCAGCTCTGGGTGCCTGCTCACCAGTGCTGGCTGTAGAATCAAGGAATCACTAAGCTTGGAAAGGACTTCCAGGGCCATTGAGTCCAACCATCGTGGGAAAAGGAAGATTTGAACTTGCTGCTTGAAGAGGAAGGTCCAATGTCAAATTTGTTGTATCACCAATAACCTGTGGTCATTTGCCACCTCTGAGCTCCGCTGTACAGTGTTAATTCCATTCCTGTGGTATCCTAGGGACAATGGAAAGCATCAGGAACCCTGTGGACAAATTGGTGAATAATCACTGTTGAGGAGTGAGTTAGTGTTTGGGGAAGAAAAGCAACTGGGGAGTTTTAGATCATGTCCCAGTGGGTACCATCAAGGATTAGGTGTCACAATTCAGGAAAACCAAGTTGTGGAGTGCTGCTCAGTTCTGCTCCAGCCCACGTGGGAGTCTCCCCACCCCACCAGAGGTGTCTAATTCTGTCATGAGGAGAAATAACCTGTCCTAGTAGATATACCCATTCAAGAACCAAATCCTGAGTGTTTTCCCTGGATATCCACTGTCTCAGCTTCACAGAGGAGGTGGCTCACTTGCCTCCTTCCAGACTCTGCTTCTGGTCTGGTCTGCTGTGACTGTGGTTGTGCAGCCTGTAAGTCCTCCAGAGATGGATGTGGAGTTTTCAGGTAGGACAATGCACAGTGGAATCCTTAATTTACTTAATTTTGAACAGGAGGGGGTCTGGGACAAGTGTGGGATATCTCCAACAGTGTTTGTACAACATGAATCATAGAATCATTTAAGCATAGAATGGCTTGGGCTTGAAAGGACCTTTAAAGCTCATCTAGTCCAACCTACATCCAGTTGTCAAACAAACCAGGTTGCTCAGACCTCCATCCAACCTGGCCTTGAATGTTTTCAGGGATGGGGCATCCACCACCTCTTTGGTCAACTTGTGCCAGTGTTCCACCACCCTCATCATAAAAAAAATACCTTCTTTATATCTAGTCTAAATTTATCCTCTTTTAGTTTAAAACCATTGCCCCTTGTCCTATTGCTACAGACCCTGTTGAAACACAAAGGGACTAATTAGTGCTCCAAGCTGCCTCTGTGTTGTTGATACCAAGAACTGATGACTGTGATACCAATAAAACCAGCAGCAATGACAGGACACGTCTCCTGGGGGGACATGGAAAGCCAGCAGATGGCTGGAGGAGATGGGAATATACAAACATCATCTTGGGAGGAGATGGGAATACACAAAAGCTGTCTTGGGAGAGCCGCCTTGGAAAGCACCTTTCCTATACTGTTTTCCAGCTGATGAGCAGAGGAGGATTCAACAATATTAACTCATTAAGGCTGACAATGTCCTGGGGGTACAAAAGCAACGGGGCATCCTTTCATTTACATCCCCACTGCTGTTTTCCTGAGCATTGCAGTGATGCAGGCAGGGAGAGGTGTTTTGGAGCAGTTGTGTCCATGGTTTTCTCTTTAGCCAGGCAAACTGTGGCTGCCACAGAAGTTTTCTGTTGGTGCTGGGTATTGTATGGCCGTAGCTCTCTGTGCATGGGAGATAAAACACCCACTGTCTGCAACTCATTAGCTCTCCTTCAGCAGCATTAGTGGTTAACAGCATAATTAGTTTCAGTGGTAAAAGGAGATTTTTCAAACCCAGGAGAGAGGTTGTTAATCTCCTGGCATTTCAGACAACAGCAAAATGTAGCAAAATCAGTGTTAGAAAAAAATGGCAGAATTATTGCTTGCTGTTAAGCAACTTATAACTAAAGCACTGACCTGAGGTGGCTTTGTTCTGTTTGTGAGTTCTGCTAAAGAACAGTGATTTTAATGTTGTGAAACGTAATGCCAATGAGCAGGCAGCAAAATGTCCATCAGGATCCTGGGGTTTGTTACCACTTCTGGGTAGTTTGTTACTGTGGGAATATCTGCAAGATACTGTGCCTGGGCTCAGCATCTGAGTCATCTCCCTGCTGTGGGAAGGAGGCAGTTTTATAATGAGGATTAGGATGTGATGCTGTCCTTTGCTACAGATGTGTGCCCAACATTTGGCAGGCTGGGCCTTCAATCAGGGCAGGACATTGCAGGAATTGTGGAATAACAGGGTTACAGTAATGGTGGGCATCTGTCATCTTCCAGCCTCCCTGCAGGGTCTGGGTGATGGCCATCCCTGCCTTAGAGCTGGGGAATCAGAGCTCATTAAGTTTTGCTTAATAAGGGAGCCTCTTTGACCAGTTTTTGGGTCGTGGGTCTCAAGGGTTGCAGCAAGCACAGAGGGAGGAACACCTGGAGGCTACATCCACACCATCCAAAGCATCATCTGGAGTCTGACCAGGACCATCACCATGACCCAGAGCCCTCCTGGCCCAGGTCAGCAGCTGAAATCAAGGATCAACTGAATACTCCAGGAAAAGCATTTTCTGCTGGTGATGCTGCAGACTTTGCTAGATTCATGATGTGCTGGTAATCTCATGAGGAACACTGGCTGCCTCACATTTCCAGACTGAAGAAGGTCATATAAAGTTCAGACAAGCTTTGGGAGGATATTTGAACTTCTGGATGTTTGTATGAACCCAACCTCTGACCTCTCAAGCCTCACATTTTACTAATTCATAAGCACAGAAGGAACAACCCATCTATGTATGTGTGTGTTGTGGAAAGACTCTCAAATTGGTAGAGAACACAAACTATCAAGGGTGTGAACACATTACTCTGGACTATTGTGTCCCAATGCTTGGAAGAAGGAGGAGAAACACATTGGATAATGCCTCCAGAAACATGTTCATCCCTGAACAAAGCAAGGCTTGTTGCTGGTAGGACTCAAATACCTCAATTCCTCTGAGAAAATGGTCTTTACACCCTATTTATTGCCTTGTGTCTGAGTACCCCTGTATCCCCCTGGAGCAATTTAAACACTGTGTGTAACAGCATGTGCATTATTCCCCAAAGTACATGGAAGACTGGCTCACTATTTGAAGAGGGAAGGTGGATTTTATCACTGTAGCAGAGGATGCAAGCACCAGAATGCAAAGGTGGCCTCGGGGTTCGGTGTGGTCTCCAAGGGTTGCTCCTGGCTTTTGAGAGGTTGTGATTTTCCTCTGTCCCTTTTCCTTCTGTTCTGAGAGCTGGAGTCCCTAAAGAAAGCAGAAAGCAGAATTACAAATTATTTAAAGGTTATCTGTTGCATGCTATGTGCATTTATATGTGTATGCAAATGCCAAAGAATTGATGGGAACAGGGAAGGGGAGGGAAAACGGGGTTTGCATTTCTGCAGGATTCTTGCAGGGCTCAGCAGCACTTGAAATCAGCATCCAGGACCTGGAAACCTGAGGGCTGGGGATCAGCCCCTCCTGCAGCAGCCCCTGCTCATCCTGGCACGCTGTTCCCAGCTGATTTCAGGGTTCTTGGCTACCATCAGTCACAGCTCTGCAGGAAAACTGTGCTGCATCTGGCCTTGCAATCTGACCACTGAGCTTGGTGAAGCATCCCCAGCACACGGCCAAATGTGCTCTTCCATCCCGGGAAGGGGGTGTGAAGGCAAGAGGAGAGGTACTTAAATATGGGAAGTTAAAACCATTTCTGATGGGCCCCATCTCCTGCTTTACTCAAAAGCAGTGTGTGGAGAAGGGTGCAGCAGCATTTCCTGACAACTCATTCCTGGTAGCTATAGAAACTTAAAGCAAAGCCACAAAAATACACGTCTTGACTGGACCTTCCTTCCCCTCTGGGTCGTGACTTTTCCCTCCCATGAGCTGCCCCAACCCTGCCAGACCCGGGGAGCCCTGGGGTCTGGAATGTCTTTTTGCCAGCTGGAATTGAGCAGTGGAGTTTTATTAGCTGGAAATGGAGAGATGAGGAGGCAAAGCTGAGAACAGCAGGGACCAGCAAGGATTAACTCAGGGGAGAGATCCAATCCTAAACATTGCCTTTGTGATAGGAATGATACCAGTGCAGCTACAGGATTGCTACGAAATACATAGATATATGGAAGCAGAAAGGCTGTGGGGAGGGCAGGGATGCCAGGGAGTGGTGGATGCCAGGAGCAGCTTGTTGGCAGAGTCCTGGTGGCACCCTCCTGTCTGTGAGGCTGCTCTCTGGCTCAGATCTGACCAGTTCCATGCCATGCCATGGGCATCCGAGTGGCTTTGCTGCACAGCACGAGGCCTGGTGACCTGCTGGCACAAGGAGGGGTTCCCTCCATCGTGCCTGATGGGCTCAGATATCTGCTGAGATGATTAACAAGGACACAGGTGGAAGGGAAGGGCTTTATTTTTGCTGTCCTCCAGTGCTTTAGGAAACGTGTGCCCATTGCAGGCAGGATGGTGAGTGGCAGAACCTCCTGAGACATCCATCCCAATGCACATTTCCGTGTTCAGCATCACAGTTTTGTCCCAGATTAGGGGCAACATGGGGCAGAGAGATACCTGAAAGATGCCAAGTGAACAATTTATTTCATTGTTTGATTTTTCTGCCCCCTGAACAAATAAAAAACCAAACAAAGCCCAAACTAGACATGGGATGTATGAGCCACCTGCTTGCCAGCAGCTTATTGTTGGCTGTTGCTACGTGCCAACCCATGGTGTCCCTTTTGCAATCCCCTTGTTGGGAGTTGCCTTTGGCTGCTTGGGCTTGGGCTCTGCTCTATTTTCTTCCCTAAAACATTGTTCATAGGGAATAATTTGGTTAAAAGGGATCTTACAGCTTTTTGGGGTTTCTGGTTGCTTTGCTATGGCTAGCAGAATAAAAACAGGGTGGTTTTTTCCCTTGTAATGGAATAACAAGTGGCTTTCCCATTAACATGGACCCCCTGCATGCAGATGATGCTTGGGTGGGCTCCAGAGCAGACCCTGAAACAGATTTCTCTGCAATGCCAGTGGCAGGGGGCTTGTCATGGATACCACCATGCCAAATTCTGCTTGTGAGGGAAGGTGAAACACCCACCCTCACTCTCCATCCACCCCAGTGCCTTGTAAAACACTCTGCCCTTCTCTCAGCCCTTCAGGAAAGATGTGGAATCCTCATAACCTTTAAAGGTGGGTCCCCAGGGTGAGACTCTGGATCAGGGTGCTGTCAGCAGAGGAGGGATGCAGGGACCCCACAAGAGTGATGTGATGGGTTAGGGAGGGAGGGGAACCCTATGGACCAGTGTGGGAGAGGATCAGGTGTGGATCACAGAGCATGAGGTGACGTCCTCTCCCTGTGTATGGGACAGCACCTCCCATAAGGCAGCTTCTTAAAAATACAGCTGTTTCCACAGCTGCCTGCAGTGTCTGTTCCCATGCACTGCTACGCTATTGGCAGGAAGTTTTTCCTAATAATTTTCCTAATTGGTGTCTTTCTTTGCTTCAGATAAAGCTGATTTCCTTCTCTTGTTGCAGCAGCGGATGCAGAGAACAATAGATACCAAGCCTGCTCTGCCCACCCCGTGTGATGGGGGCTGTTATCCTGCTTCCTTAGGATGCCCAGACCTCCACTGGGAATGAAAAAATTCAGAGAATCCACCCAGGGGTAAAAAAAAAAAGCACTACTCCAAAGAAGTGATTTGGAAAACAGCTTTGCGAAAAATGGTGGAAAGCAGGAATTTAAAGAACAATGTCTGCAGCTGGTCCAGGACAGGTCCAGTAAAATATACACAGGTATCCATAGTGCAACTTTTGTGAAATTGATAGAAATGAAAGAATCTCATCAGTATGAGCTCCAGGAGTTAAGAAGCAGCCAAGGGTGACCAGCACGATGGAGGAAGATCGTGACCAAGCCTTGTGTACTGTGTTGCATTGCTGCAAAGGGAAGGTGCTGCCTGGGAAACCTCATCCCAGGAGCTGTCGCAGGGCAGAGACCTGCTTTGGGGATCCAACCACTGATGTGAAGCTGCTTATTGCCAAATATGCAGCAGAATGTATCCAATTATCACTCTGTCTCTGGGCAAAGCAGACAAAACCTGAGCTTGTTTTCTCTCTCTTTTTTTTTTTTTTTTAATTTAATAACAGATGGTGAAAAGGTCTGCAGCCCCCAATTCTTTAATCCGTTCTGCGTTGGCTGTTGTTTCCAGACCAGGTCAGGTTGCTCTTTCCTGGACCAGCTCCAGCTCATCTGTGTCATCCTTAAGCTGTGGGGCATCTCATTGTGCCCAGGCAGAGGTGTCACCTCCCACAGATGCACCCAAGGGTGGCCCCCGTGCCTGTCCTATCCCTCCTGGGCATCATCCCAAGCTGGATCCCATCACAGCTCCTCCTCAGCTATTTTTATGATGTTTTAGACCAATCCAAATGTTATTCCCCAAACTAGATTTGTGCATTAGTTACCCATTCAAAATACAGCCCTTTACTTCTCTGTTCCTACAGAATTTTGTACAGTTCACCCGAAATAAATTCCATGAATTTATTAAGATTGTTTCTAATTATCTGCCTTCCAAAAACCTGGCAGTCCTCACAGCTCAGAGTTATCCACACACTTTCTAACACCCTCCTGAGTTTATCATCTGGGTTGCTAATGCGGATTTTGAATATATGGGGACTGGGTGCCCCTTCAGATCCCTCACAGCCTGGCAGGGAATGCCTGATAACAGCTTGCTGAGTGTGGGTTTCCTTCCCCCTGCTGTGCCCCCCCTTTATAACCTCACCTGGATCAGGTTTCCCTTGTTTGTTTGCAAAATTGTCAGCAGAGACAGTGCTGGGAGCCTCCCTGGAGTGAGGATCTGTCACAGCTCCGGCTTCCCCCCCTTCAGCTGGGCTAGTTTTCTTGTCAAAGAGTAGAAAGGATTGACAGGAATTTGCTCTGGAAAAATCCCTGTCGGCAATTTCTCTTCCCCTGCTTTCCCTCTGATCTAATACTTCTAAATTGCTTGACAATTTGTACTGGGAGCTTTCTGGATGCCGAGATCCAGGTCATGGCTGGGATGCCCTGGGCACTGCTGGGATGCACCACTTCATTTGAGTCTTGTACTGCTGACCTCAAATTGGGATGACAATGGCACATTTGATTCACCAGTTATTTGGTGGATGGGACAGGAGCCTGTCCAGGCTGCAACACCCACGGATTTGTCCCAGCCCTGGAAGGCAATCTCCCCACCACGGAGGCAGGACACTCTGAGGATATCTGGGAGAAGCTCCCTGCTCTTTGAGGATGTAACAGAGCCTTTAATGTGATGCCAGAGGTTAATTGTGTTTAGGTGTTTGATGCTTGGCAACATTTATAAAGGACACAGAAAACATAAGGGGCGGCGTATGTTCTCAAACGCTCCATAACGATGTCAGCCGAGGAGGATTTACATAGGAGCTGGAGCATATGGAATGTCTTATCACTGCAGTCATCTGCCAGGACATGTGCCATCACCTAATTACACACCCACACTTTGCCTTCCCTGCTTTACATCCCGCCTTATTCCCTGCACAGGCATCAGCCACGGGATTTTCAGATGGAGCTAAATCAGATGGAGCTCCATCAGAGGGGTGGGATGTCCCGGACAAGGACAGCAGGAGGAGGTTTCCCTGCAGGCTCCACTTGTGCTGGTTGATGTCTGAGAGCTTGCTGGAGAGCTAATGCACCTCTTAGCTCCCAGGTGGCTAAAATCCAGCTGGACAGACTCCTGGGGAGATAAAACGCAGGGGATAAGAGCAATCAGAGAAAATGGATGTGTATTTAACATGTCACTGGCTCCAAGGTGACAGTGTTCCACATCATTCCTACATGCCTGTCTAACTTGTTCTTAAAGATTTCCATTGATGTGGACTCCCGTGCTTCCCCAGCTAATCTATACCTCTGGTTAATTAACCTTGTAATCGGAAAGATTTCCTTAAATCTCCCCAGAATGTGCTGCACTTTAATTCACCCCTTCTTGTCCTGCCTGCAGTGGGCATGGAGGACTGTCTCTGCAGGGCTGTTACACCTCTGAGGACTGTTGGGAGCTCTTTCCTGAGTCTTTTTCCCCCCATTTCCTTCAGACTTTAAGTTTTCTCGACCTTTGTCTCTCCCCTTTGGACTCTGCCCAGTTTGTTTGGATCCTCCCGTGATGGTTTCCCAGCTGAGGCCTCGCCACTGGTGAGCCATGATAAAGGAAAATCCCATGTGCCTTAAATCCAACAGTTGTGTTACCTCATCCCACTTTTAATGGTCCTTAAAGCCCATCTCACTCCACCCCCTGCCATGGGCAGGGACACCTTCCACTATCCCAGGTTGCTCCAACTGGCCTTGGACACTTCCAGGGATGGAGCAGCCACAACTTCTCTGGGAAACCTGTGCCAGGGCCTCCCCACCCTCACAGCCAAGAACTTTTTCCTAACATCTAATCCAAACCACCACTCTTTCTTAATTCCTGACTGCTTGCAACCATGGCTTTCGAGTTTGGAAAGTGGCATTTCCAAAGGGGGAAAAAAATAGTCTTTAATGATCCAAATGTTTTGCGTTTGGAGTTTGATTTCTGTGATATTTTCAGGGCTGCTTTGTTTTTAGCGTGTCTTGTTTGGAAAGGACAAGAACATTTTGTGCTGATGAAATTGTTCAGCTTAATTGCATGCTAAAAGCATGTTGATGTTTATGTTGTGTGAGTATTAATTTTAATCTCCAATATTAATCAGCAGCAACATAAACAATGTATTGAGTATTATCTTTGCCAGGTTGTATTTGTGTATAATTTAATATTTACAACAGGTGTTTAATATTTTATATTATGTGATAATGTTTCTCTGTTACTGCTCATCAGGGACATGAAAAGAAATAAAGGCTTTAAGCAGCAGCTGGGGAGTCTGGATTAAACATCAGGAGCACTTTTTCTTAGGGGAAGGGCAGTGAAGCAATTGAATACGTTTTTGGGGATGGTGAGGAGCTGATGTGATCCCAGTTTTCACACCAGTTGGTTGTCCCCAACCACTGATGCTGCATTAGGCCACCCAAATGCATTTTATCCTCATTTTCCCCATGGGAAAGGGAAACTCCAGAAGTGTGTCAGTCTGTGGCAGGGATTTCTAATAAAATAGCCCTGAAAACTCATAGATTTGATTGTTCTGAGGGAACTATTCCCTTATTTTGCAGAAAACAAAGAAGATTAAAGGTAAGATCTGGACTGGCTACATTTTGCTTTGACTGAGACATAGGGTCGTTACAAGCATTTTACAAGTCTCTTAAAAATACACTGCCCAGAAAAAAACATGGTCTAATTTTTCCTGCTCCCACAGTCATCTAAAATTTAGCTGTCACTCCTTGGCAGGACTGAAGACACAATTCCAAAGTTGGAGGATGTGCCTCAAGATCAAGGTTAGAAAACATAAGAAGCTGTTTGTATTTTTTACTTTTAAAACTAGTATTTGTCCCTCAGATCTGATCAGTGCCTGGAACACCCAACTCAGGCACAGCGTGGGAGCCATGGCCATTGTCACCCCAAATCTGGAGGGCAGAAGAACCTACTGTGATTCATCTTTTACATAATAACCTGGAGCTAGAAAATTTAATGGAGATGTCTGGTCTTCAACATGCAAGATATTCTGGACCCTGCAGGAACTTTGTTTTTGCTTTCCAGAGGGCAATGGCCATTGGGGAGGGATGGCAAGGGAAGGATGGGATGGTGGAAGTGTGTGTTCCTCATCTCTTTGAGCACTTCCAGAAGTTTTTCTCACCATTTCCATACCCACTGTGTGTCTCCTTGAGAGATGCCAGAAGATCCCACTGAGCTGAGGAAACCTGGGCTGTAATTCTGCCGTGTCCTCCAATATTTGGGGATATGACAGGACAATTTCTTCACATCTTCATTGCCAGCACCAGAGAAGGGCAATCCAAACCATTTTCTTCAAAAACTATTTGAGATCTCACAGAAAGAGTTATATAAGAGCTAAACAGTGTTATTATTTTGCACAAATGAACCTCACTTTTGACATATTTTGACTTTTAAACTAGAAATGTGTTTTTTTTTATTATTATTTTCCAGGAAGCCATTTGGTTAAATTGTATTTTAATAGTGTTTCAACAGACTTTAGTACAGGAAATAAAGTAGTCACAAGTTATGCACCTAAGCACTGATTTGCATTATATTTCCCCACCAAAAAAATATATGTTCATTGTTGCTACGAAACCAGGAGTTTTGCTTAGATCAGATCATTTTGTTCTCATGTCATGGATAAAGAAACTGCATGAACAATGCACTGCTAATGGTTTTCACTTTAAATCTACTCAAAGGAACCTTTCACCTCCCACACTTTCCAAACAAATAAGGTCTTTTTAACATGGTTTTGGTAAGTTCAGTGCTCCCAAAAGTGCCTTCTGGGAAAGGGACCATGCGTTGGTCTGGAAATTTGAGTTTTGCAATGATTCATGTCTTGGTTGAGTTGAGGGGTGTTTTTTGCTGGTGCACCAGTTCCCCCCTTCAGTAGTGGGGTGTTCAGAGGATCCTTCTGCTCCTGACCCCCGAGCCCTTGTAGGAGCCCAGCGTGGCACCAGGATGTTGATGGCAAGATGTGGATGATGAAATTAAAATGAGAAAATAATTTTTGGTTGGACAGCTTTATCCGGTCGCCTTTTTGAAGAAAACTGTGGTTACAGAAGATTCACTTGACTCCTGGAGCTGGGTCTTTTAGGGGAAAAAAAAGGAAGTGAAATATTGGGGCAAAATTTCCTTTGGAATATGATGTGCCTGGCCTTGGGCAAGGCAAGCAGGTTCTCTGCTTCTTTTGGCTGCATGTACAGTGCATATATCTATATCTGTATCCTCTATATCTGTATCTAAAATATATATTTATACATGCTAAATATATACATATATATGTATATTGTAGAGCTTTAATTTTAACAAAAACTGTTGAGTGTATGAATATATATTTATGTTTTCCTGTGTGTATATATATATATATGCATGTCTGTGTGTGTGTATATATGTGTGCATATATATAACTTTTTTACTTATATGTGTATACACACACACACACATACACACACACGACATGTATATACCTATACATAATAACATATATACACATAATAACACATTATTTTATATGTAACATATTTTTATATATATAACACACATATAAACCATTCATATTTTATATACGTAGCAAACATATAAAAATATATATATTTTATATACATAACACACACATATAAAAACATATATATGTGTGTGTGTATATATATATATATACACACATCTATAACATCTATACATATATAACATGTATATATACACATCCATCCTGAAAAAGGGCTCCAAGAAAGAAATTTTCTCTTGCTCCTACCCTCACTTATTTCTAATTGTGGATGATGGATTGCATTTATATGGTTTCCTCTAATCTCTCTTCTTTAATACAAATATATCTCTGCAAGAATTCGTTGGGAAGAGCTGTGGGCAGAAAGCTAATTTAGCCTGGGTGCTGATTCATATTCCTTCCTCAGCACAGACACAACAGTGATGGGCTTGTAGAAGTCAGTGTTTGCAGAACCCCCCCATCTGTTGGAGGGAGCAGCTCTGGGGTGTCTCATGACCCCCCGTCCTTCCCCTGTTATCAGCAAGGGGGTGGCTGTGACAATAGATCCTGTGTGACAGCCCGGGAATGGGAAACGAGGCACAGCAGCCAAAACGGGAAAGAAAGTCTCTTTTTAGCTGCTGAACAGAAGATAGGAGTTAAAATATGCAAGTCCATGACAGAGCCAGAAAAATGTGTGCTTTGTTAAAATTAACTGGTGAGGGCTGTTCTCCATCCTTCCTCCTCAGCCACCCAGTAAACACTAAGGCTTCTCTCCAAACAGGAGCTTATTTTTGGGATCACCTCGTGTGAGCTTGAACCCTTGTGTTGGAGGCACTGGGTGCTGTAAGCTGCAAAAATATAAAAATGTCCCCAAATATCCAGTCTGGTGTGAATATATACATATATAAATATATACATATATACATATATATATATACACAAATACAGAAATATATATATATATGTATATACATATTTACAAGTCCTTAGCTGCTCTGTTTGCAAAATAAACTTTCAGTGTAACTTAAAAAAAGAAGCAGAAAAATCAGCAGTGAGAAAACCTCAAGTTGCTTGGAGTGAAGTGATGCTGCCTGTAAAATCAACATGTTTTTAGGGCTCCCTGTGCTGGGATGGGTACAAGTCATGTCATGAATTACCTGCAGTGCTTGTGGCAAATTCACTCTGTTGGCTTTGACTGAGTTTATAGGGAGCCTGAGAGAACAGCCCCGAATTTTAACCTGGTTCCTACCACTGTTGCTTTAAAGAGGAGAATTGTTAACTACAATTTAGCTCATTAAAACAGGGATGAAAGGAGAGGGCAGCTCAGAGGGAGGGGAATTAACTCAGCAGGGAGCCAGGCAAGGGATGGAGATGAAGGGGGATGTCACACCCCACGTGGGGCTCCAGGGACTGATTGGAATGAGACATTTACTGGTAGCCCTTAAAGTTTTGGGAGATGCCTTTTTTACTCAGGCAGCAGGATTTTCCACGGTGGAGGGATGCTTGAGAGTAATTTGGGGTAAGCTTTGTGCCACACAAGCCACAAATCCAAATGGGTATTTGGATGGGTATCTTCAGGCTCTTTGCCAGCTCTGGCATTAAATTTCCAGCAGTTAAACGGGTACAAATGCAAAGCAGACAGACAAGGATAAGGTGTCCCCTTTCCCTTTTGCATCCTTGAAGACAAACTCCTGAAAGAAGGTGTCCTCAGCTTGTGGGGCAGGAAATGAGTAAGATCCATGTCTCTCCTAGTGCAAATTCCTGGCTGCTTTGGATGGAGCAAGAAGGAGATCAGAGGATGCACAAAATGCAGTTTTGTGATCTAAGTGAACTTTTAGGTTCGTTGCAGTGAGGTGTGACACAGCCCTCACTGGGTTAAATCAGCATCATTATCCCTTTATGAGTGAGTAGATATTACCATGCTGCCTCTTAAAAAAAAAGCAATTATTGTATCCATGGGGCAGTACATTAAATGACACCGTTTAATTGCAGCCTAGTTTATCTCTGAATGAAGTATATTTAAGATTTCTCTCCAGTATATTATTCCATTCAATTACTGCAAATCTCTGTCCATTTGCTGCCACGGATGAGCTCGTTCAGTGAGCTGGGCACACACACCAGTGAGCACCCAGCTCTTCCCCTGCCATGCCTGGTGAATCAGCTCCAAATTCAGCCCCAGCAGCCTGATTTCTGTCTCTGATGGCCTTTAGTGAAGGGCAGATGTTTTCCAGCCATCCCCAAATATCCAGGGCTGAGTTCAGCATTGCTGCTGCTGAGCCCTCCTGAGGAGCCCTTTGGGAAGCTCAGGCCAAATGGGATGTCTCATCCTGGGAAAAGCATTCTCGTGGTAAGCACTAGGAGATCAGGGTTGGGTCTATCAAGGGAATCTCAAATCCAGCTGGTATAGGATTTGGGAAAAGGCTGGAATATCATTAATGGATGATATCTCGTCCCTACCGAGGTCAAAGAGTTGGTGACCTCTGATGGGTTTAGGGTTTCTCCTGGAGCCTCTGGTGAGGTCTCCAAGGTAAACCTGGAGGGAAGCCAGACTGAAATCCAGCAGCATCCCATTCTTTTAGTCCTTCCAGCAGACTTGCATCATAGAATTCCAGAATGGTTTCGTTTGGACGGGACATTAAAGTCCATCTAGTTCCAACCCCCTGCCATGGGCAGGGACACCTTCCACTAGCCCTGGTTTCTCCAAGCCCCGTCCAATTGGGTCTTAAACACTTCCAGGGATGGGGCAGCCACAGCTTCTCGGGTTTGTGGCACCCCCTGGGCTCTCACCCTGGTTTGCTGTAGCCCAGCAGAGGAGGAAAGTGCCTGCAAAGCACTTTTGCATCAGCTTGAAGAGCCGGCAGCAGTGCTAAGTGCTAACGACTCGATGTTTGTGACTGCTCTTGTTTGCACAGAGCTGTGGGAAGCGGCAGAGAGGATTTCATGGCTTTGGGAATACAAGGGGCAAACACTGTTAGAAGAATAACACTTTTGTGCAGCACACCAGAAGATCCACAGCTGCCACTGGAAGCCTTTTAAACATAGGATGGCCATTAAACATACAGTCACGGTCTTGCAAAGGGCAGCGGGAGAGGAAGGTTATTCCTATTATTATTATTATTTTCTGTGACATTGGCAATTTCTGAGCAGCCTGAAACTGGGCAGGAGGTTTAGGGAGGGCTGGGAAGTGGCACAAGCAGCATTCCCACTGCTTTTGCCTTTAGCTACAAACCTCCGTGTTAAAGATGTTTTCTTTAAACACATGTGCCCTCATTGCTTCGTCCTGGGGCTATGAAATACTCAGGAATCACGTTGTGAAGGGAAGCAAGACAATCCCCTTTCCCAGGGACTCTCCAGCTCCGTGGCACTGCAAGCCCTGGCTCCAGAGCTTGGATTGGAGCAGGTACTGAAGTCCCAGTGATTTCAGTGCTCGAGTGCTTTGCTGAACAGGTCTGCCTTAAATATATATTTAAGATTAGACATTTTCTAGCCTGGGACCTCGCTGGTCACATCAGCACCTGGCAAAGGGCTTTTCTGACCGGGGTCTTACGGTGCTTTGAATAAGGGGAAGGAGATGGTGATCTGCTTTTAACAAAGGGTGAAGAAAAGAAGCAAAAGTGAAAGACAAAGGAAAAGGAAAAAAGTAAAAGAAAAAAGGGAAAGTAAAAGAAAAAGGAACAGAAAAAGGAAAATGAAAAAAAAAAGAAGAGAAAGAAAAGGAAAACAAAGAAGTAAAAAAAGAAAAAGGAAGAATGCTGGTAAGCCATACCCTTTTCCATACCCTTTTGGATGATGCCGTTTTCATGGTTGGTTGACAGATGTGAGAGAAGATAGTGATGATGGTGATCAGACCCAAAGCCTCAGGGCTCCTTTGACCTTACAAACCGACTGGGATTGTGGTCAGGTGGGAATCAGGAGCACAGGAACTGCTCAGTTCACACTCAGCTATTCAGTCCCCAGCTGTGGAGATGACATTGCACAGCCCCATGTGGGCTGAGCTCTGGTACCAACAGCCCTGTGCTGTGGCCATCTCTGAATCACAGAGTGGAAGGGACCTAAAAGACCATCCAGTTCCACCCCCTGCCATGGGCAGGGACACCTTCCACTATCCCAGGTTGCTCCAAGCCCCATCCAACCTGGCCTTGGACACTTCCAGGGATGGAGCAGCCACAGCTTCTCTGGGAAACCTGTGCCAGGGCCTCCCCACCCTCACAGACAAGAATTTCTTCCCACTCTCCAATTTATTTAACTACTCACCAAGGGCACTTCCTTGCAAAGAAAAATCACTTTTCATCTTAGATTAAGCAATATTGTTCCTTTTTTTTTCAGCTTCGCAGCTTCTTTTTCATTATGTCTGTGAGAGGGGAACACAAATAGAGACAAAGGAGAGACCTGACAGTGTTCAGCTTAATAGAGAATATGGGACAGTGTTTTGCTTTTAGATCAGTACCACACCTCTCATCTTTATTAGAGAAGTTGACAACTGAGCTTATTTCTCTGTGTGATAAATCTGCTGTAGTAAAAGGCTGTTCCCAGATGGCAATAGCTGGCACATGGGAGTATACACAGATATAAGCAAAGCATCAGTGCTCCCAACAGAAACTGTTGGCTGGTCCAAAATTCCTCAGTTTTAATGGTGTGCAAAATGCCACGTGAAATGCTTTCCCTCAATAAAAATCACGGGGGACATTATTTCCAAATGAACCCTTTAATTAAGATTTTTTTCTTTAGTTTAAAAGTTTCACTTGGTCCTGGAACAGCAGAAAAAACCAACACAGCCAATCTTAGCAAGATGACACAGGAGTACTGGAAAACTGAGGGGGGGTTGTGTGTGAAAGAGATAATTTAGGTTGTAAAATGCTAATTAGCTACTGGGATTGCCAGATCATTTGTTTTGGGTTTCTTTGGCTGCAAATATCTTTACCGTGAAGACACAAAACTTGAATTCAACCCTGGGGGAAACCAGGCTGGGTGCCGAGGTTGTGCCTGCGGGGGAGGTGGGGTGGGATAAACTCTTTGCCCTCGAGGCACAGACACGAAGATATCACTGCTGTAACACGTCTTTCAAAGCAGGTTAAACCTCCTGCTCTTCATTACTGTATTATCTATAGCCCATGTGTTTCCCACTGGGATGGTGTCCCTCACATTCCCACCCTGGATGGGAGGTGGGCAGCGTCACGAAGTTGAGCCGTGTCCTCCCCTTCTTCCCTGTTGCCACGACTTTCTTCTGCTTCTGGCTGCCAGTGTAATAAAACACAAACCTCGTGCATTTTGCAAAGCCTATAATTTGAAATACTATCCATAAATCCAACCAGCTTTATTTTGCCATGGATTTTTTTTTAGCTTTATTTGCTGATTTGCTTCTTTTTTTCTTTTTTTTTTTTTTCCTGGGGTGTCTGCTCTGAATCCTCTCGGACCTGTGGTCAGGGTTTGCTTTGGGGAACATCTGTCCTTGCCCTCGCCTTCATACTCCCTGTGCAAATCCCTCCACACAGCCACAGAAATGTGCTATATATTGTTTAAGTGCTATATATTGTTTAAGTGCTATATATTGCCTGTTATGTATGGTCTGCCTGCTATATATGCTCCATATGCTGTATAGCCATATATCAGCATCCCCAATACATTTACATTCCATAGTTCTTCTATAAAATCCCAGAATGGTTTGGGTTGGGAGGGAATTTAAAGACCATCTCGTTGCAATCCTTTTGCCATGGGCAGAGACACCTTCCCCTATCCCAAATTGTTCCAAGCCCCACCCAACCCGGCCTTGGACGCTTCCAGGGATGCACTAGTAGTTTTTGCCTAGAATCCCCCAGGTCGGGTTTATTTTACAGAGGCAGCTCCCTAAGCAGGTCCTTGGGAACCCCCCCAGCCTCCCGCCTGCGGAAGGGTGAGTTGTTTTCCCGAGGAAAACAGTCCAATATCCGCGCTGGCTCCCGCTCAGAGCGCATTAGTGTATGGATTACATGTAATGCCACCCATTATGCAATGCAGCCGGGATTACAGCCCGATAACTCCGTGTAAGCGCCGGGCTTTGCGGATCCCGAGCCGTCTTTAGCAGCCCCTGAGCGCAGAGTCACCGATGGGAGGCTGCTCACAAGTGCTGTTTAACGCCCCAGGCCCCACGGGATTGAGCTTCCACTTCACATAACAGGAGGAACTGAGCCTCCAGCACTCCATCCCCAGAGATACCCCTCAGTCCAGGGTGTCCATAACCCGGGAGAAGGCATTTGGAGTCTTTCAACTCCTGGGGCAGATCCCAGTGGGGATGGATGTGGGATACATCCCTGCCGTGGGGTGTGATGCCCTTTTGCAGCATCCTCAGGTCCTTGGGAAGTCTTCCCTCCACTCAACCCAGATTTACATTTGGGACAGGGTCTGCCATAAGGTTATGATGTCTGTGTGACCTTTTTTTCCCCTTTTTTTCCTTCCAATCCAAATCCACTAACTGTTTTTATCCCTGAGCTATCATAGCTCTGTCCTTTGCCTTTTTGGAGTATCATGCTAATTGGGTTGGAACAGAAGCTTTCATTATCAAAAGCAACAGCTCACAGAGTGGCACCAATTATTTTCCTACCAAATGCAGGATTATTGAATCCAAGGCTGAATTTGAAGCCAGTGGTACAGGGGCATGAGGATACCCCACTGGCATGGCTCTAGGGGCACAGGGATGGTGACAGTTATCTGGGAGATGGACATGGACAGGGCATCCACTGCTTTTCAGATAGGATTTTGGAGGCTGAGGAGACGTCAGATCTGATAAAAGGTGACCCAGTGCAGGATCCAGACAATGTCAGGATTTCCTGAGGCTGAGAAATAACCTGTTCAAACCTGTGTGAGTCTGTCATGGGAAATGGGAGAACCTGGAATTGCAGTGGTTGTAGATTATGGAAGAGCTGGTGGGGATATTAATCTTCCTGCTTTCATAGAATCATGGAATGGTTTGGGTTGGAAGGGACCTTCAAGATATCTACTTTCAGCCATGGGCAGGGACACCTTCCACTATCCCAGGTTGCTTTAACCCCCATCCAGCCTGGCCTTGAACACTCCCAGGAATGGGGCATCCATAGCTTCTCTGGGCAACCTGTGCCTGTTCCCTCACAGGGAAAAATTTCTTCCCAATATCCCATCTAACCCTGACCTTTGACAGTTTGAAGCCATTCTCTCTTGTCCTGTCCCTTGTCTAAAGTCCCTCTCCAGCTCTCTTGGAGCCCCTTTAGGCACTGGAAGAGGCTCTAAGGTCTCCCTGGAGCCTTCTCTTCTCCAGGTGAACACCCCCAACTCTCCCACCCTGTCTCCAGAGCAGAGGGGCTTCATCTCTGACCATCTTTTGGCCTGTTTTAGATTCATTCCAGCAGATCCATGTCCTTCAAATGTTTGGGAAAATGGAGTTAAGCTCAGGTTAAGTTTAATTAGATCTGTCACTATTAGGCACCAGGATGAATCCTCACAGGAAGGACAGACCACCTGAGTGCTGCCAGTTTCCAAAACCAACAGGGATTTTTGTCCAGCCCAACCTGCCAAGTCAGCCCAGCAGCAACAGGGATCTCTCTTTTCCCTTCCTGAGCTGGGACCAGAGGATGGTAAAGTCACTGATGTTTTGTTTTTTTACAGAAAAAACAAAATATCCTGAAGGGTTTGGGTTGCCAGCACCTCTCCAGGTTGGCACAGAGGAGTGGAAGCTGTGGAGCAGATGCAGTAAGATGTGCCTGGTCCAAGGAAAACCCTGCTCTAAGCTGTTGTAGGGTATTAGGACGGTACAAAGCTGGGCTGTGGAATTGGGATGGAAACCTCCAGGCTGTGTGGTGCCTGCAGAGCAGGACCTTTGCTAATCCCTGACCTCTGTGCAGCTAATGCAGGGATCAAGGGAGTGAGGACAGATGCTCCACTCCTGCAGGAACACCCAGCTTGGCTGCTGCACCACACATTGGGTTTTGTCCTCCCAGAGAGCTGCTCTTGAAGATGAGGGGAGAGGGAAAGCAGCAAGGAATCATCTCTGATTAATCAAATGAGAGCACACATCTCCACAGGGATCAGGTCAGCCCTGGATGGGAATGTTGAGCGCTGCCATGCAGGATTAAACCCCCATCTGTCTCCTTCAGTGTCTTGCACCAATACTGGACACTGCCAGATGTTTCTGGGGAAGGTGTAAGAAGTGTGGGAGCAGAGACCCCCACCCCAGTGTTTTCCCCTTCTCTGTCTTGCTCTATTTCTCTGCTGTGCAAAGGGGACTGTGGTGTGTGCTGTGCTCCTGGCTGAGGGATGGGCTCTGTGTGCTGGAGGCTTGTTTTATTTCTTGTTGGGCTTGAGGTGCAATTGGCAGAAGATTCTGCATTTGGGGCTGGTGGCTGAGGTTGCAGTGTGACCCACAACACCGAGGACACGGTGGAGACTGTGGGCTCTGAGCCCTGGGCTGTGCTCTGGGCTGTACTTCTCACTCCTGGGGACAACACAGTGCCCCAGCCTCTCATCCAGGAGCATGGACACAGATTTAGAAAGTCCAGGCAGCTCAGGGAGGGGAGTGAGACAGGGGGTAGAAGCACTTTACTGTGTCTATTTTGTATTTGAAGTTCTTCCTGTCCCCTGTCAGCTCATCCTCAGCCAGTTAAATCCCTTTCCCTCTTTCTCCCGACTCTAAGCCTGCTGGAGGCAGAGCTACAACACCAGCTCTGTCCTCAGCCGTGGTCTCAGAGGACATGGACATGGATTTTTCCAAGCTGTTCCCTCCAGCAAAGGCAAATGACGGGTGAAGCTCAGGAGTGGCCATCTGGGGACAGGCACTGGGTCTGCAGTATGTGATTCTGCCTTGGATGATTTCCACACCTTCCCAGCCTCAGGGCAGGATCTTTTTTTTCATCTGCCCCTGCTCTCCCTTCATTACCCTCCTTGACACCTGGATCCTGCTGCTCTTTGGAGGCCAAAGGGCCAAAGTGTCCATCCCACTGCTGCTGGTGCTGAGCCTCCACAAGTGCAGCTGTGCTGTGGAGATGCTGATTTTTCTTTTTTTATTTGAAAGAAGATCCATCTTTTCTTAGATGTGCAAGGCTAATTGAGCAGAGGAATTGATTACCGTGGGCATGAAAAATGTCTTATCTCTTTAAATCCATGAACGACTCACACTGATGTAGTTACGAAATCCCTGGGAAGTCCCTGAGGTGTGTTCTGCCAGGGAGCAAAGTTGCTCATGGGGTTCCTTCCCTTGAGAAACACAAAATCCAGGGAGCCATGTCCCATTGCCTGTTGCCTGTCCTACAGGGAGCTGTAATTTCTGTCTCAAGTACCTCACTGTTGTTCCAATCAGCAGGATTTTTCCTTGTCTATAATGATGGAGACCACGCAGGCAGCTTTTTGTTTGCTGGGATGAGGCTGATGCACTTCCATTCAGCAGTGCTGTTCATCCTTGGTTCACCTCTACCCACTGGTGTGACACATGTGGGACTTGCCAATCCTAAACATGTTGGAAGCACCAAGATACTCAGAATCGCAGGATGGTTTGGGTTGGAAAGGACCTTAAAGATCATCTTGTTCCAAATCCCAGCCATGGGCAGGGACACCTTCCACTATCCCAGGTTGCTCCAAGCCCCATCCAACCTGGTCTTGGACACTGTCAGGGATGGGGCAGCTACAGCTTCTCTGGGCAACCTGTGCCAGGGCCTCGCCACCCTCACAGCCAAGAATTTCTTCCTAACGTCTCATCTAAATCTTCCCTCCTTCAGTTTGAAGTCATTCCCTCTTTTCCTGTCTCTCCAGACCCTGGTCCCAAGTCCCTCTCCAGCTCTCTTGGAGCCCCTTTAGGCTCTGGAAGTGGCTCTAAGGTCTCCCCAGAGCCTTCTCTTCTCCAGGTGAACACCCCCAGCTCCCCCACCCTGTCTCCAGCCCTTTGATCAGCTTTGTGGCCTCTCTGTGGTTTCTGAGCTCCAGGAGGAAATACAATGAGAGGCACCATCCCCTGATGTATCAAACAGCTCTGACATTTAAACTGTGCCCTTTGCTGTGAACCTCAGCATCCCTTGCTGACACACACGTGCACACAGATTATTACAGGCACAGTTCAAGCCAGACTTTGAGACACTTTATGTGTTTGGGATGAATCCTGGGCCATTAGCAATTGCTCTTCTTTTTTTTTTATTTGTTTTTTCCCCTGCCAGGGTAATATCAGCAGGCTAAATGAAAGCATTCTATTTTTTTTTCTTAGTGTATTTGTGGTCAGAACCAAATAGTGAGCAACCTCTGTGCTCCAAACAAGATAATGTGGAGATACAGCAGACCCCCTGCTTGGCTGGAGATTGCTGGATAATATATGGCACTCTGGTGAGATAATAACCCGAAATGGAGTGAGTATTTCTCCCTGCAGCATTTACATCAAATACTGAAGGTGGCCCTTTGTGGCCAGAGAACTCAGAGGTGGTATCATCTGACTGGAGAACAGAGAAGACTTGAAAAAGAGGGATAAAAAGAGCCAGTCATTGAGATGATTTTGTTTTTTTGAGCTTGCAAGGCTTGGGAGGCCGTGGGATGAAAAGGGATGGAGGGAACAATTGGAGTTATGAAGTGTGGGCAGCAAGCTTGCTGCTGGGTGAGTTAATGAGCTATATGAAAATTAAATCCCTGGCACAAGAACCCAGTATGAAGATGCTCTCCTTTGGGGTTTTTTCCCTGCTGGCTGCCAGCAGGTACCAGAAAACAGGATGCAGAGTGGCATGGATTTTGCCACAGATGATGCCAGGCCATATTGCTGTCACTTGATTTCTTTCTTCAAAAAGGAGCAGAGTTTCTAGGCAAGGAAAACACAGGGACTGCTGGCTGTCTGCCTTCCCTAAAGCATCAGCTGTGTGCTAACAGGAGATTACAATGGGAGTCTGAGGCTCAGGGTTACTGTTGTGGCCTGGGGAAGGGCTGTGAAAGCAAGGGCAGGGGTTAGAGGTGATATAAAATTCTGGAAAATGCCATATTGCAGAGGGTCAGCTCATGAGTTTGGGAGATGAAGCAGCTTTTCTGCAAAACTGGGGGCTCATGAGTGGAAGTTAAAAGGAGGAGAAAGACCTCAGTGCATTCCCTCTATGCTATTTATATGTGATGCTGCTGGGGAAAAGGAAAATGTGACCCTAAAGCGTAATAAGCAAAATAAAGGTGAGGAAATATCTAAGCACTCTGCAAAATGCTGGGGAAATCTCTTTGGGAATGTGCCACAGAGTTCTGGTCTTTGCCCCCAAAAGGCTGAGTTCAAATCACAGCAGGTGCAGCAAAGGGTCTACGAGAAGGGTGGGGGAAAAGGGCCTATTTTAAGCAAGGAGCTGAAAAACATCATCTATGTTTGGCCAAGAAGCTGGGAGAGGACGTGATGCCTGTCTATAAATACAGCAGGAATGTAAACACCAGGCAGGGAAGCAAAGTGATTTAACTGGAAGGGCTGTGTCAGCACAAAACCAAATCGCTCTGAACCGGGCAGGGATAAATCTGAGAGGAGATCAGCACATGGCTGTGGGATCCTGGGACTGCCAGGGTAATAGGATTGCTGGGGGTGAAAGACCTCAAAACTCATTTTGAGGCAGAGCTTGTTAAACTGATGAAAGATCTGACAGGGCCGTTTCTGCCGGCAGCAAACTGGGAGCTGAGCTGGGAAATCCCTCTGGGGAGTGTTACTGGGAGCTCTCTGACTTGGCTCCACAACATCCTGGTGACCCTGGGCTTGTGATAATAGGAGTAGTGACTATTAATAGCACCACGTGATTCTTGATTTCTGTTTTCCATGCCTATCTCATGCTATTTGCAAAAAATATTATGGAATATTTGAAGTTAATATTGGGATAGCTGAAAATGCCTCGTTGCATGAGATGGATGGATATCAGGGGTAGCATGGGATCTGCTATAGGCACTGCTATATCTGCTGTAGCAAGGTCCCTGCTATAGGCACAAAGGAGGGGCAGCAAAGTACCTATAAATGAAGTAATGAGGGTCCTGTGCTGATGAGCAGAAGTGCTGTTAATAGTTCCCAAGTGCTATGGGGAGTTAAGGAGCCTATGCACAGGTTGGGTGCTCTGCCTAAGCCAGACCTTTCAGCAGGGCTGGGGAGGTAAGCTGTGCCTAGTGAAGCTGGGAAGTCCCAGGGCTGTTTTTAGGAGCGTTTAGAGGGGTGTTAAAACCAGCACAACTTCAACTGGTGAGGCAGACATGGACTGGAGGGGTCTGGACATTGCCAAAGTGGGGCAAGCAGTGGTGCAGGGACAAGGGAGACAAAGGACAGGGATGAAGGATGCTTGTGGTGAGGAATGCTCAGAGAAGGATGCATGTGGGAGTGTGGGCACAGCACAACCACTCTGAGTTGCTGTGTACTGCTCCTCTTATGGGAACCACAATATTGTGTTAGTGCTTTATGGTAGCAGACCAGAAATGGGCAAAATTTACCTTTTTTCCTGGTTAATCTGAATATATCCTGCAAGCTGAGAGCCTTCAGACAAATTGATCACAAAGCCCTCTTGGTGTTTTTTGGGATGGGCCCTCACAGGAACGTTTGTGAGCTGCCAGCCATGCTTGAGATTTTGGAAAAGGCTTTGAAAGGGAAGCATGAGAGGCTTCCCTGGGGCAGAAGGGTATTTGTTTTGCAGCAGGAACAGACCTAGGAATGATTTCCCTATTTTTTTTCCCTAGGCATTTCAGTTTTGTTAGTCAGATGGAGCTTGCAGATCTGTTAATTCGTTGGACTGGAATATGCTTAACCTCGTGATGAGGGTGTTTGGATAAAGCATTTGGGAGGCTGTGCTGTTTGGACACAAAGGGTTTGCTGAAGCTTATGTGGGGTCACAGTGACCTAATTAGGATTTACAGGGGAAATGGTGTTTTTGTAAATGGGCTGGGGTTTAGGTAAAGGAAGGAGGGAGCTGGAACGTGCTGTCAGATGTACAGTGTGAAATGAGCATGTAAATTAGATGGCTCTCATTATAAAAGGGCAAATTTGATGAACAGTTCCTGAGAGGTTTCCCCAGAATAATGCCTTTGACTTCTGCCACTTTCTTTATTATGGCAGGACAAGGAGGCTGGGTGGTTGGGAGGGCTAATGAACTCCTGATAACACTGGAACAGCACAGCTTTGATGCTGGCAATGAAGGGTGATCATTTCACCTCCGAGCCCAGCACCAATAAATCTGGGCATTATTTCAAAGTTTAGCTGCTTGGGAACATGGCAAAACCAGTCAGACCCAGGGGGCTGAGGTTTGTTTGAAAGTTAAGGTCAGTATTGGTGAAGGTTTTTGGCAGGACTCATGTCTAGTGTCCTGCTGGACAGCTGAGACTCTCCTGGGTGTATTTATGGTCAAGCCCAAGGCTGCATGGGAAGTTCTTCCCATCATCTCCCAAGATTCCCACCAGGAGCACCCCAGTACACAGGACTGCCAAAAGCCATGGTGGAGAAAAAGTCAGGAGTCACCTCCTGCACTTGGCTGAGGCCTTGGGATGAAGCACTTTCCTGCTTAAAATAATCTTGACTATTACAACCTCAAGCCCTAGACCTTCTCAGCTTGATGATATCACTTCAGAGGTGCAGGATGATTCCCCTTGAGCTTTCTACTTGCTGAAACAACCTGTGCTTCAGCTCTGCCTGTGTGTGCTGGTTGTGTGCTCCAGCCCAGCCTAGCACAAAGGGTCTAGGCATGTAAGAAAAATCCCACTTATCTTTTCTGAATGCAAACAGTTGGAGGATCAGAGATGTCCATCCCATTTTGAAGCAGCTCAGAAGAATTTTCAGGTGCAGGGGACAGATTTTGCTGAATAAGGTGGGTTTTGGTACCACTCCTGCAATGGAAGTTGAAAATCCTGCTTCTCACCAGCTGCATTTCCGAGTTTGGTGATCACTTCCTTTGGTTTATTTGGAATACACTAACAACCATGAGGAGAGGCTTGGAGGTTGATGGAACGGACCTGTCTTTATGGAATCTGTGCTGGAGCCTCAAAGTGAGACTGCAAAGCATTTCCTGAACCCCTCAGCTCTCCTGGAGGAGGTATTGAGCTCTGAGACCCTTCTCCAGCCAAATCCCCCAAAGTGATGTAGATGTTCATGATTCTCCTGGATAAGTTTTCTCTGAGTCAAGGAGATTGATGCCCTGAGTACATCAGGCTCACAGAATTTCCCTTTGGGGCTCATATTCCTCTGGACCAGAAATGAAAGCTGTCCCAATACTCTCTCCATGCTGCTTTTCCTCATCCCTCCTGCACCCTTGACCTTTAGCTGTGGGTTTGTCAGGGCCAGGATTACCCCTCGCAGTGTGTCAGTGCAGGTTTAGGCAATGAAGTCTTGGTCTTGGTTACACCCCTCAGCAAGAATCGACATTCCCTGATGCTGGAAATTCCACAAATCACCCCTTAAATTGCAGCAGCCCCCACGTTGCCTCCCTGACTCCAACTGCAGCCGTTGGCAGCCCTGCAATTGTCACTGTAATTGTAGGGGACTTGGAAACCCTGAGCCCTGCCAGAAACATAACTTAATCTTTTCTGAGCTGTTGCTTTTGAGGGCTGAGAGTGGGGATTTGGTCTTCTCCTGGTGGCAGGGGATCAACCCTGAGCCCAGCACCGGCAGGGAGGGGCTGGGTGATGCCCCATCCTCCCGGTGCATAACAAAGAGCCCAGGTAAGGGCAGCACATAAGCTCGTTACAGGGGCTTATTCAGCAGATGGACGAGCTGTTCCCAGGTAGATCTTATTGTTCATTAATATGCCATTAGCTTCATTTGTGTGCCCTGCTCACATTTGTGAGCCTCATTTGTGTGCTCACCCCTGGCTGTGTCATTGTCTGGCGCAGAGATTGTGTTTCCAGCTCAGCCTGTCCCTGGCATTGTGTTGCCATCGCTCCTCACATTCCCAGCTGGAAATAAGCAGGAAAGAGAGCTTGGATCACCTGGTATGGCAGTGCCAGCCTGCCTGGGGCTAGAGAGAGATCCCAAATGTGGCAATGGGTCATGGTCCCGAGGCTGTGGGGAAATGATGCCCCAACCCTAGAAGCGTTCAAGGCCAGGTTGGACGAGCCTTGGAGCAACCTGGGATAGTGGAAGGTGTCCCTGCCCATGGCAGGGGGCTGGAATGAGATGGTCTTTAAGGTCCCTTCCAACCCAAACTATCCTATGAATCTATAGTTTGACTGCAAGAGGTGCCAGAGGTTTCTGTGTCTTCTCCAGGTGAACTCTCCCAGCATTACAAAAACAACTGGGAGCTGTGAGCCCCTGGGGAGGTTTTGTGAGCCCTGCAGTGTGTTGACATGAGGACAGGTGGGTGACACAAAACACCTCGACCTGTAGCACAGCGTGGAGCGATTCAGCACTAGGAATCTGCTGGGTTCATCTGTAGCATCCGTGAAACTCCCCTGAAAAACCACAGCCTGGCAAAATCCCCCCTCCTGTGTCATTCTTTCCTAAGTGTTTGCTGTCAGTACATTTGGTTCTCCGTTTTCCTGGGTATGTACTGAAGTGAGAGATTTTATAATGATTCACACTGTGTTCTGCCGAGCAGCTTCAAGCAGCAACTGGGGAGTCTGTTAAATAGGCATCCAGCCCAGAATATTTTGTACACTATCTAAATGCAGCACTGTAATTAAAAGACATGCTTGAA
This sequence comes from Calyptomena viridis, assembly GCA_013390005.1. Taxonomy (NCBI): domain Eukaryota; kingdom Metazoa; phylum Chordata; class Aves; order Passeriformes; family Eurylaimidae; genus Calyptomena; species Calyptomena viridis. Next base: position 558,832 of record WEIV01011307.1, on the reverse strand, counting down.
ATAAATGACAGAGGACTTGGGGTTTGTTTTTTTTTTTTTTCCTCCTTTTTTTTCCTTCCTCAAGGGAGATAGAAAGGCAGGTTGAAGTTGCATTGAAGTACCAAAAGGCACAACAAGCACATTTGAACAAATAGTATCCAACAATGTGGGCTGACACAGTTCTTTTCAAATGCTACATGTTCGCTTATCACCCAGGGAACTTTCTGTCTGATTAAAAATAATTATTGCTGGCATTAAATCTGTTTAGAATTACTCGGCACAATTCATCTCCTATCGCACTCCACTACCATATGCCTGGTCTGTTGAGTGAAAAATGTCTCTTTCATTCGGATAAAAGATGCTTTGTAAATATTTAGAGATGAATGTTCTGGATCAGTGAGTGGCTATTTTTTTTCTGATGATAAATATGTGCAAATGAGCTTGTTTTTTGGCGGCAGCTCCATTTGAGGCAGCCACTGTATGGGGCCAGATTAATCCCTGTGTAAGATGACTTATCACGGGGATGGCTGAAGGGTCATAGAATCACAGAAGAGTTTGGTTTGGAAGGGACTTTCAAAGGTCATCTAGTCCAAACGCTCTGCAATGAGCAGAGACATTTTCAGTAGACAGGCTCAGAGTCCCATCCTATCTGGCTTTGAACACTTCCAGGGATGGGGCAGCCACAGCTTCTCTGGGCAACCTGTACCAGAGTCTCACCACCCTCACAACAAAGAATTTCTTCCATCTAAGTCTGCCCTCTGTCAGTTTGAAGACTTTCTCTCTTGTTCTGTCACTACAGATCCTTGTCCAAAGTCCCTCTCCAGCTCTCTTGGAGCCTCTTTAGGCACTGGAAGGGGCTCCAAGGTCTCCCCAGAGTCTTCTCCACGCTGGATACCCCAGCTCTCTAATCTTGTCTCTAGAGCAGAGGGGCTCCAGCCCTAGGAGCATCTTTGTGGCCTCCTCTGGATTCTCTACAACAGTTCCATGTCCTTCTTACATTATGGGCCCCAGAGCTGGATGCAGCACTGCAGGTGGGGTTTGATCAGAGCAGAGCACAGAGGCAGAACCACCTCCCTTGCTCTGCTGCTCACTCTGCTACAGATGCAGCCCAGGGTGTGATTTGCTTTCTGAGCTGCCAGCACACATGGCTGGGTCATGTCCAGCCTCTCATCCACCAGCACCTCCAGGACTTTCTTGGCAGGGCTGCTCTTGATCCCTTCATTCCCCAACTTGTATCAATACAGAGGATTGCCCCCATCCAGGTGCAGAACCTTGCACTTGGTCGTTGCTGCTGCTGAGCAAGTGGGGAGAAAACAACTTTAAAAGATTTTAAATCTATTAAGATATCTGCAATGCCTTCCAGCCAAACGTGGTTTCAGGCACCTGGATGTCTGGCAAATGCCACGAATTTCCCTTGTTCCCACTGCCAAGCCCCAGGAGGACCTGTGGGACATGGGCATGGGCACAAGAGCTGGATATTTTATTGTGTCTAGGTCTGACCTTGTTCCCCAATGCTTGAAAGTAGGGTTTGCTCCAGAAGGGGGACAGGGCATGCCCAGATCCCCCTCAGCTGCCAACACGTGCTCATGGGGCTGGATGGGATCATGGGTTATTGCTCCTAAAACCTTTGCATCTTTCCCCTTTTGCACTTCAAAAGTGCTGCAAGGAAACTACTCCACTCGGTGCCAAAAAATGTATTTGCTGAACACATATAACCTCCAGGGCAGCTGCTCTGGCTGGGCCTTGGTGATTCATGGAAAGGGAATACAGCTATCAGAAGGTGCACAGAGTATTTAAAGAAATACAGTTTCCACATCTAGTGTTTTGTCCAGAGGCATTAAATGAGATGAAATCTCTCCCACCAGTGAGACAACGGGCTCTGCAAAGGGTGGGAGTTCACCCAGACACATCCTTCTGCTCCCAGAATGCTTCCCAGGAAGCAGAGGTGTTGGAAAACACGTCCAAAAGATGAATTTGTTTCCCTCAGGATACACACAAGAGGGGAAATGAAAGTCCCAGACTTCCAGACATCTTCACCAAGGTCCTGCCACCTTTTCATCTCTGTCTCCTCTTTCTTCCAGGCAGATTAAACGTGGCAGGAGATCCTGGTCCTGCCTGACTCGTGCTGACAAACACTCCTCGGATGTATTTGCTTTGCATTCCATTAAAACAGGGAGGCAAACAACGGGCATTAATGAATTCCTTCGTTTATGATGACAACACATTTTTGAGTCCTCCTATTGATTTGCCGAGCAAGCTGATAAAAAGAGCAAACCTTGCACTCTTCACCACCCCGAGTCTAAGTGTAGTGTCTGAATCAACAGAGCTTGTTTGCTTTCTAAAATTCAAATGAGGGCAAAAATAATCTCCTTTTCAGTCTCCTGCAGGAGGGGTTTGACCAGCCTCTCCCCAAAAGATGTCACAACTTGGGGCCCACCTGAAGGACCTGGCTGCTGTAACTCGGAGTTCCCTGGGCTTCCAGGTCTGCACCAGTGCACAGAGGGGCAGACATCGGGTCAAGCTGTGAAAACTGGAAACCAGAGCAAAAAAGCTTTTGACATTCAGCTGAGTCATCAACTCCTCGTGGTTAATTAGGCATAGTTCCTAATCAAAGTCATTATTTACCTTGGAAAGCAGGAGACTGGGCCGCTCCAGCCTTTGCTAAGTGCAGGGCTTGGCTTTGATGTGTTTTCTAGGGATGATGGGGGAGAACGAGTGGGAAGTGAAGGCACAGAGTTCCTTTGGGTGCATGGAGACATGAAAAACAAAAAAATAAAGAAATAGGAGCCATTAAGAGGGTCAGTGTCACCTCTGGTGCTCTGGGATTTCTTCCATACTGTCCCATGAGCAGTGGCAGCCACAGGACAGATGGGATGAGTGGTGGGAGCCTGGCTGACTGTAGGCTGGATCAAAACCACCCCTGTTCAGATTAATTTAAAAAAAAATTAAGAAAAGAAGGATTAAAGAAATTCCTTTCTCTCACTGGATTATTAGAGACCATAGGCCATGCCTTGCTCACCATGAGAACGGATGGAGCAAACCCATCCTCTGCTTTCCACTCCAAAATGCAACATCATGTTCAGGCCTTGGTCAAAGAGGCCTTTACAAAAGCAAGTCAAAGCCTTGATTTAAACCAGCTTCTTTAAATATTTTCATGCTCCCTGTGGTTAGATTCCAGACTTTTGCTCCCTGATTACTTTAGCCTGGGAAAAAACAGTGATATGTTGGCGGGGAGAAAAGAAAGGCCTGATTCATTGATGAGGACATGGCACTGCTGAGCACAGGGTGCTACAGCTCCCATGGGAATTCTTTTGGGTCCTAGAGTGCTCTGCAGTAAATAAAAACAATCAAAGATTTCCAAAAAGTGGGGGAGATAGTTTTGCCCAACCTCACAAGTTATAGGATCCTTTTGAGGATAGTGATGTTTGGGGGATGCTCCGTGGACACTATTAAAGTTGTTACTAATGAAGAGCCCAGGCTTTTGGCACCATCAAATTGCTTTTATTCAGGATCTTGAAGGGACTTTGGGTTTCCTGGATGCTGCCTTCCCCATACGCCCACGGCGAGGGGTCGTGAGGACCTTTCCCATCTTGTTTGTCCCTCTGAAGTGGCAGCTTCAGGAGGGCAGGAAAGGCTCTGGGCTGTGCTGGCTCCATAATCAGCTCCAGCTCCACTCATATTATTTACTGGCTTCTCAGTCCTGGTGTCTTCAGGGCATCTGGAGTCATGGAAATGCTCAGCAAGCAAAAACCTTCCAGCGTGCTCATCTTGATGTCCAGATCCATAGTATTTTTGTTTCTCCTGCAGCCAGGAATGTGCTTGCAGAATTCCCTTCAAAAACCACAAGTTTCGATATCCAGGTAAGAGACTGGAGAGGAGTCCCCCATACCCTACATGTGGAGTCCTTGTGTCCTTCTCCCCTTGCACTGGAGACATTAGTCCTGGCTGAAAGCCCATCATGGCCACAGACCAGGCACGGGATCAATGTTTTTAAGGAGAAGACAATTCTTAGGAGGAAGGAGGCAGCTGATGGTGGTGTGTGCTCTTCCCAAAGAAAGATAAACAAGGGTGCTCCAAATAACTCTGTTCTTGCTGGCAGGGGGTATTTTTGACTAGCAATACGACACAAAAATAACACAGATGGCTGGAAAAAGAAGGAAGGGGCAGCTTTGCAGGGAAGGAGTTTGCTGTGTTTCATGGGGAAAGCAAGATACATCTCTTTTGCATCCCTCTCCCAGCTTTCTGTTAGGCACACCATTCCCAGGAGGTGCTAACCATAGAGTTTGCATGGACATGGGGGATGCTTTTAAATGACTGCTATTAAGCAATTAAGGTTGAAACGTTAGGCTTGAGTATCAACAGCCCCCAAGAACCTGTTTTTACACCCTGGCCCATGCACTAAACCAAGACAGAATTGGTCAACTTTATGGGTTCCTTCCTCCAGAGATACCTTGGACATCTGGGTGTTCTGGCTAATGCTGTCAGAAGGCAGAAAATACAGCTCTGACTCAGTGCCAAACCAAGAAATGACCTTTTTCTCACACTCCTGCCTGCAGCCTGCCTTTCCCACTGTGCTGCAGACCCAAGGCTTCCCTGGACTGTGCTGAGCCTGCCCATGGCAGGGAGAGAGCTGTGACACGTCCTTCAGGGTGTCTGGGGTTTTCTAGCTCTGATAAGAGCCTTCATGGCTTTGGGGCAATTTATGTACAAGCTTGACAGCTGGCTTTTCCCTTAGAAAAGAGCAGGAAATGAGCTGTGGTATGGATGGGATGTGCAGCGTGTAGGGGAAGTTTTGGAAAGAGGCTTATACCCCTAGGCTACACGAGGCATGTGGAGACTGCCAGGGATGTTGATATTCAGGTGGAAAAGCAGGCATATTCCCTTGCAGGTACATGCATACGCACGCAGATGGGAAATTAAGGTTCTCTCGTGCTTGCCAGAGTTTCATTGGAGGAGAAAAAGTCGGGAAAAAGAGCAGTTATGGTGGAAAATCCCTCTCTGTGCTCACACAGCAGACCCGTGCTGGGGGATGAGAGAGGTCTTGCCAGCCCCTCTCCCTGCTGTTGCGATGTGAGTCAGCTGCTTCCCTCTGCCTTCCCCTCCAGGATGAGTAATGGAGCCGTGATAACCTTTAACGAGTCCTGGGGACTCTCTCGGCTTCTTATTTAAATGCAGCCTCGTGTTTTATTAGCAGAGACCGGGGTGGAGTAAAAGTGTCAGTGTAGGAAATACGGAGGTGTCTGCTGGGGGTTCCAAGGACCCCCCCCAAGAAATGCATCCAGTTCCTATAGCAGCATCTGCATTCCATGGGGAGAGAGCCCCATAACTCAGCCTTCCCAAAACTGCAGCAAGTCCCAGTAAATCTTATTTGTGTTTGAACACTTCAAGGCTCCAGCAGCTCCGGGAGCTGTTGCCGCAGCGTTGCAGCACCTGGAGCAAAGTCCCTGCCCAGCTGATCCTTGTGGTGCCAAGGCTGGAAGGGAGGGACTGGCTGCATCCTGGAGCAACCCAAAGGCAGCAGAAATTCAGTCAGGGGGTGGGGATCAAACCTCACCTTTCTGACTTAAAACTGGCCTCTGGCTGTGGGTGCTTTGCAGGACAGGTTGCTTGCATAGGATCTCAGAGTGATTTAGGTTGGAAAAGACCCTCAAGATCGTTGAGGCAACTGTTAATGCAGTACTGCCAACCCCACCACTAACCCATGACCCCATGTGACACATTTCTGGCTCCATTTATTTGTGCAATGGCTTGGACAGGTGAGTCCTGGCCCGTGAGCAGGACATTTTTAATTTCTGGGGTGCAAATAATGACCTTGAGCAAATGGGCTGAGTCTGGAGGGTGCTGAAATTTCCATAAATTAGTCCTTTAATGTAGAAGAGTAGCATCACTCATAACAACTCCTCTCCCTTTCAGGCTCACACATAAATCATATGGTGTGATTTTTGGGGTTGTCCTGTGCAGAGCCAGGAGCCTGACTTGATCCCTGAGTGTCCCTTCCAGCTCAGGGCATTCTAGGATTCTGTGATAAAGAATCTATTCCCTGCAACCAATGTGCCATAATTGCACTCGGGTTGGTGAATCAGAGAGAGCAATTTATGTCAAGATTTCCCCCCGCTTGCAAATTATAATGTACTATGTTGTCATTATAGGATTATGATTATGTCTAATAAGTAGGAATTTTGGGTGCTGGCAGCTCTTTAAACTTGACTGCAATGACTTCTTTGCCTGTCCTGAGGCAAAGGCAAGAAGCAAAGTCACGAGGAAAGAGAGGCTGTTTGGTCACCCAAAATGAGATGTGTTTTGGAGGTCGGGATGAAAGGGACCATTGTGTGGTACATGTCTGCTGCCTGACATGCCAAGGGCTTGGTGGTCAGCAGGCTCATCATGTGTCAGCTCTGAGCACAACTGCTGCCCTTTGGTTTTGGGACTGAGGGATCTGATACCCTGTGTTGGTCACCAAACAGACAGGGATGCTTTGGGCTTTCAAGTCATGGGGTTTTGCAGAAATGTGTGATCATTTAAGGCAGTGCAAGGCCTGGGTATGGGGAGGTTTAGGTTGGATATTAGCACTGGAACAGGCTCTCCAGGGCAGTGGTCATGGCCCCAGAGCTGCAGAGCTCAGAGTGTTTGAACAACACACTGAGGTACATGGTGTGATTTTTGGGGTTGCCCTGTGCAGGGTTGGGAGTTGGGAGTTGGTTGGATCCTTGTGGGTCCTTTCCAACACGTGATTCTGTGTTATAATTCTTATGCTGTGAGTGACTGTCTCCAAAGGTGATGGGCACACATGGGACATGTTGCATTTCTCATTGCCCACGAGCTGTCTTGCTTGGGGAGAATAACACAGGTATCATCTGATACATCAAAATATAAAAAACCTTTTGGGTACCTGGGTAACAAGTTGTCCAGAGCTTCCTGCCTAACTCAATTCTTCCACTACCCACAAGATAGTTCTGCATTTAGTTTATTTGTAATATTTGATTCTCATGGTACTGAGCAGTTTCAAAACACAAAATCTCAAAACATCAATGTCAGATTAAAAAAAAAAAAGGTAATGCTTTCCGTTATCTGATGATTTTTCCAGGATCAGTTTCAGGATTTTACGGGCCTTGGTCTATACTTGAACAATTGCAGTTGGTAAGACTGGATTTGAAGGGCTTTTATCAGTATATTAAATCTCTGGTATTCAGTTATGTGTCATTTTTATGAAAATTGAAGCCACCTTCTCCCTCAGATCTCCTGCTAATAGTGCTGTTTTAATTTAGGCTTGTTAATGGGCTGTGTAATTTAAGGACAAAGACCTGTGTTTGAAGCATTCCCAATCACTTTAAATCACTCATGAGCACTTAGGGCTTTCCTGCCTTTGCACAAGGAAGCAGCTGGAAAACACAGGGGTCTCCAGAGGCAAAATGTAAGTGGATATCTCCACCTCAAAGAAAGGGTTATGTATGTGCATGTTTGAGTGCTCAGGATATCAGGAGGCTGTTCTTGTCCCATCCCTGGAAGTGTTCAAGGTTGGACAGGGCTTGGAGCAACCTAGGATAGTGGGAGGTGTCCCTGCACATGGAAGGGGTGGAATGAGATGGGCTTTAAAGTTCCTTCCAGCCCAAACCATTCTGTGGCTCTGTGAAGACATGGCATGTCTTTGGGAATATCTACCTCCTTGCTGGAACAGCCCTCAAACCCCACAGTGTTGGGGTAAATTGTTGGGATGAGTCAAGTGAGTGATGCCCAATTTGGCAGCTGATGCTCTGGCCAGGATTCCTTCTCCAAAGATCCTGTCTCCTGGGCTTTTCCTTCCACTAATGGGTTGGTCTGCTGGGCTCCTTGAGCAGCGGCAGGAGGAGGCTGTCACACAGGGCTTGCTCTTCTGGGGGTTTCACAGCTCCTGTGTCTTCTCCCTGAGCTTCCTACCATGTCCTTCTCCTCTGCAGAAGGATTTCATGCTCTGTGCTGCTTCCTGGTCTCATGCTCCCCCCATGGCTCCTACCTCACTCTTGGAAGAGTGGCCCTACATCTCCTACAGCTTTAATTCCTCTGCCTCTCACTGTGCAAGACACAAGAGCACTGTTAAACACATGAACACATCTCTGCTAATTTATGGTCCAGCTTGGGAACTCCCTGACTTTTGGATGTTGCTGAGTGGTTATTCAAGCAAAATAAATATCATCCCTTCAGGATTCAAGCTGATAACTTTATATTAGGCATTTTTCCCAAGGGGAAAATGTAGAATCTACACTTTAATTCCTTGCTGGCACCTGTTACTTCTGAAAAATGTAGTTCAACTGAGTCATGGGGGTAAGAAACATGTCTAGTTGCAGAGTCAGTTCCCACCTCTTGGGATTTATGTCATGGAAAACATCATTCCATCAGGACGTAGCTGCTGTGGGTACCTCATCAGCCTGATGGGAGGTTGCATTTATCCTGTTGTGAGGATGCAGAATGGGCATCTTCCCAATAAATCCAGTGCCAGTGCCTCAATGGAGAATTTAGTTCCTGTGGTAGGAGGAATCTCATTAACACGAACTTCAGAGGAATCCAGCCCTGCCAACCAGAAGACAAATGCAGCAGTGCTATCATCATCTATCAAGTGGAGAATGACCTTTGCTATCCATTAGGATGAAATAAAAAGCTCTGGGCTTTAACTTTGTTAAAATGCACATGGCTGTCTTTTCAGATCACGGAGTCGGAGCGTTGCTGAGATTAATCAAATTGTGCATTTTGCAAGTGCTTAAAGAGTATTGTTATATAATTTGATCTCTGTGTGATTTCAAGACAGCAGGCAGAATAATTACACTGCAAAATCATCCTGCTGTGGTCAATGGCTGAGGAGGCAGAAGGGGTTTGGAGCCAAGTGCCAACATAATGTTCTTAAGTCACATCACTTGAATTCAGCTCTCTTTTGGTGAGAATTAAATATGTGAGACTAAAGCTGAGTGTGTGCTTGGAAGAGCTCAGCTGAAGGACATGGGTGCATCTCACTCTGGCCTGCTATAAATCTCCCCACAGAAAGGGGGTGTAGAGGTGGGTTTTTCTTGTATTTCACTTTGGAAAATGCTGATGACCCAAGAAAATGTGGCCATGCTGGAAAGGAGGTGAAGAGGGCATTGCTCTGCTGGCATTGGCCATCAGAAAAGAGGCCCACAGAGGGGAGCAGGGCAAAGGTGGGTGTCTGTGCCTCTGTGCCCCTTCCCCTCCCAGGGGTGGATGGGCAAGTGGCTGGCAGGGCAGTGCAGCACACCTCTGGAAAATCCTCTTTCCTCCAGCTATTTAAATAAGATGCCTCAGGACATGGGTTCCTTCTCTTTAAGACCTCTACCTACACAAGTTTGGCTGTTCCCTAGGAGAAGGAATTACCTGGATAACCATGTCCAAAGTGATGCAGTCAGTGTCTCAGTGTTCCAATGGAGGCCATTTGGTGGTGTCCTCTTTAAAGGTCCCTCCCAACCCAAACCATTTTATGATTCTAAAGTCTCACAAATCCTCCTGAGCTCCTTGGTCACCACAGCTTGTAGCCTTCACCTCACACTCCTCGTGTGTGTCTGGCAGCACTTCCCCTCCCTTTCTCCCCACAAGTTCTCCCTTGCTTTTTTCACATCCCAATGAAGGCCACCTCTATGCTGGTGGTCACACGAGCTGGTAATTTAAGACCATTTTTGTCATGGGCAACTCTTGGTGTTCTCACACCAAAGATGAATTGCTTTGTCTGCATAACCCTTCCAGTATTTCTATTTTCTTGACAATTCATAAGGTGTGGACACTTCTGCAAAGAAATGCAGACAAGGCAATCAGATGGTGACTGATACCTTCTTGGCTTCACCCAGGAACTGTACCCAACTCTGCATCCTTGGATTTTCAGCCATTGCTGCTCCCTGGTAAATTGGATCCTGACATATAGGCAAGTGTCATTCCCAACTGACTTGAGCAAAATCAGGAAAAGCTTGGAACAAGCAGAATGAACCCATGCAGCTGTGTGAATGGTGTGTGAGGTCTCACCTTACAGGCTTCTTCATGGGGTAGAACTGAAAAAATATGGTTGGGTCCCTGGTTAGAAAAGTTATTACAGGTTGTAACCCAACCTGTATTTATTTCAGTGTCAGTCTCAGCAGATGCTTTATGTAAGCCTACAAATATTTTTTTTCCTGTTTAAAGTATCTGCTTATTTACAAACAGAAATTAAATCCAGTCTAGAGGATATGATGTAACAGGGGTTTTTATTGAAGTAATGACAAGCTTTGGGTTCCAGCTGGTGTAGCTCAGCTGGCAGATAAGACCATAATACTTTTGCATATAGACAAGCCTAGAAGCAAAGATATATATACTTGCAGCTTCAATGTAAAAGGCAAGAAAAAGCAATGATGAGGAGTGCTGGAGCCTTGTAAATCAACTGAGCACCATTGGCTGCTCTGACAGTAGTTGAACAAAGAGGGGCTGATGCCTCAGTGGAAATCAATCCGTTAATGGACAGTTTCCCTTGTCTGTTCCTGGAGTTAATGCAAGTCTCTGAGAGGATTTAAAATGATTGGCTGGAAATACATCCTTGTTTGAGAAGTCTTTAGGAAGTGTCTCTTTAAGTGAAGTGATGAGAACCTTCAGTCTGATGGTGACATCAGAGAAATCAACTCTCATGTGGACTCAATCCTGGATTTTTGTTATACCAAATATGGAGGAGTTTCTTCACAGAAAGTGTTGTTAAACTTTTGAATGGATTGCCCAGGGAGGTGGTGGAGTCACCATCCCTAGAGGTGTTGAAGGAATGACTGGACGTGGCACTTTGTGCCATGGGCTGGTTGATTGGTCAAAGTTTGGACTCGATGACCTTGGAATTCTTTTCCAACCTAAATGGTTTTGTGATATAGGATGTGGTACTTATTTCTGGGTGCCTGTAATTAGCAAGTTCACATCACTCCATTACAAATCCACATGTAAAAGCCATTTCCAGTGTGGACCATGAATACCTGGAGGAGCTGCGTGGCACCGGATCCACGTCCTGCTCAGACCCTGCTGTCCCCTGGGAAAGCCTCTGCTCTGAGAAGCTGAGCTAGGAGGCTTGAGTGAGGAACCAGTGGCTAAATATTAACACAGAAAAAACAAAGACCCCGTTTAGATGTAAATGGAAAAGGAGGAGGGGCAGGAAGAAGAAGGAAGGAAACAGAAATACATAAAATAAGAGTCTACAAGCAGAATTATTTCCTTGCAGAATCCGTTTTCCAGACTTCCCTTGGTGAGTTATCGGCAACACTGCACATATTTGTGCAGCCAAATAGCTTCGAGGCACAAGTACATTCTCCAGTAGCAAATAATTCCCTTTCCTGATAACATCTTCAGCAGGGCTTGGCAGCAATGGCAAGGATTTAACTCTGAAGGTCAGGGGGGTTCCAGTTTGCTGTTTGTCAGGCGGCTCAATTTCAAAGAAAAAGCAACAGATACATCCAGGAAGGGAAGCTCTACAAGGTCCCTCCCAACCCAAACCATCCTGTGATTCTGAGGCTGCAGGTATGAACATGGACATCAATGCTGGGCTGCTCCTGAGTTAGAGAAGGAAGGTCTAGAAGGGAAACTCTGAATTTAACAGAGTGGTTTCTTTGCCAATAACACAAGACGCCCCTTGCTGTGAAGTGTCAACACCTCAGCAATTGCAAAACAAGGTCTGTCAGCCCTCTCTGCACAAACACTAATTGCTTGTATGTGATGAGGCTGCACAGCCCAACAAACAGATCTGTTTCAGCCCCTCTCTGACCATCCAGACTTCGAAAGGCATGTTGTCCCTCAGTGCCAGCCACCTCCCTCACTTTGGGTGGGGAGTTGTCATCCCTGGGTCTGAGAGTTTGCAGCTCCAGGAAAGGCTGCAGCAAGATGCAGATCAGATCTGGAAAGGCAGAGATCTGACCAGCAGATTGAGTGGTCAGGATGTGCAAAAATAGGGTAAAACAACGCAATATCCACTGGTTCAGGTTTTTTTTTCCCTCTTCTGTTGGTGTCACTGACAGTAACTGACCAAGGCAGAGAACTTGGAGAGAAGGGTAACTGTGCTTTCAAGGTCAATGGTTTTTCTGAGCTCCAGCTCAGAAATAATAAGGAGCAAAAATCAAATCTCTGCTGTAAAACCCTGAGCCCACGTGGCAAATTTATACCACTAACAGAGGTTCCTCCACTGCTGCTCACATCAGTGCAAGTGTTGGCACCAAGGCATCAAACCCTTCTTGCCCACCTTGGCTTGGCTGCAGGTGTGAGGGTTACCTGTGTCCTACCCTTGACAAGAAGAAACACCCTTTCTTCTATTTTAGTTTTTACATTTACTGGGAACATGGGGGCAAATCCAAGAGTCTGACACCCAGGTAAACGGGATTCAGCAACTGCTCCACACTGGAGGCACCACCACAAGAAAAACCAGTGCAAGAGCTCTGCCAAGGGATTCTGCTCTGTCAGTGCTCCCAGCAAACCTTGTTTATTCCCGACTTGAATTTTCCTGCGGATGAAGAGCACGTTGTCCTTGGAGACTCAGCCCAGAGCTGTTCTTGCAAATTGAAATTTTGGGCCTTGCACCCTCGCTGGGAAGCATCACATCAGTGGTGAACACTCACAGCACACTGTCCTTCACAGGGGCACAACTCCAGGGCCTTTGCTGCTTGCAAGGGTCTCTTGTTCCACAGCAGGGGAAAACGTGATTTTCCTCTGCTGCTTTATTGTTTCTTTTTTGTGAAAAGCTTTACAGGCTGGGATTTGGAAGCTTTCCCAGTTTTTGCAAATAAAACCGTGAGTCTGTCTGTGGAGCGTTGGAAGAGGAATCTCAGGAACGTGGGAGCGTTTTCCCTGGAGCTGGTCTGGAGTTTCTCCTCTTGTTGCTTCAAGATGTTCCTAAGGCGTTGGTTGTTCTGCTCATCTCCAGGTGCTGGAAACAAAGGAGAAGTGGGACCTTACAGCAAGTTGGTTTGGCAAAAAATCTGGGCAAAAAAAGTAAAAGCAGGATTAGGCTCTACAGTTACAGAACCAAAAGAAGGAAATATCAAGCTTAGGTTTTGCAGAACTGAGGACAAGGTTGGAACAGGTTTCCCAGAGAAGCTGTGGCTGCTCCATCCCTGGAAGTGTTCCAGGCCAGGTTGGATGAGGCCCTGAGCGACCTGGGATAGTGAGGGTGTCCCTGCCCATGGCAGGGGGTTGGAATCTTTAAGGTTCCTCCCAACCCAAACCATTCTGTGATTCTGTGACAATATTCATACCAACAGTGGTTCCTGCATCAGTGACTGCAGTTTGTATAAGATCTCAGCACATCCTTGTGTCCTGTTTTTCATATCCCAAACAGCTTCCAAGCTCTGATGGGACTTGAGGCAGCCAAGAGATATCCAAGTAGCTGAAGTCTACATGAAGGATATGATAACAAATCATAACATTTTAAAGAACAAAAGCTTAGGGGCATTTTATTCACCATTTTTTGAGTTAGGAGTTACAGACAGTTCAGGAATGTGATGAACCCTGAAAAGAAGAAGTTTTATCTTCTCAGCCAGAGACTGGAGCTGTGTGGTACCAGCAGTGGGATAATCTATTTCCTCCAGGCTGCTGCTGTAAAGATGTCAAAAAGTTAAAGGGATTTGAGTAAAAATAGAAAACAACATCCTGGATAATGGGGGAAGGCTTTGTGTCCAGTGGGAAGCCAGGGAAGGCAGGAAGTCACCAGACAAAGCCCAGCACTATCAGGGAGCCTGGCTTGCATGAGAACCTCCAGGCTGGGATGGGAGAGGAAGGAAGAAACCCTATGGAAACTCAAAAATCCAATGTGGCCCTTATTCTAGGGGGAAAATTGGGTTGTTTCTGCTTGTTTTTGCTACTCTGGCATGCACATGGTACCAAAATGAAGTGGGTGCCAGGGCTTGGTTGGCCCTTGGGGCTAGTGGGGTGGAAGTGAGGGATGAAGCACCTTCTGCTTCCCATGGCAGCGTTGGTGTGAATGGAAAACCCTGTGATTTATTGCACACGGGCCATCCTGACAAACAGGGGCTCCTGAAATTTCCTTTAGAGCAGCAGTGGATGGGCAACACCAGCAATGCTGGGATGGAGATGTGCAGTCACTGATAGCTGAGCCATGGCCTGTTTCCAGGGCTTGGTGCTGAAATATGGGCTCAGAATAATTGAGTGAAGAAGACTCGGTCTGTCCTCTAACAGCAAATTAAACACAACTTTGTGAGTTTGGTGGTTTGCTGCCAAGTGCCAATACAGCTCCGTATTAATGGCTTATGACAGGATTATTCTCCCTGTTTTTTGGCAGGAAGGAGCTCTTTGGCCTTAATCCTGCTTGTGGCTAAGGGAAGAAACCCAGTGCATCCCATGTATTTACCCACATTGTAGCTTTTCCCTCCTAAGTACTGCTTAAATCCCAAATTTTCAGAGAAGAGCAGAGCAGAATGACCCTGCATCAATACAAAAATGCTGCTGGCTGATAAGGAGACATGAGGACCTTTCACATACATCCTACAACCATCTTCAGACTTCCTCATGAATATGGTCCTTGTGCCACTGTGGTCACTCATCCTCTTAATATAAATATAATGTACAAATAATACAAAAGAAAATAGAAATATGTAGTATTTTATTTATACATAAACATAATATATAAAAAAATGTAGTGTAAGTGGTAGGTTGTTAAATAGAGGGTTGTTTATTTTTTTTTATACCAGTGTGGAGCTCAGTATTTAAATGCCTGAAAGGGATTTTTTTTTTTTTTTAAATCACGACAGGACTGGAAATTGAAAAGCAATAGGAATTTGAAGCAGTAGGTTTAGGAGGGCAAAGTACTCAGCACACAACCAGGTCAAAACCTCTTTGAGGGGCATCTGGATGAAGGCTCTCACAGCATTAATCCCTTTTTAAAATCACAGACTCCAGCCAGGGACGTCAGTGGTCACAGAAAATGTATTTGAGTGAAAATCTCCAAATTACACGTGAAGTCCCCTGGTATATCCAACATCCCACCCTTCCCTGTGCCTGCAGCCACGAGGGACTGGCCAGAGAGGCTTCAAGGGCTTGATTTTGGGAAAGGCTGAGTTGCCAGTGCTGGCAGCTGAGCTTCACCGAGTTGAACTGGCAGCATCACTGGAAATAAAACCAGGGTTTTTTCTCCAAGACAGAATTTTCAAAATTTCTCTCTAATGGTTGAATTTTTTGACTGGGTATGTCAGGATTTGCTGGTGTGGGCAGCAGGGCTGGGCTGTTGGATTGGCCTGTGCTGGAGTTGGTGAGGAGGAGGGATGAAGATCCGTGTGTGCAAACCACCAAAACCTCCAGAAAAAATAAGGACAGGCTTGAATTTTTATAAGGAGGTCAGCACAGCCATCGCTTTGTGCTTCCCACAGACTTGTGGACAATGTCCCTTCTCACTGTTACACATTTGCAAAGAGGAGGAGGGGAAAAAATAAGAGTCTAACTTTGTCTCCTTCGCCTTGGCTGTGCCAGCCTTGCCCTGTGGGCACAGAGGAGGTGACAGGGTGGCTGGGGTGGAGGTGACACCCCGCAGCACCAAGCTGCCATTGCACAGAGAGGATGAGAATTTAGGGAGGTAGAAATGTTTATCTCCACACTGGAAACTGTGTGGAGTAACCAGGAGTCAAAGCACGAATAAATAACTAACAGGGAGGAAAAAAAAAGAAACTCAAAGCCCCCAAGAAGCTTGAGTCTGCTTTAAAGTTCTCATGTGGCATGAAACAGAGACATCTGCACTTTTCCTGTGTTCCCTTATCTTCCCAGAAACAGAGGAGCATTTACCAACGTTTCTGAGAGGATCCAGGCAAAGACGCGCTAAAATATTTAAATGTAGCACCACGCTCAGTCAATGACCTTTGCATAATTAGCAACTCTTTTCTCTTTCTGATCATGGAAATGGCCCGTGGCTTCTGCCTTTGTGTTGCTTGCTATAGTCTCCATATGCTCCATTTGCATCCTGAAATTATCGATCTCGGCTGCACATCTCAAATGTAAAGATTTATAAGCAGCCATGGCAGGGTTAGGGGTCCCAGGTGGGGGGTTTGAGGTCACCAAGGCTTTGACTGATGCAGATGGGTCAAGCAGAGGGTTGAGCTGTGTAGGGCCTCACTAATGAGTTGCAAGTTGGGCCAGTTCTTGAACGAGGAGGCTTCCTATGGCTCTGTTCCCATCTGTTCCTGAAAATCAGGCTAAAAAACCACAAAATAACTTCCCGCCCTCACACAGGGCAGTCACAGCCTGTTCTTCCTCATAAAGATGTCAGTGTGTTCCTATTGTTGGCTTCATCACATGCCTGGAAAACAGTGGGTTTAACAGTCCATGGAGAAAAACATAGGATAGGTCTCTTTGGGATGTCTGTCCTGCAATCAAGCTTGGCAGGGAGGTGGAAATGTGGCCACTGCACCACCTTGCTTTGCTTTCATCCTGTAGAGAACTGGAGTTGTAAGACCCCACACTTCATCTATGGCATTAGTGAGGGTGGTGAGGCCCTGGCACAGGTTGCCCAGAAAATCTGTGGCTGCCCCATCCCTGGAAATGTCCAAGGCCAGGTTGGATGGGGCTTGGAGCAACCTGGGATAGTGGAAGGTGTCCCTGCCCATGGCAGGGGGTTGGAATGAGATGGGCTTTAAGGCCCCTTTGAACCCAAACCATCCTATGATGCCCTGAATTGCCACCAGTTCTACAATGTCAGATGTGTATTTATAAGGTCACTTTTGCTTTCCTGGGTGCTTTGATTTGACTAAAACATCTGAACCGAGGAGTCCTTCATTCCAGAGGGCAGATGGCGATTTTTATTAGCAAGTGGTTTCCTGCTCTTTCTATTCCTTCAATAATGTGCTGGAGTTGGATGTACGCTGTATGTATGATCACTAACCCTTAGCAATGAATTCATGTTGATTTTCTTTCAGCTCAAAGGCTTTCCTCATTCATCTTCTGTCTCTTAATGGCAACAGCAGGTATGTACGTGCTCTTTTAGTGCAAAAAAATGTCTCGCAATGTTTTCACAGATTCTTCTAGTGTTTCCATACAAAATCTTCCCTCCTTCAACGTAACTCAGCAACACGAGCGACTTTTCCCTGTCCAAAGAGCAGAGAGCTCTTAATCTTTTCCAAGATAACTCAGTTCCTTTGTTAAGGAAAGACATTATCTGATGAGGTACAAGGCTTCTTCATCTCCTAACGATTCCAGTAGCAATCGAGGGCTCACCAGAACTGTGTTTCTCAGCCATTACCTTATTGCTGTGAAACACCATTTCAGCCTTCCATCTGCTAAAGAGCCCATAATAATGACAATGCCGTCGGGATCCCGGCCGGAACCAACAATAGCGAGCCTTTCGGCTTACAAAGATAACGATTTACTAACTACGAGGAGCGAGCGGGCGGAGGAGAAGTGACCATCCATAACCACCTATAAAGCAAAAGCTCCCACGGCGGGCAGGAAAGCAGCCCTCGGGATTTCGGGAGCTGCTGTTGCACGTTGACTTCACAGGATGTCACAGGATGTCGTTCCTTTTCCCCTCTTGCTCATGTTTCAAGGTTTCAGGAGCAGCAACAGCTTTTTTGTTTGGTTTTTTTTTTTTTTTCCCCTTTCTTTTTTCGGAGTTTATCCATATTCTGGCTGAAGGCAGCCTGGAAGGCTGCCAGGAGCACCTGGCAATGCACTTAGTAAATTATAGCAGTGAAAAGAATGTCAAATGGTAGGAGGCAGTTATTTTTTTTTACTGGTGTATATACTTTGGAGGCCAAATGCTGCTTTTAACATATTCAGATATGACCTGGCAGTTGTTTATCCTAACAAGACATAGAGGAGCAAACTGATGAATTGCTGGGTCTTGCTGCCCACGAAGTCTGAACTCCCAAGTTGTTATTAACTGCAGATCAGAAACACGGAATAGAATCATGAAGTACTTTGGGTTTGAAGGGATCTTTAAAGGTCAACTAGTTCAACTCCCCTGCAATGAGCAGGGACATCTTCAATAAGATCATGTTGCTGACAGCCCCATCCAACCTGACCTTGAATGTTTCCAGGAATGGGGCATCTATGCCCTGTCCAGTCAACCTGTTCAAAGTTCCACCCTCCTCATCGTCAAAACTTCCTTAAAGAACACGAGGTTCCACTGAAATCCCACAATCCTTAGCAAAACTGTGTTTTCCTTCTCTTCCAAAATCATGTGCTGCAAAGATTGCAAAAGGCAGTGCTGAGGAATTTGGGGAGACAAGGTAGATGGGCCCCCACTGGCTCCGTGTTTTTGGCCATGGAGCTGAATCCTGCTTGGGAACAGCATGGGCTGGATAGTGCTGGAGATGTGAAGGAGGTTTCTGTAACATGCTGATTATCTGCTGGCTGAATGAGAGCCAGGGGACCATCTCTCATTTCTAATATGCAATAATTTCTAAAATGCATTTCATTCTCCGTAGTGAAAATATTTGAAAATGGTGTTTGATTTTAAGTGGCTTTGTGGGTGTTCGTGCTTTGCTGGTGGGTGAAATAATCTGGCGCTTGCAAATTGGGGAAATTTTGGGTCTGTGGTTCACAGAGCTGACACAGTGGGGTTCTCATTATCCCAAAACTCCTCAAGCATCCCCTGAAACACGGATTCCTTGGTTAATAAAAATCGGTTGTGTGATACCAGCAGCTGGAGGAGGCTGCAGGGATCAGTGCAATCAGCTGACAAGCCCTTGCCATGGGAGACTTTCACACCAGAGCCAGGATGAGACCACAAACCTAGGCTTTGCCAGAGCTTCAGTTCTTGGAAATCAGAGTGTATCCTGCAATGATTTGGGTGTTTTCATTAGGTTTGACTGGGGGAAGTCTGGTTGATTTATGGGGTGGCTGAATGTCTCTTTGTGGATGGGGACCCAGCCATCTGCTCTGGAAGCTGCTGTCCTGGGGGATGGGAAGCATTGCTGCCAGGGATGGTTCCTGTAGCAGGATAATGTGGTCCAGTCCAGTCTCATCAGCTTTGGCTGCTGGGATAAAGGTCAGAATAACAGAATTTCCCTTAAATTATGTTTAAGTAAATTTTTAAGTAAATTATAGGGAACCGTGCCCATCTTCTGCCTCTCACCACTGTGTGTCAACCTTCAAATGGAGGCAAAATTTAAAAGGAAAAAAGGGTGATATTTTGGAGAGCAAAAGCCTATTCCCAGTGGAGCATGTGGGACAGGATAGAGCATCATGAAGAGATGGACTTGGTGATTTGAGAGAGGACTTGGCTCCAGGATGCAGGTCCTCAGCAGGGGTTGGAGATGCTGATAGAACCAAATCTTCCTGGGAAGAGTGCAATAAAGGCAAGACTGAGATTTGGGATGCCAGTGCTTCTGACTTTGGCAAAGACATGCATTTATTCCCCCTCAGCTGTCACAGGCCCTTCAGGAATCCAGCTGTGAAGTGAGTGCACAGTGTTCCAGGGAAGGTGGGTGTTCTGTGGGGCATAGAAAAAGGAATACAGACCATCCATCTGGGATAACCCACGTTACTGGAAAAGATGTACAGAAGCATCTTGGTGCATTTTATTTGTCTTTTAAGCTAAGTTTGATCTCTGAGCTGATCTTTCAAGAGAAGGACCTGTAGTGCCTGTAAAACCTCAGGATGCCTTTCTGGAATGATAATAGCTCAATTAGAGCCAGTCATTAGGCAGATATGGCTAAGGTCGTCTTGTATGTACTTCACTTGGACATTTTCTTGCTGGGTCCTTCTAGAACTCCTTGCAGTCAGCTTAAAATTTTTGGCTTGTCAGCAAAATTTCCCATTAGAATTCAGCAGCCTGGCCAGGGCTCCACAGCACCACAAAATCCCAGCAAAAGCCTCTCCCCACTGTGAAAATGAGAACTGGTTTCTCTTGTACTCAGCTGCTAATCCACGAAGGCCTTTCTTTATCTCATGCTACTTTTATCTCTTTGACAGCTCTTACAGTGGCAAAGCTTTCCTGAACCCCAGGTATGTGATACACATACAATCACCTTCTCCAACATATTCATTGACTGCTTCAAGGGATGTGAATGTTTCATAAACTTTGATTTCTTTCTGCAAAAACCTCCTCTTGCCCTTTCCCTGGTGTATCAGATCTTCTCAGTTCATTCCAGGTATCCTGGTACCAGTTTAACTGAACTTGGATGTATTTTCCACTCATTTCTGTAGTGCAGGTCAGACTTAAACTCCAAAAATTTGAGCTCTTGAATTTGCTTCTTCAGTAGCAAGTTTGCTATTTCAGATCCTGCAGACAAATACAATGCTCCGTATAATTATACAAATAGAATAATATATTTATATAAATACAATGTTGGTTGAGTGTAATCATACAGATACAGTTATTCATACTATTACATTTTAATGTCTTTCCAAGTCTTGGGCCAGTGATATCTTAGCCTGGAAATTTGCTCCTCTCTCAATTTACCTGTTTATTCCAACATCTCCTTTGGTGACACTTGTATTTGAGAAGCTCATCAGACTCGTTGCAGATAATGAGGGTTTTCTGTGGGAGTCTCCAGCCCTGACTCCTGGTGCCAACATGTGAGGAGCTCATTTACTTGACCCACCAGCATTTTATTTCACCCAAAACTTCTTTCTCACTTTACCCTTGCTGGTCCCAGTGAGTCACTGGTTGAATTTCTGTCTTTTCTATGTTTTTATGTGCATTTTATGCCTCTGGCAAACTGCTCTTTTCCTGCAATATCTTTTCCTCTTGCCTTATTGTGGTTTTATATTTGCCAGTGTTTATGTTATATTTTATATTCCTCATTTTTGACAGCTATCTTTTTTGTTCCTAATAGCCTTCCTCACTCTGCTACTTAACTTCTTTGCTTTTAAAGAATCCTTTAGGGTCTTTATTAAGGAGTGTTACATGTTAAACTGGAGCCTGTACCATACCTTTTAGCTGCTTCCAGGGTATTTGAGAATATTTTATCCTTTTAGCCCTTTCACTTACTTTTTAATGCAATTT
This sequence comes from Calyptomena viridis, assembly GCA_013390005.1. Lineage (NCBI taxonomy): Eukaryota > Metazoa > Chordata > Aves > Passeriformes > Eurylaimidae > Calyptomena > Calyptomena viridis. The sequence continues at coordinate 537,936 of WEIV01011307.1, read as the reverse complement.
TCCTTTCTCAGTTTCAGGTGTTACTGTGAATCAAGACCATTACATGCCATGGTGGAAAATTAAGACAATAGGAGATTCAAAGCATATTGAGAGATTCCCAAATGGTGTAAGGAAAAGCAAATCTGTTTGAAGCAAATCCTGATTTGTGTTAGGCACTGGATCCCTGAAACACAGGACTGAGAGGATCCCCCAAACATGCTAAGCTCAGTGTTGCACCACTATGAGGAATCACATCTTATTTTTCCTGTAGTTTATTTATCAAATCTCATTTTAAAACACCTCCAGGTCTCTGCCTCACTCACTACCAGCTGGAGACTTTCCAGCCTGAAGGTTTGCACCCACCCAGGTAATACCTGCTCGATCCTAACCTTGAAGCTGAGACAGTTTCGTTCCTTTTCTGGGGTTTATTCCCCTCCCTGGAGCACCAAATCCAGGCTGCTGCAACCTCTGAGATCAACTTTCTCTCACGTCTGAACATAAACCTGATCCCAAACCTGGAAACCTTCCTGTGAACAGCAATAATACAGGACTGGGAATGGAAACTTTTATCCCTATTTATGTGCTGATCTCCTGTCCATGAGTTTCACGTGCAGTGGAGCTGTAGGTATAATTCAGGGGCTATTTAGAACTTTAGAAACACAGAATAATTTGGGTTAGAAGGGACCTTGAAGATCATCTTGTTCCACTATCCCAGGTTGCTCCAACCTGGCCTTGGACACTTCCAGGGATGGAGCAGCCACAGCTTCTCTGGGCAACCTGTGCCAGGGCCTCCCCACCCTCACAGAGAAGCATTTCTTCCTAATATCCAACCTAACCTTGCCCTCTTTTAGTTTAAAGAACCTCTTTGAATACTATCTCTGCATTTTAAGCCCAGTCCCTAAGCCCTGATTCATAAAAGTGCTGAAGTACACCCAGAGCCCAGCACATCTGGAAGTACTTTGCTGAATTAGAGCCTTATTAATCTTCCTGCATTTAAAATAACTTTTTATTACATTTTAAAAATAAATGGGCATGTGCTATTTCTTCATGTTTGGGATTTTTTTCCAAACATTGATTTTAATGCTCGTCTGGCTTGGCTGGATATTCTTCCATCCAGCCAAGCAGCTGCTCCTGTTAAAACCTGGGAGCAAATTCCCTCTTACAGCACTGATGATGCTGAGAAGGTGATCCAGGTTATCTGTGATTCCCACTTCCAGTGGAGAACAACCAAACCTCCCTTCACTGCCCTGAAAAGCCAATGTGAGCCACCCTGAATCCAGACACACAAGAGATTTTGAGCTGAAAAATGGCAGAATGCAGCTCAATTAATTCTCAAATAATTTCTCAATTATTTTAATGGGTCTGGGAAAAAATGCCAGCCAAGTGTTGCTCACACCAGTTGCAAAAGGAATATTTGGAGCTGGAGGAAATGGTGGTGCTGGGATTTGGGGCTGCTGGGATAAGGAGCTGTGTGACTTTCAGCAAAGCTGCTCCCTCCTCCTGGCTCTGCTTCATTAGCCAAACATTTAAAAAAATTAAAACCCAAACAATTAAAAGCAGGTTTCCAGTGCTGGGAGCAATTATTCCTATTGGAACTGGAATGAGAAAAGCTACAATTTGGGAGGAAAAGACCCAGCAGCCCTCAAAACACCTTGTGGGGCTGATCTTCCCCCTTTGCTTGTCAGCCTAAAACACCCCGTGGGAGATGCAGAATGAAGGGATTGGACATGTACAAGTGAAACACATTTCCAAGGAAATAAATAATGGATCAACCCGAGCTCAGGGTTTATCTCACAGTCTCCCACCACAGGTACAGGGCAGGTGTGTGTCTCCTCATCCCAGCACAGCTCATCCAAAAGCTATGAATGCATCAGGTGTAAATATTCCCCTGTGAATCCTGCTGGGCTCTTTTCCCTGCATATTTATTTTTCAGCAATGCAAAGAAGAGCATATTCTGTATTTAATACCTTTTTTCAGCATTGCAAAGGAGCACATTTTCTGAATGCAAAATTCAGCAATGCAAACCAGTGCATTCTCTGTATTTAGTAATTTCTGCATTTCTGTGTTTAATGGCAGGAAATGCACTGGTTTGTGCGCTGAAAAAAAAAAGGGTAGGTTTGGCAAAAAGGTGCAGAACCTTCTGGTCATGAACCTCATGTGCAAGGCTCTGCCCAACTTTCCCTTTTTCTCCAAAAAGTGCAGCGTTAGAAAGTGAAAAAGTGGGAAGAAAAGGAGCAAAATCAGATCTCCCAGGTCCTTTCTCATCACTCCATCCCCATGTGGGGCAGGGGAAGCAGCAGGAGATGCTCCAAGTCCAGCCACATCCATGGCAGGTTTGACTTATGGAAGCCTGGCTGAGCTGAGCTGTTTGGGAGTGTTTTTGGAAGAGTGTTCAAGTTTGTTTAGGCCTTGTGAAAGCCAAGCTACTGCGAAGGTCTTGCTTTTGGAGGAGAAGTGGAGAAGTTGAAGAGAATGCAGCCAGGAGGTTTGTTTTTCACACTGTTTTTGGGGATGTATTTGTTTTCTTTGACAGTGACTTACAGCCCGGCTTTCTTTTCTATTTTGTTAGAGCAATAAAGAAGATAAATCTGCAATAATTCAGCTCCCTGTCTTTAATAAAATCGTGTCTTCTTCACACAGCCCCTGGGAAGATCTCCATTGTGCAGCCCTGTGAGACTGGTTGGGTTTTTCCCTTTTACCTCCTCACCAGAACGACAGAAAAATAACGTTACCTGGAAAATTAAAAGCTAAATACAATTTCTGGCAGAGGGAAAGCTTTCTGTGGGAGGAGCAGGACTTGATCCTCAGTCTCCTGTGCCAGCCTAGAGGATGGTCATTGGGAAAGGCCAGGAGGTGGATGCTGAGGTTACTTTTGTCTTTGTTAATGGGTTGGAGACCTCAAATACCAGCTAAGGAGAATTTCTGTCCTTGCTGTGGATTGATGACAAGCCAATCTTCGTTGGTTTGGGTCTTTAGTTGGGTACAGAGGGGAAAGGAAGAGGCAAAGGGGATGGTGGGGGAGATACTGACGCAGCAGTGGGCTGGGAGGGAAATCCTTGGAAGTCGTAGGGTGGTTTGGGTTGGAAAGGACCTTAAAGACCATTGAAGAACGAAGGGAGTGGGGGCGTTTCTGTACCCTCGGGAGAAGGTGGTGGACAGAAGAGGCTGGAAGATGGGCTTCCACCACCCCCAGGGATGGCAGGTAGGAGAGCAGCCGTTCCTCAGGGATGGGGTCCCCATTGCTGGAGACCACGGGGGAGGTGTAGGAGGTGGGAGGTGGCCCGAGCCCCCTCCCCACGGGGCGGGAGGTGACCCTGGAGCTCCGCGGGGGAGCCCAGAGCACCACAGACCCCTAAGGCCACGGGGAGGTCATGCAGAACCTCTGGCACACACAGCAACCCCCAGGTGACCCAAACCGGGCAGGTGAAGTCTAGAGACACCCGCGACACCCCGCCCCCCCGCGGGCTGTGCCCCGCAGCCCCCCCAGCGCC
>WEIV01011307.1:408290-534198 GCA_013390005.1 Calyptomena viridis | reverse complement strand
GGTTTGGAGCAGGGGGTCCCGGTGCCCGAGGGGAACGCGCGGCGCGGCCGTTTGGGGGTCCCGGTGCCCCGGGGAAGAACGGGCACAGCGGGGACCGGCGGCTCTCGGGCTCGGAGGTTGCGGCGGGGCTGGGGAAGAAACTTGGTGCGGGGGTATGGCACAGACACCCCCCCTCCGTCCCTCCGCCACTGGCGCTGTCTGAGCTCCCCCGGCTGCGGGAGATGTTGTCCTCCGTGCGGATTGCAGGGAGATGACTTTGGAATGAGGGGGGAGCGGGGGGGGGTGTGGAAGAGGAGGAGGGTGAAGTGCTTATATTCACATTCGTAGTGGAAATGTTTATTTTCTCGGCTTGATATGGATCTTAAAGTAATCGGCTTGGCATTACGCTGCTGCCCTGCTGTCAGAGCTCGCTGAGCGCCGCGGAAGCAGATGAGGGAGAAGCGACTAAGCCGAGCGTGCTGAGAGCCCTTGCGAACCTTGGAAGAGATGCTTAATTCTGATACTTTAACGTGTGCAAACCTATGGTTAATGAGAATTTTTAGCCATAAACACAACGGAAAGGTGGTGTTTGAGCCAGGCGTGAAGCGGAGCAGCTACAGCCTCGCTGCGTTAACTCAGCCTCCCCCCAGAAACTGGTACATATTTGCTGCAAGGTCGTAGAAAACCTTATTCGGGTTTCTTTGGGGTTTTTTGTTTTGTTTTGGTCGGGTCGTTTCGTAAAGAGCTGTGTTCACCTCTGCAGAATAACTGTTTGAAAAAGAGCAGCCCAGGCTGGGTGCTCGTATCCAACAGTGCACCTTTTTTCCTTAAGGGATGCGAAATGTTTCCTGTCACGAGACCGAGCCAAGATGCAGTTACCGTGGAATAACATACAGCTGCTTCCATGAACGTGGCGTAGCTGGTACTTGAAATTCTTGAATTTAAGTCACTTGATTCGTGAGAAATAACCATATCACACCGAGTTTAATAAAGAAACGTTCTTGCTGTTTCAGCTGTGGAAATGGAGGGTGAGCTCAGCTGTGCAACACTGTCTCTGACAATAAACTCGTAGTATAGTGCTGAATCTTTAATTAAATTAGAGTGCATAAATTGATGTTGTGCTGCAGAGGCTCTTTGTGCACAGCTGGAAGCATTTTCCTTTCTGTTGCTTTACTATTTTTAGCAGCAGTTGAAAGTACAGAAGTATGAAATGTTTTGGCTCTGATCTTAACCTGGCAAAGTCTGGTGTGCTTTGCCTTTAATATGGGAACGCATTGATCTCGGCTTATCGGTTCTGCCGGGGTCTTGATCTTCACTGTGTGTGTTGAAACATGCCAGTAAAATTGAAATAAACTTCATGTGGCCGAGTTTAGGTCCTGTTTGAGTTTCAGCTGCTCTGTAAAACTCCTGAGGTTACGTGTCCGAGGTGTAACACGTACTGAAAAAGCAAACAGATCCCCTTGTTCTGACTGTACTGCAAGGACAAGGAGTCTGTGAAAGGGGAGCTGGGTCTCAAACAATGGGACATTGGCTGTCCCTGCTTACACAACGTGCTTGGGAGGTGTGATGTGGGAATAGGAAGACATGATGGAAGCAGTCCAGGAAATTCCATGACTTCGGTAACTGTATTTTTCATTTTGAACCGAAGGTTGGGGTGTTAATATCCATTTGCCCCTTCAGGAGTGTCCTATCGGAGGCGTCTTAAATGTTGTTTGTGGTGCCATAAATAATGCGAACATCTCTCTCGTTGGTGACTCAACACTTGTGACTGGGAAGTCTTGGAGCAGCTTAAGCATCTGTTCAGTATGCTAAAAACCCCTCTTAATACCTGTTTTGTATTAAAATCTTGTAATCTGGAGTTTCATTTGAATAAGACGATATAAATCTGCTCTCCTCCCTGTAGTGAAACCGAGACCTGCGGACTGGCAGAAGTGTAGCAGCTTCTGTTACAACTGCCTGATTAAAATTGATAGTGCAGCCTCACAGCTAGATTTAAAAAGGGGAAAAAAAAAAAGCTGTTTTGAGACGCTGTGTGGGTTGTTTTTAAAAAAAAAAGCCTTGATTGTGATGTTGATGAATAACTTGTGTCTTGAGCTGCGAGACTTTCAAATTAGGTGGCGAAAAGGGTGGTGAACAAAGGAATTGGCGTACCTGGCAAGCTGTTTTTAAGGTGACAAAACTTTCCCTTTATCTTTTGCTCTTAGCATTATAAAGCGGGGTTGTTGTACCGTGACTTTTCATCAAGGGGAAGGCGTTTTTTTTGGCAGCAGGTCGTTCTCCCACCAGGACACGTTCCTGTATTGTCTCTCAATAGTTGGGATTGCTCGTCTGCACGTTCGTGGGAGCCCAAGGAAAGCCCAAGGCGTTTCGCGTCGCTCGTAGCAGCAAATCCATTTCTAATAACCTTCCCCCAGCAGTGTGTTGCGTCTGCCCTGTCAGTGATGTGGCAGTGCGTGTTTGGTTAAGATTTTGTCGAGGTTTACATAATCGATGTTGTAGTGAATAGAAACAGTTTATGTAAATCGAGCCAGACAGGTCAAGATGGCTGGTGAAGAGATCATCTGCTTGATTGTGAATCTGCTTGTGTACATCTGCTCGGCTGGTCACAAAAGGCTCTGGATTTCTTGGTGGAGCAGAAACATTCATATTCTAATTTTTTTTTTTTTTTTGAGGGAAAAAACCCCAGCTTTGTTTGAAGTCTTGTCAAAGTAATGGTTCATTATGTATTTCTTGGAACGTGTGGCTGGAGGGAGTTGAGGAGATGCTGAATGCAGAAACAAGTACCTGAATAGCGTCGTGGTATTAACGCATTGTTTTGTCAGTAGCTTTTGTTTTGACTTCTGTAGCATCTTGAGGTGCATATTCTGTCCCCTTTTAGCCCAACTTTGAGCTGTGCTCTGACTTTATTCTGCCGTAGAGCCATTCCAGCCAGCCTGGCTTTGTGTAGTGTGTGGGAGCTGGTCCCAGGGGTGGCTGTCACTGAGGGCACGTGTCAGTGCCCTGGTGCCCTTAAATCTCCCTTCATTTGGGGCTTCATGGTGTCATGGGCAGCTGGGACTTCTTGGAAAAGTCACTTGATAAAAATTATGTAATTTGAAGAAGGAAGACCAAAGAGACATGGGTTTGCCAAGGGCTGAGTTCTCTAGCAGTGAAAGATCTTGTACCTGCCATGAAATACTTGTCTGTTGTATTGCAGCCAGTTCTGAGGGGATTTGGATGGGGTTTCTAGTAGGTGTGTGCACATAAATGGAATATTCCTTACTAATCCTTCCTTACTTGTGTTTGCTGCTCATTAGCAAGGAGCTGCATCCTCAGCTGAGGAACATTTTGTCTTACAGACTTATGTATTGGATATTGCATTTAATATTTTTTTTATCTAACAAGACCAAGCTCTAAGAGCTGTCCCTCAGTGTTGTTACAATGGTCACTTTGAAATCACTGTCAGCATTTTATATGTAAGTTTTCCATTGTCAACCATTAAATTAATTGGTTAACTTGGAGGCTTCAGGCCCAAAGGAGCCCCTGTGAATTGTTGAGTTTTGTTTAATGTGAACTGTTGGGCATCCTCAAATAAACAGGCTGTAGTTCTGCTTGAATTTAACTTTTTGATAAAGTAGAATAAAAGGATAGGGCTTGGGGCAACCTGGTCTAGTGGAAGGTGTTCCTGCCCATAGCAGGGGGTTGTAACTGGGTGGACTTTAAGGTCTTCTCCCACCCAAACCTTTCTAGGGTTCTGTAAAAATTCTCACCTGTGTTTATAAATTCTGTAGTAATTTTTGGGAAGCTGTTCTCCTTGATGGACAGCTTTGTACTTGAAGCAACTTGAGATTCGAAACAGTCTTTTAGTGTTAACCCAAAGGGACCTGCATTTTTAAATTCCTGTTTCTCATACTGGCTTTTTCTGACTGATCAACATTACTCCTCAACCACAGCCTTCTTGACAGGTGAATAAAGTTGCTGAAGTGTTTTCTGCTTATAAGCACATTTCCTTTTTTTTTTTTTTTAAACTTCCATGTTTGGTTTTTCATGTAACTGTTGTTGGTCTCTTGCTGTGCAGTTCAGGAAGAGTCTGATGCAGGTTTCCAGTGGTGTTGACAAATGCAGACACAGTGTGGTACCTCTGCTTGTCCTTGACAGCTGTTTGCTTCTGTTTATGGGCTGAAGGTGGAGGGAGGGTCATCCTGGCTATGGAATTAAACTGGAGACTTAGTTTGCACATAAATGGATTTATTGTCTGATATCAGGCTGAAGCTTTGTTTAATGATTCTGTAATTTTCTGCACCAAGTGGTGGAGATGTATTGGTGAAACTGCTTGGGTGACTGGGGTTCTGCTTTTAAACCTTACTTAAAACTGGACTTTAGATTTCATTTAAGGGAGTGTTTATAGCAGATAATGGGAGGCACCAGTTAAATATGTTCAAGGTCATGATTCTCTCTGAGAATCCCTGGTTCCAGCTGTAGCTGGAAGGCTGCTGTTCTGGAGAAATGGATTTTTTTTTTGATATTGACAGTGGCTTCTTGAAGACCTTTGTCTCATTCTCAGTTTATGGTGGATCTTATGCTGCATATTGAGAATGTGTGGTCAGGGTCAGTTCAGAACTTGCAAGGAGATTAATCAAACACCAGAAGTATTGTGTGTGAATAGAACATTAACTGCAGTGTAGAAAAACATAGTAGAAAGGATTACATTTGAGGAAAGATTTGTGGGTTTTTCAGTGAAAGCTTGTCTGGATAGAGCAAAGGTTTTGCTTCATTTGAGCTAAGAAAGAAAACATACTTGAGTTGGTTTTCTGCAACTGTCCTATTCCTGGGAGTACTTTTGGCTTTCTCTGAGTGCAGATTTGTATCCATTTCCTGACTTTATTCTCAGTATCTCAGTACTGATGTGAAATCAAGAGAGCAGAAACATCAGACTCCAGAAGCTAAAATCTATATTTGTTGAAGCAAATCAGAGCATCAAACATCTGCACATTTAATGTGTTTTATGAAAAGGATACTGAGTGCATTCTGGAAGTTAAAACTAATCCCCTTGGTGTGTACAGGCAGGAGGTCACATGTGGAAAGGGAATATTTAGGGGTTTTTTTTTCTTAAAATATGGAAAACAGTTTACTCTGAGTAAACAAGTCTGAGAAGTGTAGGACTTCTTGTGTAGAACCAAGTAGCTGTTCCAATCTTGGCAGAGTCAGGGATATGTAGTTTTCCATTTTCAGCTGAAATTTATAAATGGGTAAATACCGTGAAAGTCCATTTGGCTCTACTTTAAAATATGCATATAAACCTAGAAATTACTTTCTAGGCTGTTAAGATTTGTTTTTTGTTGCTGAAAGCAGTATCTTCCTTAAGCTATTTCATGCTCCTTCTTTACAACAGGCTGTTTTACAACTGTGATTACAAGGTTGCTTGAGAACAGATTTTTCCTGAGAAGCCAGGAACTTTTTATTATCCAGTCCAAACCAAATTATGGCTGGTTTATTCTCATTTGTTGTGGAGTTAATGCTGCTCTCTGGCTTGCTCAGTACTGATAACAGGTATCAACTTGATACTTTGAGAAGATACCACCTTCTCCTGTGCTCTCAGCTGTGTGAGTGTGGTATAACCCTGAGCCAGTGTGCCTTGCTGAAGGTAGGGTTTGTTAACAAGTTCAAAGTGCCAGCAGAGAAGATTTACAGCTGTTTGCAGAATGCTACAGACATGCCTGCAGGCTCCAGCTGTGCAGGTAGGCTGCTCTTGTGTTGTATTTCTTTTGGTGTTGTCTGCACATGCTTTGGTTCTGAGTTTGTCCTCAGTGGCTGTGACTGGTATGAGGATGAAACCTTTCCAAGATGACTCCTGCAGTGTGTTAGTTGCAGTCTTACTTTGATTAGAGGTGCCTGTCATGATGTGATCTAGAGTTTGGTTGTTCTGCACTGTCTTACTTGTGGTTTACTTGTCCTGTGGGCAGCAAGGCAAGTGAAGTAGAGGAGGATTTGTTCTGAGCTCCCAGCTTGAAGCAGCATCTCTAGCTGGTTTCCAATGTGCTTTGTGCTGTGAGATCCTTTCTCACTTGTGCTGTTTCATAGCCTAAATCTCATTTGTGTTGAGGATGCTTTTCCTTTTATTGACAGAAATCCTTGTGTTTATTCCTGCTCTGTCCCAAGGTCGCCACTGAAGAGCTGGCATGTGATTTGTCACGAGTTTGAACCTTGAGGGACAGGAATGGGAATGCTGGCATGGAGAACGTGCCTCCTTCCAGAGACTTCCAGGGCAAAGCTGCTCATTTTGTTTGTTTTATAAATAACGTCACTAAATGGTGCCCTTGGATTTTTCACTTCTGTCACCTGCATATGCTAATATTGTGTTGGAGGGCTCCAGCTTTTCCTTTAGATGGCTTGTTTCCCTCCTGACAAGATGCAGTTCAGAATTTTATGCCTCTCATCTTTTACATCATCATTTGTTTTAAGCATCTCCTGGTGTAGCTTGATACAGGTTAGTCCTGGGTCTTGAGTTCATGGTGACATTCCTGTACTTTGGGGGACCAGTTTGTGACTTGTCTGACAAACTGTAAGTAACATCTGGGATTAGACTGTTTTAATCCTATTACTTGGTAGCCTGGAATAGTCTCGGTCCTCGTGTTAAGCAAAGAGTGCAGTCAAGAGCAGTGGGGGTTCCAAAGCAGCAGATTAGGGAGCTCTGAGGGCAGGGCTGTCCCAGCCCTTCAGCTGTGGTGCAGCACCTGCATCCTCTGGATGGCCAGATGTGCCCCTTCTGGGATGACTCTGCATTTAACCTTGTGATGTGATCTCTGGTGCAAATACTCTCTGGCTGANCTGGGATGACTCTGCATTTAACCTCTGGTGCAAATACTCTCTGACTGGGTCTCTGTGCTGTTGGTTTGACTGGGAAAAAACCATCTCTCCTGGCCTTCCCACAAACAGCACTTGTCTAGAGTTAACAGAGCTTAGGATACAAGGATTTCCCTGTAGGAAATCTCTGCACAGCAAAGCTTCAGCTGCTGTAATATAGTTATTCAGTCTTTGAAGACTTGTTACTGAGGGGTGTGTGCAGTAGGACATGGGGTTTTAGTGTGCTTGGGTTACAAGTGATGTGTGAGCAAGGTGACACCAGACTTGCATTATCTACACCTACACAATGCTTCTACAATTGCTTGTTCTGATCAGTATGACCCCTGTTCCTAAAAATAGCAAGTATCAGCTCTTTGGCAATGAAGTTTTGCTCAGTTCCAGCCTTGGAAGTGTTGTGAGGTCACTGGAAGCATCTGTGCAGCTTGGTAGTACAGCAGTTATTGGCTCGTGGTGAAGAAAGAGTAATTCAGCTAAAAGCTTTCCTCTGTTTCACAACACAAATGTCATCTGGAGGAAACGTATTAAAAACAGCAGTTGTGAAAATGGATACAGACAACACCCACAATGCTGAAGAGTTTGTTGTATTAAAAGCAGAGTGGTTTTGAGATGAGCTCTGTTTGAGGTATGATATGAAGGTGCTGATAGCTGAAGGACCTATTAGGCATTGCTGCTCTCCATAGCACTTTGTGTCCCCTTGTAGGGAGGGAGAGCAGACAAGCTCTGTTTTGTGCTTCTGGAGATAATTTGCTTTAGGTGAGTTTTTTCCTCATTTAACAATATAAATTTTAATAACTGACTTAGGCACACTGACCTCACTGTAGATACAAGTAGTGTGCTTCAAGGAGGATGAAGTGGATGTGTGAAGTCTGAGAAGGCTTCCTGTTCCAGGGAATGGTACAAAGGCCACGTGTGCCCTCATTAAGAGTTTGTCAATGAAGACCTAATGTTCTTCTGTCATATTTATTGCTTATATTAACTATGATGTAGCTACATTGCTGTGTAGCAACTAATTGTATTTAACAGAGGTGCAGACAGTTCAGCTGCACAGTGAGACAAGTTCTGATATAAAATGTCAGTTTGCTGTGCCAAAGGAGTGGGGACAGGCAGGAAAAGGAGACAGCTGACCCATAGTAGGTTAAAAGGAGAAGGCCAAGAAGCATTATGTTCATCTCCATAATTATTGTAACATTAACTTATCCCTGTTGTTGCAAAGTTTTTTTCTTTCTCTACATTTAAGGAATTGAGGACAGAGTAGTGTTGGCAGAGTCTTTCTCTCTGATAAACATTTTTAACTTTTTGAAACGCTTCTTGAACTGTAGTGATTTGCTTAATAGGCTTTCAAATTATTCTTCACCCACAAGTATGTGTGCTGTCTTTATTTTAGAATCTAGTAAGTTCGTAAACTATTGTGAAACAATTTTATTCTTCAAACTGAATGACTTTGGTAATGCCTCAGCAAACAGGTAGGCTTCAAACTTAGGAGGTGTATCCCTCCTAAGGCATGGGAATGTCATGGATGAAGACAAAGTGGTACTGACTATGAAGACAATTAGTCACTGTATGAAAGGAAAGAATTTGAAGCTCAAATCTCTGCTTGTGTATTCCAAATAAACTGGAGACCAAATGTGCAAACCCTCCAGCATGTGCCCTTAGGAGGAATGAAAGAACTGTTTAGTCTAGACACAGAAGTTAATGGGCTGAAACTTTGATGTAAGCACAGCTGTATTTCTTCATGTGCAACAGCATGAATTTAGTTTGATTGTTGTCTGATTTAGGGATGGTGGGGCCATAGCCTTTGAAACAGGAGCAGTGTGTGCATGTCCTCCTTTCACAGGAAAGACCAAGCTGTTGAAGGATACTGAGAGCTGCATGTTCTGCTTCCCAGCACATCCTGTGGCAGAGTTCAGTACTTCCCAGACTGACTGGGGGTTTTTATGGAACCAAAGTGTTGCTGTGCTTCCAACTTGCCTTCCTCCTAGTCCATGTTTGACTGAGAGCATGTGCAGCTCAGCACTTGGATTAAAAATCATTTTGGTGTTGAAGAGAAATCTTTCAGACTAGATGGGATTCATTACCTTGTGCTTTTCCTAACCCTTCTGCTGGCAGATGTGTTATATCCACTTTGAATATCCACTTTCTGAATCTTAAAATTTGCTGGAGTAGTTCCTCACTGCATTGGTTTTGATCCATGACTTTGGTGTGAGGCCTTCAGTCCAGGGCTGTGGGCAGAAGTCCTGTTCCAGTCCCACATGTGGTGGCTGCTGGTCTGTCCCCCCTCTGGCAGCAGTGGAGACACAGGGTTTTCTAGGAAGTGTGTTCCCTCATCTGACTGCCAGAAAATGTAATTAAATGGGCTGTCAGTACCTTGGTGATTGTTGCCAAAAACTACCAGCAAATTAAGCGAATGGAACAATTTGGTCTCGGGGCAGATCTCTGAGGAGGTGGGTGTTGGTTCACATGAGCAGCTGAGTAACTTCTTCCATCTGAGTGAAAACTGGAGAAGGAAGTTTGGCAATAGCCAACTGGATAAGCCTCTCATGGTTTTTTACTCTTTTTAGCTGGTCTTCACTGGGAAAATGAAAAGTCTGAAACGGGAGAGATGCCTGAAAACGCTGCTGGTGAGCCAGCTGCCCTTGGGGTAGTGCTGGGGTTCCAGCAGGCTGCAGGAATGTGCCTCTGTGGGCAGTGCCAGTGGAAGCTGCAGTGTTTTGATCTCTCTGTGTGCTGGGATTTGTTCCTTGGGTACAGATGTCTTGCTGAAGGTGCCAGGGTGCAGACTACAAGCTGCTCATTTGTTTTTCAGGATGTGCACCACAATTTTTTTCCGTAATTTTCACAAATATTTTCTTAACTAATTCTTTTTGTTAATGAGTCCCTGCACCCTTTTAAAGACTGTGATAGAGCTTTCCCAAAAGCTCTAGGTACATTCCTCCTTTTGCCTAGGAAAGATAAATAAACTGTATTTTCTGTAGTTTTACTGTCTGCTGTCAGAGCAAGAGAGCTTTAACTTTTGACTTGTGTTTTGTGCCTCACTTTCAGTGTTTGAGCACAAAATGCTGCAGTTACATTGCTGGCTCAGCTGTGCCTTCTCCCTTTGGTTGCACAATCCCACTTCCAGCTGCAATACTGGAGTGTCCATATATTTAGTTTCATTGCAGGTTTTGAGTTTGCAGCGTGCAGAGACTGGTGTAAAAGCAAATAGCTTTCCATGTAAGGATGCAGGAGGACTACAGAAAGTACAGTTCCCTCTGTAAGCAAAGCTGGGATTTAAGTGATTAGCAAGATCTGAGTCACCTCAGTGTACCCTCCTGGTTTATTATGTGCAATGTGACTTTCACTTCAATTCAGGAACTGGCCTGTGATCATACAGTGCTGGTTTTCACCTTCAACTCCTTGGAGGTGGCTGCTTTATATTGTGGCTTTACCTACTGGAAATCTCTCAGCACAGAGAACAATTGTGAAATAATACTTTGCAAAAGGGTAGGCAGGTCTTTGAGGCAAAAATGATTTGCTCTCTCACCCCTGGGCATTCTGTAGCCAGTAGAGGTGGGAAGGAAGGAACTGGATTTGGGGTTGGCTGGGTTCCAGTTGCAGACTCTATTCAGACCCAAGCCAGAAAGAGTAGGGGCTGAATTGTAAGTTTTGGGCAGAGATGACAGTTGAGAAAGAACAGCTGTCTCAGTTTTGTGAACTGATGAAATCAGTTATGAATATGTCAGGTGGTAAAAGTGAAGTGCTTTGTGCTGTGCAGAGGCTGAGAAATGCTTTAAAGGTCAGTTTGTCATGCATAAGTCAAGAGAGCAAAATGCTTAGCTGAGTTAAACTAAGAGATAAGAATGTATGATGCTCTTTAATACCCAGAAAATGAGTGTATTCATTTGTAAAAACAATGGCTCATTCATGGAAACCAGATGTACAAAGTGATATTGTCCACCTTCCTGCCACCATTCTTTCCTGTGCATGAACTAAGTGGAGCCTGTGTAAGTGATTGTGAGCAGTCTTTGGTTTACTCAAATGGAGGTGACTTCCCCAAATAGTCCTTATTAAGTCTAGAGACCAGTCTGGTTAGGGATAATACATATTTTTCATTTTCTTCCTCCTCTTACTCTTAGACTTTATATATTCTGTTGCCTGTTTTTTGGAGCAAGGTGGGATTTATTTGATATACAGACCTATGCAGAGTGTGACAGCTGTTGTCAAAATGTAAAAAAAAAGTGGTATAGCAAGCAGAATATGACAGGACCTTTTAGCTTCCTGTTATTTGTTGTTTGTGTTCTCCTTCTTTGCTTTGGGAGGACAGAAGTCCAGGTAATGACTGTTCAGATGGGCAGTTTGTCTTGGCATAAATTAAGCCTGGTTAAAAGGTGGAGAAGAGCTAAACAGGTGCCTGTTTCAAGCTGGTGATGGAAACTGCTTGTAGCCTTTAGAACTGCTGGTATTTAAATGGTGTGGGATAAACTGTTTAAGGCTCCAAAGCCTTTTTGAGGCTGTAAAGGGCAGATGAACAAGATAGTTTTGGGGTGATGACCCAAACAGCTGGAGTGAAGCCAGATGTGCTGCTCCTGGGGGTCTGGAGGTCTTGCAGGAGAACACCACATCCCCAACCTTCCTGGCACTGCTGGCTCCCTATTCCAGTCATTTTCCATCTCCCTCTGATGAATATGCTGTGATTTACTGAAAGATGGAGTGACAGGTGAGGTTGTACCCTGTAACTGGAAATGAAGTTTGTCACTGAGCTGATTTTATTCCAAAGCCTCCCAATGGAGTTTGAGGAGATGAAAGAGCCCCCCCAGCCTCTCGTTGGATATCAGGGAATCCATGTGACTGATTCTCACCTCTGAGGAAAAGCTTCACTTGGAGCTGTCACCTTAGGAGATAAGGAATCCAACTGCAAGACAAGCACCCAGAGGAAATGCTGGTTCTCTGGCTTATGAAACTCCCTGTTTTTTGATTGTTCTTGTCACTGTTGTTGCTACTTCTCTACTGCCTGAAGGAGTAATAATGGTGGGATGTCAACTTTGAGAGAGTGGGAATAGACACAATTGTTCTGCCACCCCAAGTAACTAAGGGGGTGGATGTAGGTTTGGATGTAGAGTGTTGTAATCCTTAGTGGCAGCCTGGGCCACACCATAAGGTCTTTTACAGTTGTTTTTGAAGAAAACCTGAATATGGTAAGTATTCCCTGTGTTGTATGTACAAGTTGGGACGGTGCCTTGGGATGAAAACTGTTGTGGTTGGGACTGGGATACTGGAGAAGCCCAGAGTGGCCTTTGTGAAGCACTTGGTACTGGGGGTGATATGTGCTTTTGCTTTGGATCAGTTCACCTCTGCCTTCTCTGTGCAAAAAGATGTCCCTGAAGAATAACTCTCCCTGTTGGCTTTTCTTGGAAAACTGGCTTTTTGGAGTCATTTTGAACACAACCTGTTACTTTGTTTTGGGAATTGCAAACTATGTCCCACGTAGCTTAGCAGCCTCATGCTTTGGCTTGTGTGTGAGCTCAGTTCAGGACTCAGACTCCTATTTGGTGTTACTCAAACATTAGATTTTGTGGATGTGGAAAGTCTCCCTTTCCAAGTGGTTGTAAAATAGCCTAGTGGAGGATTTTAGTCCTCAGCCAAAACTCTGAAGGGCAAAGTTTGGGATTTGTCCAGACATGACTGCCTCTCCTGTGGACTTCAGGCTTATTCCTTTATGAAGAGCAGTTCCAGAAGATTTATTCTGAGTCTGTTGGACAGAGGTACTGACACAGACTGATGGGGTGTGAGTGTTTCTGGGTGTCATTTTTCTGCTTCCCCTCAAGGTGGTGGAGCCTGAAGGATTTCTGCATAATAGAAGCAAATGCTCTTTCCCTTTCTCTTGGTAGTGATGTAGGAGGGAAGTAAAACACTTGTGGGGGATCCTTACAGCTATTCCTATGGCTATAATGCCAAAGTATTGCCAGAGCAGCAGGGGAATGTGCTGTTTGTATTCTGAAATTCATATGCAGTGCCTTCAGCTGGGTGAGGGAGGACAGGGAAGAATTTGGGTGTCTGCAAACCCCACGTGAAAAGAAGATTGTCTGTACCTACATATCCTCATGCACTGCAGTGGGATGCAAGATTCCTTAGCATTGTACTACTGCCCTACTCAGCTGAACACTGCAGCATGGCCAAGGTGCCCTTATGGAGAGTGATGTCAGATATAAAAACTTGAGGGCAAAAGGGAATTTCTGGAGCCAGGCAGCTGCAATCAATTACTTGATTTCTGTGTCTCTGAACTGGCTCCTTCAGTCATGCTTTGCTGGGCAATGCACTTCCAATTTCAGTCTTGGGCTCATGAGCTTTATTTCTACAGCTGAATTTCCATTTGGCTTGCAAATGCTACTTCTAAGTCCTGTAATGCTGTTTGAAATTACAGCCTGTATTTTGGGAAACACTGCTTTAAACAGATCCTCTGTTTTCTTGGTCTGGTTTGCCCCATAGGGCATCCTTGCCTTTAAAATCAAAGGAATCCAGACAAATAGAGGGAAACATATGGAGTGGCTTGTTTTTTTGCAAGTTAGTGAACAAAAATAGTAATAGTGTTCTGACTGTCTTTGTGGGTATTGGCAAAGAAAAAGAGCTGGGTTTCCAAAGGAAAAAATTTGAGGGAGAACTATCTGTGGTTTTCAACTTGTTTTCTGTTCTCCAAAGCATTGTGCCACTTGTGCCCATTACTTAGTATCTGTTGGAGTGAAACTCCAGTTTGCAGAGCAGAACCAGAAGCAGGCAGGCTGGAGTAGCACTGCAAATAAGGGGGAATTTTGGTCCTCCAAAAGGCTCAGCTGCTCTAGACCCTTAAAGAAGCTTCAAGTGAAAGTCTGCTAGAGATCAGAATCTCTGAGCATTTAGAAATGAAAAAAACACTAGGAATTCATCACTTCTTTGACTTCATGCTTAGTATGTGCATGCAGATACCTCATCCTTCTTAAATATGTGGTGGTGTTCTGAGTCCTCTAAAGGGTCACTGTTTTATTTGATGTAACATTTTGGGAAGCCCTGTTAAAAAGAAGAAAACCCTCAAAAATCTGTGGGTTGAAGTGTGAAACTGAAAGACTTTGCTGTCATGAAGCAATATAGATCAGAATTCATGTTACTGATTAGCAGTAAACACTTAATGGCCTTGCAAAAATCTTTTTTCCTGGCTAGAGATGTCTGATTAACTTTGTTATGGATTACGATAAAAGCAAACACCCAAGGTTGCTGTGAATTAGAAAGCTGTCAAAGTGGTTTTAGTCTGAAGAAGACACATTGAAGTCTAGTTCTCTGCACTGCTGCACTATTAATTTCTGGTTTATTAAGACTTTTTAAAAAAACCCCACAGCTTCAGCAGTGCTGGGATGACTCTGTGCTTATGGTGCACACACTGATGTAGTAGGTTTCAGGTAGTTCTTTAAAACAAGTTATGAAGAATAATTTATTCTGGGTGGGTTTTAGGGCACATAACACACTTGTTACCCAAGAAAAGGCACTGCTTTTCTTCCTTGCAGGTGTAATGCTGGGCAGTTCCTGCAGGCTCTGTTCTGTTGGGGTTGCATTTATAAGGGTGTCTTTTCTCTGGGCAACTAAAAGGAATGTTAAAATTGCTGTGATTTGATTCAGATATTGCAGGTCAGGATGCAGATGCCTCACTTTCTATTCAGCACACTGCTGGTGAGATCACCTATATTCACAAAATGGATGCAAATTTTCTCTCTTCCCCTGTGCTAAATGATTCAGAAACCAACCAAAGAAGATTCTTGTCATGCTTGAGTGTTTGAAAAAGCTGTGAGTAACAGACATCCTGGAACTTCTTGTCTGTGGAATCACGAAAATGACATTGCAACTGCTTGTATTTGAAGGAGAACTGAAGTTACAAGAAAGCCATCACCTTTTCTTATGAAAATGTCAAATAGCAAATAGTCCTTGATAGTGTTCTAGGGAAAGCATTTGATTTCTTGGGAAATGACTTGTTGGGATTGTGCTTTTACTTCCAATGGCCCCAAATGGTCCTTTGAGTGAAATGTAGTTTCTCCATAATGTTTAATGTAGTGAAATTTCAGATGTAACATGGTGTTATTACTATTCATTCCCCAAGCTAAAATTTGAACAGCTTTGCACCTTCCAGCATGTGTGGAGCACAAATAGTTTGGGAGCACATTTGGTGTGTCAGGGAAGGTGGATTTTAAGGTCTCTTGTCCCCTTGTGTGTTATGAAGTCTAATTTGTCTTAATTTTGGAACTTGCAGCCTTTTTTTGGTCAGAGTAGACTGTAAACTGTTTCCAAACAAAGCTGTGTGGTTCCTTAGCCTCTGGTGTTTGGGATAATTCTTCCTCCTGCACTTCTTTCTCTTGTGCATCAAACCCCAGCTGTGTGTAGCACTTCTCTTTGAAAGGGATTTTGTGTTTATCTGACTTGCTTTGAATGCAGGAAAAGCTGGATCTCTCTCTGCTGTATCTGTATTTAATTTAACCAAATGCTGTATCAAACAATTTCAGTGGCATTTGGTGGATTATAGATGGTTCTCAGATGAGTAGCATTTCCTCCATACCAGGCAGAGGTTTAGGGTTGGAAAGAGGATTCTCTAAACATGATGCTTTGCCCACCTCTTGTGCTCTTTCAGCTGGAATAAAAAGCATGCTTTGAAATGAACTTGATTAGTTTATACCCTGTATTTTGCTGTGCACTAACATTGCTGGTTTTATGCAGTGGTGAATGGTTTTAGCTGACAGCTTTAAAGATGGGCTTAAAGCACTGAATAAAATTGCCTCCTTGTTAAACGAGTGCTGGGGGGAGCAGTAAAATGTTGGAAATAAGGATTGTTAAGGAAGTCATTATGTGAAAGAACAGGTTCCCTCACCCTTTGCTTTCTAAAGGGAGAACCTCTTGCTTTCTTGTGCTCTGTTGGCATATAACTTACATTAGAATTGGTATAATAGTATCTTAAGTGTGATTTTTTATTTTCCTGTTTTTATTTTCCTGCTGCCTTTTGTTTCCCCTACTGATACCATGATTATGGATGACTTCTAAGAAATCTCTGAGACTATAGTCATCCCTTTCTGTGGCTCTAGTGCTTAACTGCCAAGAGAGGTTTTCAGCTATTAAGTTGCTTGGAACTGCCAGATTATTTTACTGCTTTAATGGAAGCTTATCCTGATGTTCCAGTAGTCTGCCCTCAGCATCCTGCTTCAGGTTCTCCTGGAGTATCAGCTTTTAATCAAACTCTTGTGCTGCTCATACAGCTCTCTTTGGCTTCACAAGAGCAGAAGTAACAAATGATTTTCCAGAAAAAATAACCTGAGGCAAGGAACAAACCAGTTGCTAAGAAAAATCAGGGAGAGTTGTAAGAAGTTTCTACAGAAAATTCCTCCCATCCCAGAAGAAATACCAGCTATTTGTACTCCTGACTGCATCTTTTATGTTACAAGTAGTTGGAGTAATAAAGCCCTGACTCCTGGTCCCTTCTGCTCCTGCTGTATTTTCCCACTCTGTAATTTCTTCCCCCACCACATCAGCAAGGGGGGGGAGGTTTGGGAATTCTGAAGGAAACTGGATGTGCAGTGTAAATAAAGCAGATTTAAAGCAGTTCCTACACAATCCATTTGGTATTTGCAAGCCAAATAACATCCTTTTAACTTTTTGTATAGGGTGAAGTTAACAGAGATCAGGTGCTTATTTTCTTGAAGTGCCTGTGTTACTACGTAAGCCAAACACAGATGAGGATTAGTCAGCCCTGTTTTCTATAAATATTCTTCCTGAAACAAAGTTGATTTTTTTTTTATTACTATTATGTTACAGTTGTTATAACAGCAGTGTAGTCCTGCTGATGGTGGAGTGGGATAATTCAAAAGACAGGCTGTGAATTAAGCTGGTCTGTAGTGCACCACATCCTTTCATCCCTGGGCAGGGGGAGGAGAGGGGAACAGGAGGAGGCCACAGCCAGAAACAGCCTTTTTCTCCCCAACCAGAAGAGCAACCACTTCTGTTCCAGAGCACCAGGGAAAAATTAAAGTCACCCTGGAGAACTCCTGCACACGTGATTCCTTGTAGTGTTGTCAGGAGATAAGGTTCTCCTTAATTTGTACACCCTGGGAAGGAGGAAAGTAGGTTCCAGCTTATCTGATCTACTGTAGGTGGCTCTGAAAGGTGTTTGTTGTTTTTTCATGGTGTACATAACCTTTTAGCCGTGTGTTCAGCTAATCCACACTTGTGATTCCGAGCAGGAAGCACAGGCTGTATGTGAGCATAAAAACTGAATGTAGCATACAGTTTTTGGGCAGGCTGACCTCCTGATGGGAGCAGGAGCAACTTCTGGAGATGCCTAAAAAAAAGAAGAAAAATAATAAGGTAGTGATGCAAATCAACCTTCTCTCTGAAAAATCCAGGGTTATGGGGTCAGACTGGATTTCACTGAACCTCTGCAGCCTCTTTGAAGGCTCTGGGACTGCACAGGTAAAACTTGGCAGGCAGTGCTAACATTTGGTGCTGGGGAAGAGAAGGCTTGAGGGATACACAGAAGACTGATCACTACACTAAGTATTCCAGAAGTACTGGAAAAGGGAATACATCTGTGAAGTCATTTTACTATCATAAAACACTTCAGGAAGCAAGTTGCAAGAACAAACACTTGTCTCAAAAGCAAAAAAAACCCCAAACTGCTAATAGCTGTAATTAATGACTCCAACATACTTTTCTCAGAGATAATCAAGTTCATGGATGCAAAAATGTTGCTCTTAATTTGGGAAAGAGATGAGATTGTTTGAAACTTTGGAACTTGCTGGTTTGGATTTTCTTGCTCTGCAGGAAGACTGGCTTTATTAAGCTGTACAACTGGTACTGATTAGGAAGCATTTGTGCCTGTAGAGGTGTCTTAGCCAGCAGAGTCTGAGGTGGGACTGTGTCATTCAGGACTTCCTCCAAGGCTGCATAAACCAAAGGTCTTGGATCAGTGGCTTTTGCTAATCAAAGGGTAGAATCCATTTGGTGATCCAGGAGTTGCTTAGTGCTACTTAATACTACTTTAGTTTGCTATTGTAACTCCTGAAAATTGTTTTCCTTCAGAAAGAAAGAAAAAATGGATGGGAATTAAATCTTCTAGCACGTGAGCCTGCTGTGAAAAGGAAGAGGGAACAGGTTGTTTAAGCTCTTAGGTAGATTTGGCAGGAAGTGCAGGAGACTTGCTGTGACCTGGATGTCCCTCGTTGTGTGCACAGGGAAAGCTTTAACTCTGCAGATGTTGAATCACGGTGGGGAGGCCTGGATCTTCCACACTGACTGGAACAGAAGGGTCATGGATGGACTGGACTGAGCCTTTGGGTTGGGGATGGACTAAGTGACTCCAGGTTCTGCCTAACTCTGCCTTCTGTCACTCTGTGGTCAGGAAACAACTGGACATTTTGCCAGAGGTGCATGTGATGCAACGGGGAAAGGGCACCTTGGGAAGACAAAAGAGAACCTTCTGGTCAGTCTAGACTTGTTATCTTTGTCATCATGACCTTGTACTCAACAGTATCCTCCTTCCAACCTCCAAGAAAGTTCAGCATTGAAGGTGTTTGTTGTAATCAGTTGTAGCCTTCTGTAACACTCCATTTTTCAAGAAGCAGGTCTTGTGTTCACTGCCAAAACTTCCCGACAGGAACAGGATTAGCAATAACCTCTGCTGGTGGAGGCTGCCTGAGACACACTGATGCATGTAATCAGCTGGAGACAAGGTTAGGCTTCAATTTGTATTGAGGTAATATCTGTGACACTGATACACAGTACCAGGGAATAGAGTTCAAAGGAGAAATGAACCAGTAGTATCCTGTTGGTACAGAAGTACTACTTAGCTTTGCTTTTCCTATTTGGCAGCTCTTCCCCCATGAGATTGTTTGACAATAACTTCACTGTTCTGTTTCACTGAAATTCTCAGATAACTGGCAGACAGCAACTGCTTGTTTTCTGAGGCTCTGATGCAGAAAAATGTATTTGAAATAATTCTTGTCTCCTTTGAAAAGTAAGGAAATCTATAACCATTCAAGTTATTTTGCTGAAATAGTACATCAGTTCTAGACACAAAAAGAATTGTTCAGTGTGATACAAGGGGACAGGGTGTAAAGAGTATGAAGTGCTGGCAGTGATATTGCATAGGAAACACAGATTCACTTATTTTGTTGTCAAGGTTGCATATGTTGAAGCTTTGTTTGGTATAAACTGTAAACATGTGGCTTTTTCCCTTTTAATACATGTTCCAGGGAGTAAATGTTGGATGCTTCAGCAGAAGAGGGTTTTCTGGTTAGTCAGGACTTGAGTGTGGGGCAGTGGGAAGCTCTGGGGCTGGGTATTCTAAAGGTGAATAATGTATCTTTAGTCTTTTCATGTTGTAGATGTCATGGTAGCTGTGGACTCAATACTTCCAAGGGAATCTCTCCTGCTGTTTTCCCACATTGCTGATATAAGTGCTTCTGTGGCTTTATATGGTTAAAAACTCAATTTAAAGCTGAAATCTAGTTTTGTTTTCCCTTCATGTGAACCAAGGAGAGAAGTGATGGGAATAAAGTAACAAATGAAAGGTGGGAGTGCTGCTTTTGGCAGCAGTGTTGGACCACATTAGTTCAGGGATGGTGAAAACAGTGTAAGCACAAACTGAATTGTGGTATGTGTGGAGTTTGTCCTACAGGATTATACCAAATATGGAGTCAGAATGTACTTAAAAGGGAAAATTCCCTCAAGTCTGAATTCACTTGTGCAGCTTTATTGTTCAGTACAGAGAAGTTGTGTTGTTTGACTCATTAGAGCTGTGGTAAGAATTAAACTGTAGCATGTCATCTATTCATAGCTAAGTCTGTGAAATGGGATGCTTTTCATCTAAAAGTGACAAGGTGTGCAGTAGAAAGCAAAGTAAAATTACTCTTTTTTGTCCAGGGGAAATATTACCTGTGAAAATTAGGAGTTGCTCAGCTTGTAGTCTTTTAGGAATTAGGTTCCATAAGTGTGGAGAAGTATTTAAGTTTTATTAGAGTTTGTATTTTGTTAGTATTGTAAAAAAACTAACTACATGCAGTACTGTCTGTTCCAATTAGTAGATATTCACCTTAATTTTGAGGATGACTTCCCCTGGACTGAACTCTAATTTTTCAATGTGCAGGCCAAGATTTAGAGCTCTTGTCCCAAATAACAGAGGTCTTGTTTACTCTTTGCCATTGTCTAGGCCTGATTTCTTTAAAAGAAAACCCAACCAAAATAAACATAAACCAAAAAAGCTTGTGTAACAAGCCATCTGACAAATAATTCAAAGCTTCTTGACGATCTCTGAAGTAGTTAAGTACTTGTAGTAGTAGTACAAGTAGTACAAGACTAGTAGAAAATAGGAACTTGCTCCAGTGGGCTGTGGGGAGAGAGCATGTATGATCTTGCTCTCCAGACAGCCATGAATCCACATGGAGGAGAGGCTTTTATTACATATCCCAACCATGGGAAAAGCTTAATTAGCGTTTGCAGTTCATTATATACCAAAGTCCTCAAGTGTTTGATGTAAGTCTGCAGGAAACTGGCTTTGATAATGATGGTGCCCATAGTCTATGCCAGCACCACTCCCTTATTTGCAAGGAATGGTGCTATCAACTGAGATAATTATCCCAGGAGGCTTCATAGGGCAGGTTGTCCTGGGGTTGCTGTCACTGAGAAGTATTTGGAAAAAGTCTAGGGCTGTTCCTTCCTCATGTGTTTGTGTGATGAACTTCTGGAGAGCTTCAGAAGTGCCCTGTAGATCTGTGGTGTGAGCAGGGCGCTCTCAGAAATGTTCTGGCTCCGTGAAATTTGATTTTTCCTAGTTGAGAATGCATTGGTTCCAGGCTTTTTGGTGGGGTGGAGGAGGGTTCCAGCAGCAGGTTGTCTGGAACAACAGGCAGCACTGGCCTTCTTCCTAAGCTAAAAGTTGTGCTGTCCCTAAGGTGCTTTTGGAGCTGTTGGAAGGGGTCAGGGAGAAGGGAAATGGGCTCGGGGGGGTTGTGACATGGGACTGCTGTTGGCTGCAGGGAAGCAAGTGGAGAGAAGAGAGGGTTGGTGGCTTCTTTTGCTGTAGTTCCTTGTGTCTGTGCTCAGAAAAGCTGGCTCAGCAAGGTGTGGGTAGCTGTGCTTGTATTTCTCCAGGATCCAGAGGGACAGCTCCTTTCAGAAGGCTGGGATGGCTGAGGTGGTGGGGCTGCTGCCTGGGGGGGCAGATCCCATGGGATTAGTGCCCCCTCACTTGGTCTGGGGGTTGTCTAAGAAGTGGGAAGGAAAGGTGTGGCCCCAGTGCCATGGGAAGGGCTGGATTGTGGGGAACAAGGTGAGGATCCTGGCTTAGGAAAAAGGAAGGTGTGTGCTGGTTGTGGAAAGAGGAAAGTCCTGACACCCTTTTCCCCTCCCCTTTAAAACACACATGCACTTAGTAATTGTCCCAGCTTTCTGCCACTGGATCAAAATAAAACTTGCAGGTCTATAATTAAAGCATAACAAATCATAAAACTACCACTCAATTCCTCTTGCCCTTTTGTGGAAAGGAAATTTAGAACTTGGCACGAGGAAAGCCTTAATGGAAATTTGTCGGTGCTAATCAGGATGAATGAATTAAACTTTCACTTTGCTTGTATTTTCTTCCTATTTAAAGTTTCCAAGAGGTCTTTTAACCTTGAGTGGCTTCTTTCTTTCTCTTTTAAAAGTAATTAAATCCCACAGAGACCTGAAATGGAGTAGCCTTTCTGAGTTAAAATTGTTTCATGAACGTGTGAAAACCCGAAATAATAAACCCTCACTCTCCTGGTTTTAACTTTGAGTGGAAGTACTTAAATACTTGTGTAACTGCTAAGCAATACTGAATTAAAAATAATAATTACAGAATATAAACCTAGCAGTGGTAATATATAGTAGTTATATATTATTTCTGAGGGAATTACTGCTTTCTTAGGCTTTCAGATTAAAATACTTGTATGAAGAATGTTGTCTTCAGGCAAGTTAAAACTTGCTGGCATATTCCTGATAATACAGTGTCTTTGAAAGAAAACATGTGTGTATATCCAGGGAGATTCAAGTTGGAGAATCAAATAACTCCTATTTTAAGTGCTGGTATTTAAGCTGCCTCTGGATCATATTGATGTATCTTTGTAGGGGTTGTTCTCCTGTGATGAGGATTCCCTGTGCTACACTTGTCTGGTGTAGAGGTTAATGACAACAAGGCCTGGCATGAAATAAGTGATGTACTCCTGTTGTTTTTCTGCTGTGTTAGGGAATCTCCTTTAGTATTCCAGAAAGATACAGTGCTCTTCTCTCTGAAAATGGGGAGTGAGAGAACAAGTCCAATTTTAGCCCAGCTGAACATCACTTAACTTTCTATATGGCTTTAGCATCATGTATTAAATGTGTATTTTTAAAAGGTCTTGTTCCTATGTTCTGCAATACTTAGAACTGAGATTATTTAAATCTGTTGTTGGTTGTGCTCAGACATGGAGCAGTCCTGCATTTGGGATCCCTGCTCTCTGGACTTGGTGAAGCTGGAAGCTGTTTCCCTGTGTGGCTGATCCTTTCCTGGAGGGAGCCCTGAACCTTCTCCAGAGCCTCAGCAGTGCCACCACTTGCTTTCATCCCCTCCCCACTTCCCATTTGTTTGCAGAAGGATCCGAGGCTCTCCAAGTGCAGTCTCTTGTTACACAGACTAGTCACACACACAGGAGGCAATGACAAGAAAACAAAAGGTTCTGGGGACCTGCATTGCTGCTTCTTGCTTCTCCTGTTCATGTTCTGCCCTGAGAGCTCTTCCCAGGCCATCTGAGAGTGGGCAGGACTGTCACAGGTGACACTGGGGTGGGAAGCAGCTCCCTGACCTAAATCTTGGGGGTGAGATGGGGGTGAATTCCCTGCTTATGCCTTTGCTAAGAAGTTTCCAGTTGATCCCTTCCCTGGGGAAGGAGCTGTGTCCCCTTGAGGCTTAAGACTCCTCTGAATAATTAATCCTCTGGGTCTGTGTCCTCTGGGAGAGATGAAAGAACTGTGGAAGGCTACTGTGTTACACCTGATAAAGGAAGTCATTAGTGAGGCTTCAGATAGTCACATAAATTAAAAACACTTGCATCCTCTTTTCTTAATAATAGATGAAGCCTTTAGGATTAGAGCTTAAGAAAAAAGGAGGGGAAAAACAACTAGAAAAGCTTTCTGTGTGAGTAAAATTCCTTTTCACATAGTTTTACTTGCCACTAAATTACTTTGTTTTTCCCAATTGCCCCTGTTTTTCCTCAATTCCTGTGTGAGGTGTGGGGAGAGGGCTGGTAGGGTAAAAAATGTTTTAAAACTCCTCATGTTCTGAAATTACAGTGAAGATGTAGGGCTTGTTCTTCCAAATGCTTTTGATTCTAGAGATGAAGAAGTATTTCTGTGGCTGAACAACTCAGTATTTAATTTGTAGCTAATTACCTTTTTAATGTGCATAAAATTTCAGCCATTGGCAAGTAAAGAATGTTTGAATGCTCATAATCCAGGAGACAGAGCTTGGAATGGTTAATTTTTTTTTTTGTTTTACCCATGCATTTGATGATACCAGAATACTGTGGTCAAACTCCTGCTCTCTCCTTTTCTGTATTCCAGATTGGTGGTGATTTATGCTAAACTTGTTTGGTTTCTTTCCAGGTATAATGGATCCCTCCCTAATGGTGACAGAGGGCGCAGGAAAAGCAGATTTGCCCTTTACAAGAGACCGAAGGCAAACGGGGTTAAGCCCAGCACTGTTCATGTCATCTCCACTCCTCAAGCATCAAAGGTATGGGACAGGGGGTTAAATCCTGGTTTTTCTCATGATCCTCAATGGAGAACTCCTCCTGTATTACTGCTGACTTCCCTTGCTGCCAGTTTATTCTGTGGTGGTGTAGGGTATGTTTGTTTTAATGAAGAGTTTGCAGTGGATTTTCTTTCTGAGGGTTTATAGCTTTCATTTTAATCCAATTACCTGTTTAAAATAGTCTGTAACCTCAGGTGTGAGAGAATCTGACCTTCCTGCCCCTGTTCTGAAAGCTGACTGTCAGTGCTGACTGTTTGGCCTCAGCCATAGAGTAATCATGTGATAAAAACACAAAGTATTTTAATTTCTTTCTCACTGGAGTGGTATTTATTTCCTCTTCAGGAAGATAACTACTGACATGCCATAAAAATTGTCATGATCCCTTTGGGCCTTTCATTTCTGTTGCTAATAATGATATTGTATAAGTTTTTACCTGAGGTTCATTGTGGGTGAAGGAGGAAAAGCAGTAAATATATTAATGTAGTAACATCAATGTATAGAACTGGCCAGGTCAGAGTTCTGGTGGTGCACTGTGTTTCAAGCTTCAAAAAGTCATGGGTCTTCACACTTCTCAGAAGTGTGTTGTCTAACTTGGACCAAGAGAAGAATGTTGTTTAATGCATAGTGTGGGATTGTTTTCTACTGCACACCATACACCCAGACTTACCAAAATATAAAATATTAGAGCTTTTTTTTTTCTTTGAAGGATCCTTTGTAAAGGGCCCATGCAGATAGAAGTGGAGTCTTTTTGATTAAAACATTCTGTGAATATTTTTCAGAGTTTCTATTCTCAAAATGAACGCTTTTGTGAGTTAAACATTCCTGATGAAATCAAAATAGACCTGTAGTATATGTTTGTATGTTGGTAATTCCAGTCTGCTGCTTAAAATGTAACAAATGGGGAAAAAATGTGTTTTACATAGTGGATGGAAATATACACATGGTCTCACTGGATAATCTTAAGCATTTAGTCTGCAGATAGTATTTTGGCGTTTGAGTTGCAAAATATTTAAACACCTGGCAGGCAGCACAAGGAGTCTGGTTAATGTTCATCTGTGGTGTTATTGTAAAGCAGATAAAATATGTGTGCTGTACAAATTAGTGCCCTTATAAAGATAGCACAGGGTCTGGGACATGAAAGCCCATCCTCTGAGGATTTGGATTCAGGTAGATATGTCAAGTTGAATGTATTCTTTTGCACTTTCTCTGAACCCTTATAAAAGAGCTTTTGTGTGTTTGTACTGCTGTCTGGGGCAGGGCTGGTGGATGTGTGCCAGAGCAGGGATGCAGAGGATCTCAGGGAGTGCTCTTTCCATGCACAGAAAAGACACTGATTTTTAAGATGATGTTGTAGGCTTTTCTCACACCTTAAGCACCAGAACTTAAATAATTTTACTAAGAGTGGCTTCTGCACACAACTTGTGTGATGATTGCAGGAACACAGGCTGATAAAGAGTGAGCTGTGTAGTTTTAGAAAATAAAGTGCACCTTGGCCTCAGAAGTTTAGTTCTGCTCTCAGTCTTTCAGCCTAACTTGTATTAAAGGAAAATAAATCAGTGGGAACTTGTGCTGCCCAGGATATTAACAAGTCTCCTCCTGATTTTTGAGATAATTTTCTGTTTTGCTCTGCTTGTCTGTCACTCTAAACTGAACCTTTGCATAAAAAGGCACCTGTGATGTTTAGAATACTGAGGGGTTTTGGGTGGTGGGTTTAGCAGAGGTGGGTGCAGCACTGCCTGTCTCCACTGGCTTTGTCTCTGACATGGGTTCTTGAACGAGATGTGTGGCTGGTTTTGTGCTAATTACATTGATGCAGCAGCTCAAGAACTGTAGCTGTCACCAGATCCAAGTTGTGTGTCAGCCTGAAAACTCCAAGAGATGGCAAGAGGCTGCTTGTCATGTTCCATTGTCCCTGCTGTGCAGGTGTCAAGGACAGCTGGAGTAGCAATGGCTTCACCAGTAAATTTAGCTGAGCTAATTGCATATGAATCAGTGCCTTTTGTTTTTTTTCCACTGAGCACTTGTTTTTTGCCCCTCTGCCTTCTGAGGTGCTGGAGAAAATTCAGAATTGTTTGGCCTTCTGAGGATATGTGGGTGTGTTTGTGGGGAAAGCACTGTGTGGGATAAGTCTCAAGTATTTTTCAGAGTATTGTTAAAATATTGGGAGGACTGTGAGATTTCATTAACTGTGCATGAATCTCAAGATTTTAATAATCCCCTTTGCTGAACTAGAGAGTTTGTTTCAAAATCATCACATCTCAGGAGAGGCTGTTCCTTGCATTATCTTGGGTCTCATGATGAACAGGAAGATTTGTCAGTCAGGATCATAGAATCTGTGAGAACCTTCCTCTGACTACCAAACTGGTGGGTGTAAGTTTGCTACCACCTCATCATAACAAAGTTAGGGTTGCTGATTTTTATTTTCAAGCTATTGGAGCTTGAAAATAGTCAGCTGTAATGTTTATTTTGTTTGGTGGAGTTGTTTCACTGTTGTTTTTATGCACAATATTTGATGCTGTGAAACTCAAATCTAGGGTTGCTGGAATGATTACAGGGTTTTCTTGTGCAGAAACTTTAAGTTTCACCAGTAAGTGCTGAACTTCAAGTGAGGGGGGATGTAACTTTTTAGAATAATCCCCTGGGAGTGATGGGGTGCTGGAGTTTACTAAGTTCTGGGAGGAATAGGAGAGAGAATTTTTAAGGGTTTTTTGTATTTTGGGGGTTTGTAGAAATTTTTTTGATTGGCTGTATATGTGTCTGACAGGGAAACTGTGACTGAAAACTAAACAAGCTTAATGTCACTGTGGAATAACATTTAGTGACAGTGTATCTTACAGACCATAAGTAGGTGACTGATATTTAACTAGAACTGTGTGATCCCAATTGCTGCTGAGCAGAGATGTTCCTGTTCTGGTGCACATCCAGTGTGGTCATTCAGGAGACTGTTGGGTTAACACTTCCCTCTGTGCAAACACACAGGGATCTTCACTTCTCTTCCCTCCTCTTCAGAGCCATCACTAGCTCCTGGTTGGGTGTTGTTGGAATTATGTGGAATACTGGGAGAGAACTCCCCCAGTCCCATGTGAGGGGGTGCTGGCATTAACACTGAGGTTACTGGTGTTACTGGACACTAACTATGTAATCCCCCATGGCTTTGTGCAAGCATTTAAATTTCTGTTGGTTTCTAATGCTTTGGAATTACTTCTGTGGCTTTAAAGTTTAGAGAAGTGAAGAAGGAGCTTCATGTGCATTTGGGTTACTTGAAGTGTGACATTGGGAAGCATGGGCTGCTGACAGTAGCCTTCCAGGATTCTCTAGGATTACTCTGGAAATATGACTGATTTCTCTTGTAGCACCATGTATGGGATTTAGGACCTTCCAAAGTATTAAGTCAGTGGGCAAGAGAATATAACTGAGCACTGGAAGTTCTCCTTTCTAACAAGGGAATGTTGTGCTTTGCATTTTTAATACTGACTCCAAAGAAGATTGCAAATGCCTTTTGAATTGCTGCAGACACACAAAGCCACACCACCATAAAAAGGTATTAAAGGTGGATCTTGGTATTTGTTGTCTGTCTTAAGATCAAAGTTTTCCTTTGGTAACCTGTGGTAGATAAAAACAACCCATTTTCTCCCCTATGAAATTACTATTTCAAGCTGACTGGGGAAGATCTTTGTGACTTCAAGCCCAATTACCTGTCAGGTTGGCTTCTGCTTTGTGCTATCACAACAGCAGCTCCTGTAGTCACTGGCTGGGCTCCTGCAGCTCAAATCAAGTTTCCTGCTGCTACTGGAGAAGAACAAAATGCAGCCATATGAATAATTACTGGGTTGGGGACAGAGCTGCAATTTGTGCTTTGAGTGACGAGAGAAAATTAAAGTATAGGATCCTTGTGATATCTACTGTAGATATTGCATCTGCTTTGATGGGGAGTAAAAAGACCAGAAATCCTTTTGGCACTGACAGCTTTTTGGTGCTCGTTGTGAATGAGGGCTGTGGAGCTCAGCTGCTGTCAGAAGGATGCTGGGTCTGCCAGTGGCTTCTCTCTGTCCTGTTGGGCTTATTTAGGGTCTAATCAGTTCATGGAGCACTAATTTATTCTGAAGTGACTTAATCACACAGGTATCTCCAGAGTCCTGGGCTGTGCACAGGCAGCTTTTTCATGGCTTATCACACTGAATCTGCTTGAATGATAATTTCCTTGGTCTTTTTCTTCTATTAAATGAGCATCACCTTAACATGCTAACTCCCTATCCCTGTGCCCTTCAAATATTAGGCAATAGTTAGACACAAGAAAATAGACCAATTTTCCTAGTAGGGATTAATAAATAATAACTGTTATTTGGTTTGAAGCCTTCCTTCCTGAGCTTTTGGGACCTATTGAGCAGAATGCATGTCAAAGGTTTTGGAAATCATTTTACAGTGTTTTCTAACAAAACCCAGATGTTTAGTGAAGGAAGGGGAATTAAAAATTGCTGAGGACTACAACAATTTTTTTTTTATGACTTAACATTGCTTTTTGTTTTCATGCTCTCCCCTTAGAGGGTAAAAAAAGATCAAAACCCACTTTCCTTGTAAACTCTTTTTAAAAATGACATCTGCTCTAAATCAATATTTTAGAGCTGGTTCTGCTAGTGTGGGTGCCCTTTGCAAGCAGAGGAAGGTGCAGTGATCACCAGGGCTAATGTTGAGAAACTTAGGAGTGTTGCATTTCCCCACATGCTTCCACTTGGCTTCCTGCAGGGATCCAGGCTGTGGAACCCACTGCTGTGCAGTGTCTGCCACTTTGCAGCTTCCTTGACCATGTCAGAAAGAACCTGGAGGATTTGGGCTTGTGGAAAGGAGAGGTTGAGTCTCAACTGAGCTTTAGGTGCTGCAAACCTTGCTGCCCATCATGGAATGTCCTGAGTTGCTTGTGCCACTGGAAAAGCAACAAGTAGGATTTGTACAGGAAATGGCAGAGCCACTTGTTTGACTGGAAGATAAAATTTTCACAGCTTGAGCTGAATGCAGCAGGACTTGTTTAAAGCTATCTGGTTCCAGTTTGACTGGCTCCTGCATCTTCCCCAGTGCTCCCCAGAATTTGGAGTGGAAATTCTGGACCACCACAGTAGTGGTGAGGCTCTGTCCTGCTTCAGATTTATGCTGTTTGGGCTTTGCTTGGCTGGAATGGATCTGGTGCTACAAGTGCATTCTCCTGGGAGCTGGGCTGCCAGGCCATGGAGCCACAGGGACTGAAATACTGTTCCTGCCTCTGTGGTGGTACTGCCTTTGGAACTTGCTGTTGGGGATAACTCATCCCTACAAGTTGGGATTTTACCAAGAGTGTCTGTCTGTAGAACATTAAAAAGTGATGGTGATGTGCTGTGGTGTCCCAGGTGTTTGCAGGGGCTTGTATACAACTCTTGGAGTCTGGGATTGTCCTGGTCTATAATGCAGGGATTTCTCCTCTGGTTATGGGTTGTTTCACACTCGGTAGAAAATGCTGTGACAAGGGGAACGTGCAGCTGATGGTGGATATACTTTTCCTGTTATCTCAAACTAAAGTCCAAATGAAATTGCCTTAAATGGATGGAATGTTGTGTTTTGGAAAAATCAGGCATGTAGTCAGTCATAGCAATGTGGAACAGGGGAGTTGGAACTGCATCAAAGAGGAGATGAGACTCCTCTGCTTCAAGGCTTTGTCGAGAGGGGCAAGTATTTTGAAAACACAGAAAGCAATTCAATCTTCATGGGCCAACAGTAACTTTTCAGAGAAATAAACAGCTGCAACTCCTGTTTTACAAATTAGAAAATACTTGCTTTCTAGAGCGCTTTGAGATTTTGTTGATGCAAAGAACCAAACTTAAATATTTCTCTTTTTGGGAGTCTCTTACGACCACATCTGTAAAATGAGTAATGTTGTCTGCTCTCCAAGTGAAGGACTAGAGGGGGTGACTGTCTTGTGACATCAGGAGATTCCTCTTCCCCCTGTCTGTAGGTCTCTTGTCTGAGACGTGTTTATGCTTTCTTTCACATGCAGGATTACTGTGTTTTAGGATCCTGCTGTTTTGCTCCTACTCAACACCAAACACTCCACAAATATTTTAGGAGAAAACAGGGAGTACTTTATCCTGATAATCTCTCTTGAAGGGATGCATCCCAGAGAAGTGCTTATGGTGGTGCTTCATTTACTGAATGCTCCAAGCTCTTCTGCTTGTGGAGAAATTCCCTGGCAGTCAGAAAGCAATTCAGAATTCCTCAGCACTATGGGTTTGCTTCTACAAGATCATTATCTTTTTTTGATCATCTCCTGAGCTGTCCTTCCATGAAAACAGATTCTGGCCATGGGGCCTCCATCAGAGCTTGTACTTAGGTGACCTCCATGTAAGGCTGTGTGTGTTGTGTGCAGACTCACCTTTAAATTCTGCATGTCTGCTGTCCATAGTGATTCTGCCAGTACTTCAGGAAGTTCTGGACTCTGCAGATGCCTGGTGTGAGATAATGTGTGTGGTAATATATACTTTGGCCTTCTAATTTCAGTGACAGCAGATGCCTATCACTGACTTGGGGGAGCTCATTAAAGGCCCAGCACTGCCAGCTTGCTTGGCTGTTCAGTATTCCATGTTCCTCCACTCCATGTCAGTGTGAGCACTGAGTTTTCCACAGCCAGGGAATGATGGATGCTTTCTCCTTTGTTTTTTGATACCAGCAGGCAGAGAAGGATATCACTGTCAGTCAAGCTGAAAAACAGTGGACTTGGTGCCCTGAGGTAAGGATTGTACATTCCTTGGAACTCTCTCTGGGGATGCTGGCCTGGAATTTCACTGAGAACAGCACCAGTGTCTCAAACTGGGATCCTCCAGCAGTGTTGCACTCTGTCTTGGATGCTGACAACTTTAGTGGTTCCAGAGATTTCTCTGGGAACCTCCCCCGTTTTGTGACTTTAAGATACTGAGAGATACTTTTCTCTTTTGCCCAAACCCAGGGTAAGAAAAGGTGAAGCAAGTGCAGGTTTGATTTCTGTGTATTTAGTTTTCTTTCAAGGGTCTCATGTGACCAAAGAAACTTTGGTTCCAGGGCCTGTAGCTGCACAAATTGGTTTGTCCTCCCAAACTGTGCAACTGATTGAAGGGTTAGATGACAAAGTACCCCCAGTACTGCTCAGCTTCTGTGTGGGATGTTGAGCAGAGAAATCTGAAAATAACCTGGAACTTTCCTGTCAGATAAACCACATTTTATGCTTTCCCTGCAGGGAGACAAACTTCTGGATTTTATTGTTAACCTCACTGAGATTTGAGATTTAGCTGAGGAGATGCTTTCTTTTGTAGGGTCAGACTGAGAATCAGGCCTTTGTGGGACCAGAACATACACATTCACACCCTGGATGATCAGGGAATTTTTGAACCTGTTACACCCTCTGGGGATTAGAGCTTCTGTTCCCTTCCCCAGCCAGTGCTTTCCTAAGCAGCTGCTGTTGTGAGGTTATTCCATTTTTCTCTCCCTGTCTCTCTAAGGTGTGTGCATTCTTGAATGAGTTGTGTTGTTTCTTCATGTTGACACAACCAAATTCATACAACCATTCATCCCCTTCTCTACCAAAATGTGGCCAGAGGTTTGGTGAACTTCTGGCTGTGTGGTTCAGCCTGAAAATGTGCCTCAGTGTATGGGTGGATCCAAGTTGATCACACAAGTAACAACCAACCTCTCTCTTTGAAGCTCTTCACTTGACAGTATTTTGGCTGTACATCTGTTTATTGTGGTCACCTCCTGAGTCCAGAATTCCAGAAGAGATGATTAAAGAGATGGTGTGGTTGAGGGAGGATAAGGGGAAGATGGTTTTCTTTGTGCTTGAGGTTTTAGAGTGCTTGGCTATTAAAGCAAAACTTTTTATCTTTGTGCATGAATGCAAAGAAATCGTGTGAATGGTCAAAAAAACCCAATTATGGGCTGATTTGTGTAGTTTGCACCTTTGAGACACTGTACTTTATATAACCAAACCTTCCTAGCTTTGATTTTTCTACCAAGGCTTGGAGGAAACATTGAATAGGACAGTGACAGCAAACCTACAAAGGCTGGAAGGAGGCCTGAAAGGCACTTGGGGGAGGCTTTGTGGATTACTTTTGACTTTTAGCCTTCGTGTAATGACAATTCCAAACTCCAGACAATAGACTGCTGTGGAAGACACGCAGACATTTTTCCTCCTCCCTTTTTTATTTTTTTAGCATTTGGTTTTCCACAGCAGTGTGTCCCTCCTTCAGGCCACCCGAGAATGTCCCACTGCTGAAGGTCAGGGATGAGGCAGTGCCTTGGTGGTCCAGGTGGGAGGCAGGAGGGAACAAAGCTGACCTCGGCATGGGCAGCTGCTCCCGCTCTGTTCCAAAGGAAAAGCTGGATTGTGAAACTTGTAACAGCACAGAAAATGTTCTTCCCAGCTCATCCCTCCTCCTCAGAGCTCTCTCAAATCTCACTGTTTGGTGTTTTGTCACAAAGATTGACTCTGTTGCTGCTTGAGTGTAATAAATAAACTGTTCGAGTCAAAACAAAATGTTTGCAATTTTGTGCAAGAGACAGCCCTTGCTAAATATCTTAAAATATCACTGTCTTATGCTCTCGGCTGTTACTGGGAAGGTCTAACTCTGGTTTCCTTGTTTAAAAATATCTTGGTTATTTAGTGTTGTCTCTTAGTGTCTTTGTACTATACCCAGATACTGCTGGGGTTGAGAGTTACTGTGTCATTGAGATGCTCTTTCTGAAGAGCCTTTTTTTTCTGGAAATAATAGAAAAGGATTTTATAAAGGGTTATAAAGGCTTATCTGTTGAGTTCCTTTGGATGTGTGAATTTGCTCATGGTCTCACACAGATTATGAAAAGATCAGGCTGAGTTCAGGTGGCCCCATTCATTGCTCTAATTCAAAATTTTTCCACAAGTGTTTTGGTCAAATTGCCTGTGTGATGTACATATTTAAATGATGCAGTGTATGTTTTACAGATATTTTTCTAAACTGGGTTTATGGGTTTGGCCATGGAAATACTTTGGGCATTGAGGGGGGGAAAAAAAGGTATTCCAGTTGTTATTTAAGGATGTTGGAATTTTTTAGAGAATTTGTAGGTTTAGATATAAACCCTACTACTAAATTTTGAGTACAGAGTTCAGTAAGTCGAGTATATGTTCTATGTCTTGTGCTTGTTCCAATATTGGGTATTGGACAACCAGCAGTTCTTTACAATCCCTTATTTAAACCCTTTGGCAGAGTCCTTAATGCTGTAGGATTAATCCTGCTCTATACTGGTATCTGCAGACTTCCTGCTGTCCTGTCTGCTGTTGCTTTAGTTCCAGTTTTCCTCCTTTTGTAAACTCTTGCTGTGGAAAACAGTCAAATGTTCTGTGGTGGGGAAGCAGTGACTCTGCATCTCTGGGTTCCATCACCTTAAGGAGGATTTTTCCTTCCTGCAAACCTTTCTCTCTCCACATAAAGATGTAAAAGCAGGGCTCTGAGTTTTCTCTGCTCAGGAATTCTGTGTAGAAAATCCTCTGATTTAAAATTTAGCCAGAATGATAAATAAAAATCTATATATGCATAGCAGATCTTAGATGGCAGGAGGGAACACCATATAATGTGACAGTATGAATGCACTGAGGTTTTTCCAGGCTGAAGTATTAATGGATTTTTACTTGGTGCCAGTGACCACAATGATTCTTAAAAACACTAAACCACTTTGAAATGGGAGGGCAGAGACATCCCATCAAAGGCTTGGATGGCTTCTGACAAATCTCTGAGAAGTTCTGGAATGCAAAAAGGGATATTTCTGCCTCAGGTGGGACTGGGCTGAGCACATGCTGGGAGGTGATGGTTCTGCTCTGCTGCTCCAGGAAAGCTGTTTGGTACCATTCCTTTTGGAGTGTTTGCCATGTAATCCTTGGCTGCAGCATTGATGGTGAGGCAGGGGTGGGAATGGGAGCATCTCTGATATCCAGTCTTGGAACCAGCTGGAAGTGTAACAGTCCTGCCTGGAATTGCTCTGAATAAAGCACTTTGCACAGAATTGCTGCTTGAACCCTGCCTGAAGGTGACTCCAGAAGGACTTGTAGCAAGTTTGTGTACAGTGGATGTTTGACATCTTGGAAGCCTCGTGTCATCTGTTGTCCTTCAGTAATTTTTCTGCCAAAAACTCGAGTGTCTGCAAAGTCATTTTTTCTGTACTCCTGCCAAGATTCAGGTACTCCTTGTTTTGTATCAAGGAAGTTTTTCTTCAAGGAAATGTCATGCCCAGAATCATTTGCTAATTGTGCATGGGCTGTCTCTAAAGCCATTTTTTCTTGGCTTTCAGACTCCAACTTGTGAATTGTGTTGTTAGCTTTAGTGGAAGGTCATAAATCTCAGATACCTCGATTATGTCTAATCAGCCCTGCAGTGTTCCAGGATTGTTTCAGCCTTGTGTTTCCCAGGCTGGATTAACAGGAAGGAGGGAACACTTAGGACACTTGTTACAGGTACATAATGTCTCTTCTTTATCACTTGTGTGGTGGGTTTTTTTCCTGTTGTGTATCAGTGTGTATTTCAAGGACAGTGAAGATAAAAAGTAGGTTTTCTTTAAAACCCAAGTCCCCCTCATTCAAATATGTGCTCAGTGTCATCAGACTGGCCCAAGTATGCACATTAATTTGCCATGTGGTTTGTTGCTTCTGTGCTTTCATTTTGTCTGTCTTTGTTTGTTTGTTTATGACTGATAACTGAAATAGAGTGTTAAAGAAGATTTCTAAACTGTTGGGAGGGGCTGTAATTTACAGTTACAACTCCTTCTCATGAAGCATCTCACTACTTTTATCTGTATTTATTGAGTGCCTGCTAACTATAGCCAGTATGATGATGGAATGATTTTTCATGCAGACCAGTGGAAGACTTGGAGTGGAGTAAGAACCACCTTTGATGGAATTTGCCAAGAGAACCTTGTCAACAGCAAGAAACTGTGTGGAAAGTGGAAAGGCCAAAAATGTGCTAAACGTTTTGGCATCGATTTAATCTAATTTATGATTGTGCCTTGCTGTACTAGTTCTCTATTAATAGTTTCTTACACTGACTGTATGTTTTGTTTCACACTGGGGCACAACACTTTGCCTTTAAAGTAGGGATTGTTGTTGAATGGAAGTGCTTTTGGCAGAAACTGAGATTAATACCTGTCTGGGGCAGGTTGTCTCCTTGGCAAGTGGTGCAGATTGGTCAGTTGTATGTGCAAACAGTGGAGACTTTTTCTCTCTGTGGTGTTGGGGGAATTGCTGCAGAGTTGGCAGGTTGGGACTTTGCCAGGATTTTAAAGGGTCAAAAATGACTGAAGGAGTTGCACTGAATTCTTGAATAATTGATGTAAAGATGGAGCTGTGATATGGAAGAACATGTTCTGTGAACTTTTTGAGAAGATACAGAAGCTTGTGCTTTGTCTTCTTCCCCTTATGCATCATCTCCTGTGCCTCTTATGAATTTAGACATAATCCAGAGTGTAAAGAAGGGGGCATTTGATGTAATGAATTGGTTTGAAAGGATGGGAAAAATTCTTCCTGTTATTTTCCTTCCTTCACACCCCCCCCTCTCCCATCCCCTGCCATTTACCCACCTTGTTCTGCTCCTCTACTCACTGCTCTGTTGTCACTGGGAAGTGAGAGTTTTGAGGCTGGTTTTATTTCTTCTGGTTGGCCTATCAGTGAGAAACCTTTGAGCTTTTTAGGAAAACATTGCTGAACATTTTCTCATTGGAAAGAAAAATGTTAAAACTGTACTCACGGGGTTTTAAAAGAGAATTTTCCTTCTCGTTTTGCACTTAATATATAAAACATGTATGCACTGTGCTTAGCACTCACTACTGGTGGAGAGCCTTGCTCCTACTGGAATACATAAAATAAAAATAGTCCAGTGTGCTGAGGAATTGGGAGATTTGATGTGTCCCAGTTTTCATTTGTAACAATAACACTTGCACTGTGTTGATCCATTGCTCCTTGTTGGTAGCATTTGATTTTTATTTCTTCTCTCTCTGGCAACGTGAGAAACTTGGTTTTGTCATAGCAAGTTTGTTTGGTCTCTGAACACGAGCTGTGGCAGAGCAGCAGCAGGAGGGGAGGGGATGTGTTGACAGAATATTCCATATAAAATTAGATCTGGAGAAGACTTTCAATAATCTAAAATGTAGAACTACAGATTGTTCTCTTAATCACTTATTTGGAAAGCCTGTGTTCAGGAAAGTGGTTCAGAGCCCTCATGGTTCTGGCTTAAATCCTGAAATCTTCACTGACTCCCTAGCTGTGAATTGTCATTAATAAATAGATCTTAACTTTGTAAAGCAGGAAATTGTGGGATTTTGTTGTGTTGCTGTTCATTCGTGTTTCTGTGAAGGGGAATCCTGGAGTTATAAACATGACTCTGTAATTAGAATATTAGTTACACTAGATTAGCCCTTCTTTTTACTGAAAATCAGTGCTTTATCTGCTTTGCTAAGTGAGATGCAGAGAGATAAGCACTAAAAATTACATGTTACAGCTGACTTCAAACTCTTCTGCTGTCTATTTTCCTTGGTACCGAGGCCTTTTGCTACTGAAGGGAAAAATGTAGGATACATGCTGTTCTCTCATAGCTATCATTTCCTCGGAACTATTATTATTTTCCTTGGAAGCTTCTCTGAGCAGAAAGTGTCAGTCACATATCCGAGCACTGATTTGTGATCTCCTGGTGTCACAAATAAAATGAATCTTTGCAGATCTGGACTGAATTTCAGCTCATTTTTCCTGTAGTGTTTGCACTGGAGAAGCTTCATAGTAACAACTTCTTTTTTCGTGCAGGAGGAACGTTCTTTTGTTGAGTGAATCGTTCTTCCCTGGATGCCTTTCCCACAAGTGCCGTGTGGGGTTTGTGTTTGTTTTTAACTAAAAATAAACCCCCTGAATTAATTTGTGAAAAGGTGTTTGAACTTGCTAACAGGAGTTAGTCAGGTTGATGTGCAGTGAGACAAAGCTGCAATTATCCCTCTCTTTGTACTCCCGTGGGGCTTCATTACAGCAGCTCCTCTCTCCCTGCTGCTGTGTCCCAGCAAGGTGAAGTGCAGGATTCAACAGACACAACAAATTATTATTTCCTCTGTGTGGAGTATTTCATCCCTGCTGATGGAACATTTAACTGCCTGGTTTTTTTTGCTGTTGTAGTAACAGGAGAATCTGTGGGAGTTCTGATGGACTTTCTGGTACTGAAACCAACTTGTTTGATAGTGATGTGGTCAAAGTATCGACTGTTCTGCTGCATCAGCTCCTTCTCCTCCATCAGCCAAAGACAGGGACCCTTCCAGCTCTGAGATGGCTTTAAACTGCTCTCTCTAATATTGGTTAATGCAATTTCACAGGCACGTAATACTTTAACTCTTGGAGCCTTGTGCTGTAAGGACAATTTCATGATGGATTTAAGGAGGCTTTCCTCAAGTTTTAGATTTGCTGATCCAACCCTGAGGGCAAGTACTTAATACTTCAGACCCTCCGGAATGTTACACTTTGTAGTAACATTTTCCTCCTCAGGTCGTGCTTTGGCTTTTCATCACACTTAGACCTCCTTTCATTTGACAGTTTTTGCTGTCAAATCTCACATTTGAACTGAAGATGCATTTGGTTACGGACCCAGAAACTGTCTTATATTTATACTTTCCACTGCATAAGATTCTCAGTTGGGCACCTGGTATTTCAAGACTCTTTAAATGATTTTTTTTTTTAATGAATAAATACTTTTTTGCTTATTTTAATGGAACATAGTTCTTTTTCCATATTGTAGATAATAATATCTTTGCTAGCACTTAAGTATTGAGTGCAAGTCAGGGCAACTGAATGCATTTGTAGCTCCTTGTTAAGGGAATGTCTGTAGTATTTTGAAAAGCATGTACTTAAGTAGCTGCCTGCAATTCACAGTGCTCTGTGCCTGGAAAGTGACGTTAACTATTGTTCAATATTTATTTTTAGAAATAGAGGTGATGTGGAGAGGTCTATTCAAAATATTTTACTTAAAAGAGAGTAAGTCAATATATAGATTTGTCACAAAGCAAATCCTGCCTTTCTCAGTTGCTCTCAGCAAGGAGGAAGGGAAAAATGTACCAAGGCCAGTGAGAATTAAATGTTCTGGTGTTGTGCATTATTTTGTTCCATTGCAGTGGAAGGTGGGGTTGTATGAAGGATGACCCTGGCATGTGGCAAGTGGGATTGTGTTCTGGATTGGGAGGAACAGTTTGTGGTGTGTGTTAAGCATGTGAGAAACTGATGGAGCAGGTTGTAGTTCCAATAAATTCCTTGCTTGCCCATGTAATAGTGTAAGGAATCTCCATCAGCACTTGAAGTGTTCTGACATGTCTGTAAGTTGCTGAGGATTTGTGTAAATGAGATGTTGGTCTAACAAGCGACACTTCCAGAAGGTGTGTGGGGAAGCAGTGAGGAGGAATGTGGAATTATTCCTGTTCATGAGGAAGGGGATGAGTGCCATGATCTGCTTCCTCACCCATCTGGGTTGGAGTTAAAGGAGGCCTTGTGGTGTTTGCTGGGAACATGGAGTTGCCTGTTTCCTTCCCAAGGGGAGGTGGGCATAGTCAAGCCCGTCCAGCACCTCCCCAGTGCCTTTTCCTCCCTCATCCCCTGCCTGTGGTGCCCGTTTGGGGATAAAGGCAGCGCTGTGTGTGTCTGTTCACTGCGGGGTTATAGGGTGAGACCGAGTTTATTGAGTACTCACTACAAGGAACACTTTCTAAATGAGTGTTTCCAAGAATCCTGAGTGGCTAAAGAGAGGGTGAGAGGTAATTGATGACTGGAGCGAGAGCAGCGGGAATTCCTGAAGAGTTTTAATGGCCCGCTGAGAGCCTGGGAAAGGGAACTGGAGGGGAGGGGAGCTGGTGGGAATACAGTGCTAGTGAACACAGCTCTGGATAATTCCTGTTGTCAATAATCTACTGATTTATCCAGGATCTCGGCATGGAAGTTGTATCCTTACCTGCTGCACATAATCAGACAGTTAATCCTAAACAAGTGATCCTGGTTCATCCCGGTGAGAAGTCTGACTGTGCTGTTCCTATGGTGAGTGTGAGGAATCTTCCTGGGTTTAACTGAGGGATCAAATAACTGCTGGTGTCCCACACTCTTGGGGGATGCTGGGAGGTGTATGAGGATGGTAGAAGAGCTGATGGATAATAATTTGTGTATTGTGTTTTCCTAACCATTTAAGATTTCTTTTTTAGTTAATTATATCCTGGTATGAAAAGTTAAAAAAAAAAAAAAAAAAAACAAACCAGAAACGAGCTTTGTGATGTTATCTTAACCAATATCAATTAATTAATTAATTAAAATCCCAGTAAATTATTTGTGAAATCTAAATTCCTGAGCTGCTTACTAATGGGATTCCATAGTGGGAAATTTCCGGTATTAAATGCATCACATGAGAAAAAATTTAAAAAAAATAACAAAGAGAACCCCAAGTAACAAAACTCACAAACTTCATTTGACAAAATTGGTGGCAGTTCATCTGTCAGAAGGGTAAATAAAATGCAGCAGCTGCATGGAGTTGTCTGGATGGCTTGATGATACAGGTTTTTAAAAAAGGCACATTATTTATAATTAACTATAACCAAAATACCAGCAAAGCTAAATATTTGGAGAGTTCCAGTAGGGTCTGTAGCTATTGCAACAGGGACTGTGTCTTACACACTGCAGAAAACTCTGCTTTCCAAGAGAAATAGATTTTTTGACTTGGATGAGAAGGGAATGATGGAATTGTAGAGTCTGTGTTGACGGGGCTGAATTATACAATACTCTGTTCATTTCTGCTGTCAAGTGTCCAGAAGGATTTTGAAAAGCTGGAGAGGATTCAAACAGGAGTCGCAGAACTGATTTGAAGGAGGGAATGGAGAGACTGTGCCTTGTACAGCAGCAAATGGAAACTGGCAGCTTAAATGAGCTATTCCA
Source organism: Calyptomena viridis (assembly GCA_013390005.1). Classification (NCBI taxonomy): domain Eukaryota; kingdom Metazoa; phylum Chordata; class Aves; order Passeriformes; family Eurylaimidae; genus Calyptomena; species Calyptomena viridis. Next base: position 494,644 of record WEIV01011307.1, on the reverse strand, counting down.
CAAGTTCCTCAGCACAGCTCCTCCAGGAACTGCCATTTCTGTGGCAGAAAGTGGCTCATGAATTTCTTCTGAACTGCAGCAACTGCCTAGAAATTTACACTTGCTGCTGTGTGAAAGCTGAAGCTCTTTACAGAAGTCTGGTTTGCTTTTAATTTAATGTATTTACACCTAATTTATTGATGATATTAAATTCCCATGAAGCAGATTGAGGTATCTGAGCTAAACATGATGTACTTAAACCAGTATAGGGGATGATGGGGTGACTTTGGAAGATACCTGGTATGGGGAGAACTTGACCTGATTAAGTAATTCAGAGTTTAAAAACCTTGATTATCATTTCTTTAAGTGCTCTTTTGCAGAAAATATTGAATGTGCAACAGCAGTTGGTGGTTCTGGAGGAGATGTTTCCTGTTTTCTTTAGAGTCAGGGTGCAGGGTGAGGGAAGTTGTCTCAGTAACTGGGATGTTTTGAGAATGATGGAAAATATTCTTGTATATTATAGCAGCCACTGTGTGCAGTGTGTGAAATGGGATGTGGAAAGGAATGGATATAAAAACAAATTAGGGCTGTGTGTGAGTAAATGCCCAAATGAAACCTTTCTTTTTTAGGTGTTGAAAATGATAGGGCTTATAGTGAGAGGACAGTGTCTGTAATGGGGATAGAAAACCTGGGAAGATTAAAGGAAGATACCATCTTTATAGCCCATATGTGATTTGTAGCTTGAGCTGTGCCTGCAGAGACATCAGGTTGCAGGGAAGGAGGTGAAATCCTTCCTGGATGCAGGGAAACCCTCTCAGCTGTCAGGGCTTTTTGTTCCTGGTGCCTCATTAGACAAAGCAGGTGCTATCGATCCACCTTGAACAGAGCAGAGATTTGAGGGATTATTTGCTGTTCTTACAGAGGCTCAACAAAATTCCAGTACCAAAAAAACCCCTCAAACCGAAGTATTTTATCTGGGGAATTGTAAATTTTGTGTGAAGTGTCAAATGTAGTTTATAATCAACCACAAATTGCAGTTTATAGCTTGTGCCATCGTTTTAAATCCCTGTTATCCACTCACTGACCCAACTTAACAGTCAAAGGGCAAATCTATGGAGTGAAAATAATTTTCCATCTGTTGCCACACAGAGAAACAAAAAGGTCAAAGAGATACTGTGATAAAAGGTGTTCTGAATTACCTATTGTGTGTAATACCTATATTGGTAATAATAGTAGAGGTTGATAGAGCAGGATAGGTTAATGTAGCTGAAAAAACCCATTTTAGTTGTGAAATACTGTCTGCATATTGCTTTACTTGAATAAATACCATTATCCCAGAGATTTAATAAAAGCATTGAAGGGTTATACAGAGGGTCAATGCAAAAATGAATGTTTTGATAAGACAGAATACTGGGATAGTGGTTGGAAGTCATGTTAGAGGTGGGACAGATTCAAACCTTTCCTTACATGTGTATAGAACTGAACAGAGGTTCCTCTGTGGTTTTGGGACAGTAATTCTCTAAGTAAAGCCCAGTGTTTGTGTATAATCTGTATGTAAAGAATTTTTGTGTTGGCACTGCACTCTGTGCTCTGCATTTCTTCAGCATTGCTCTGTTATTTAGTTTTTGTTTTTAGGAATCAGGGCATCTGAACCAGCTGGTTGGGTGGTTGTTACAAAAATGTGTAAGTTTTTTCAGTTATATCAAATGTGAATTTGATTCCACTCTTCAGTTGTATTGACTTTGAAGATATTAGCTTTTTGGATTTCCATTTACTATGTTTACTCTAAAAATGTGAGCTCTTATTTTTTTATCTGGCATTTGATCTATTGTCATTAATTAGGCTTCCTGCTGGATTTTGTAGCTTTACATTCATACCTTGTGAAAAAATCAATTGGTTTCAGTGCAGATTCCCACATTAACTATTCTTAAATGACTTTTTTAGCTCAGCAGAGTGGTAACAGTTTTTGCAATTTGATCTTCCCAGTCACTGCTGTTTGTTTAAAAAAAAGCCAATTCATGATTTTTCTACTGCCTGCATGAAATGATCTGATAATTTATTTGTAGGCAGTGTTTGCTCCAAGGAGTCACTTCTCAGTTCACTCACCCACAGTTGCTTTAATTGACATTTTCACATTCAGTGTCTGGGGGATTCCTTTGGATACTACCCACATATTCCAAAAGTGTACAGGAATTTGACTAACATTTGACCCAGAGCCATGTGATTTCAATGTTTTTAATCATATATATAATATATTTCTATGTGGAAAGTTGAAATGTAACATTGTAGGTGCTGAGGTGGTTTGACTCTCAAACATGTCAAGTATTGCTATTAAAACTCTCAGAAAAATACATGGAAATTCGTGAATTTTTCTTAGATACAAGCAATAATATTAAACACATTTATCATCTTCATTATGGGCAGCCTGATAGTGCTGTGTGCTAAATACTCCTGGCTGTCATGGAGTTGGGATTCAGAACTAACCAGGAGAACAATCAACACAAAGGTTTTCCTACTGGTTAAAACTGGTTTTAAACGACTGGTGTAAGAAATCAAGTCGTTAAAGACTCCAAATTAAAAACATGATTTGAATCAGTTAAATACTGGGAAACACAGTTATTTTTTACATAAAGCACTCCCACCCAGGCATGCTGTGGGGGAGAAAAGGTCCTTGAAGTGCTTTTTGCTGTATGTAGTTTCATAAGCCTTCTGTATTCTCCACATAAACGTGGGCTGATTTATCCGAGGAAACACTGGATAGTCTGTAACTCTAATTAAAACTGTGCCTTATTTATACTGTGGGCCTGCTAAGTGCATTGTGTCCTTGTTCAGTGGTGTTTCTCAGCATTTATTTCATTCAATATAAAACCCCAAGTCCATCACTGGGAACTTGTCTGTGTTTTTCATAAGGAATAGTGACATATCCCATAATTTTGCTATTACAACTCTAAGTCTTGTGCTCTACCTCTTTAATTTTAAAAGAATCTTTTTGACTGTGTGTTCAGATAATTTGGGTCTTATTACTAAAGGTACATATGGAAAAAATGTGTTAATATGGGATTGAGTTCTGCCCTCTCTTTGGGGGAGGGAGGGAAGCAGGTCAGATCAGTGGTAAAATCATGTTTGATGAAGTGCAGAGCTTCTGATGAGCAGTTCTTTTATCTAACATTACATATGGATGGAAAGTAAGTTGCCTGGAAAGCTTTGCTTTAAATTTTAATAAACTGCAGGAAAAATAAGTGGTGACTTTTGAGCGTGGATGCATCTAACACAACCTGCTAGAACCAAATTCCAGGATTATAAATTTTAAAAGGAATCTTTGTGGCTTGAATTTTTAAGCTGGCAGGATAGATTTAAATTTTAGGGAAATAAATTTTCCTTCCTCTCCTGTGTCTGAATCAATCTGACTGAAAAACGACAGAAGATTTGAATTTGAGAACACAATGGAAATAACAGGAGCAGAGACCAATGGAGGCAACTAATCCTCTAATTACTTTCTCTGAACACTGGGAATTGGGCTGCAGAATATCCTGCAGTACAATCTAGAGTAAGCTAAATTTATTCCATTCCAAAGCTATAAAGGGAGGGATTTTGCTACCAGCTCGGAATAGCAATGGGCTCTGGTGGTCTTTATCTGATGGCAGTGCAGCAGATGTGCCTTTGCTCTCAAACGCCTGTCTACAGGCTTGAATTTTCCTGGGTGTTAATTGCCCTATGCTCGCCCTTTCACACCCTGGGGTTTGAAATGTAACTAAACGATTCCATGGTTCTCTAAATGATGAGGGAGAACACTTTGCTCTGGGCTGAGGATGTGGCACATCGACAACAGCGACTGTTTGGGTTGGACTGACCTATAAAAGTTCTGTTTGGCTTCACACTGATACCAGTTTAGTGGCAGACATGACCTGTATTTTGGCTCAAATGCTCTCAGACAGTTCTTTTGTACTTGCCTTGCTCTGTAATGTGCTGTTGATAGTGAATTTTTCCCCAATCCCTTATTCCACAGTGAACTTTGTAAATACACAAAGATGCTGAGGTTAAATGATGGCTTTCAGCTGAACCTCCCTGTTCCTGGTGCTGACTGGATTTTGTGATCCTAGCTGGCAGCTTGGATGATAAAATTTCTGGAGTCACACCCAGGGACAAAATATTGTCATAAATGAGTCTTCAATTTGGTTGTAAACACTATTACAGTTCAGATGAGTGACTGAGAGTGGGATATGCACTTGTTGCTTTCTCACTGTAATTCTTAATTTCCAAGGTGGAGTTGCAGTACTGGCTCCCACATGTTCCCAGAGCCATGCTGTCTTCTCGGGGAAGAGGTGGTATTTTATTCTTTTGTCCTTGGATAATTGAAAAAAAAAGTTTGGAAATTGGGACCAGCCTTGTTTTCAGTTCTGCACAGATTCAGAAACAGCACCAGAGGGGTTTACAGTCACTTATGTTTTGAAATGAGCTCAGCAGGTGCACATAGAGAGAAGAAAGCTCCTTGCAACTTGGTAGCAAGTTGATTTTTCAGCCCCTGTGCAGTGGTGTACATCAGGATTGCATTTATTGCATTTTGACTGCTGCTTAGTGTATTATCTTGTTGACTTAAATGGCTTAAGTAGTTCAGTTAAACACAGTTCAAACGGAGTGTGTGTTTTTAAATATGCTAATTTGTGTATAAGGAATGTGACTGAGCTCTGAGCTTGGTGATGTGTATAAATGAGAACTAGGAAGGTTACAAATACTTCTGTTTACTCTGTACTGGTAGGACTGTAAGGAAACCCAAAGTGATCATTTTCCACATGTAAGATGTGTTGTAACTCCTGTGCTATTTCTTCTACTCGATCATTAGGGTGCTGAGGGGTCAGATCTCTCCCTTTCATCCCTGTAGGAGGCAGATCCTACACACCCCCTTCTGTGCCTTCTGCCCCCAAACCCTCTTGCAATCAGGATTTCAAAGGTGAGCTTAACTTGCTTTTCCTGGGAGCTCCTGTCAGTCGTGTTTTCCAGCTTGGTTCAAGTACCAGTTGAACTATGCTGCGATTATTTATTCTTTTTTTGTTGTTGTTGAAAGTCTCCCCGAAGGAGATTTGCTGCAAAGTGCAGTTTGCAATGACTTGTTGCAGTTCCTGTAGGAATCCCAGACCAGTAGAAGAGAACCTGGTTGCTTCTGGGTTTGCTCTGTTGAAGAATGCCTTCTATCAGGATAATATTCTATAGTGTGGCATCTAGAAAGCAGCTCCTGCCCCTTGATGTGCTTTATAAAAGGTTAACTGCTTTCTAGAAGCACTCAATGACTTTTTGGGAAGAGGAAGTTTGCTTTCTTTTTTTTTCCCCCCTCTTGAAAGGGTTTTGTGCAGCTGCTTAACAGGTCTGTTAAGGTAACTGTCTGGAGAGCCTTTGGCTGTCTTAATGTAAAATTGACTTGTGTCAGATGCAGTTTATGGTTTCTGGGAGCTGTGGAATGATCTGCAGCTTCTCCTGGTGTTATTATGTGCTCTCCTTTGGCAGGCAGGCACAGATTGGTGCTCAGGGGTGCTTTGAGTCACAGAAGCATTCACTGCTGATGAGCAGAGTGTACAAATCTTTCAGCCTATGTATTGATAGAAGCCCTCGAGGGGACTTTATCACTATATTTTTTTGTCTGATTTTTAGTTAAGGATTCTAATTTGTGGGTATTTTGTGTGCTTGGCATATCCAAATACATAAGTGTAGCCAGGCATCTGCTGCTTTTGTTCCTGATGTGTATAAATGAATTGTAGACTGTTGGCACCAGAATGTTCAGTTACAAACACTGTTGCATCCTTCTCTAATTACTGATATTTTTGTGGGTGTGTCAAGAGTTTTGGGGATGTGATCCAGCTGCAGTCACAAAATCATGTTTATGCCTTCATGTTTAAATCTGTAGCCTTGTAGCCTTCCAGAAGAAATCCTGCTCTTAGTGAATTACTGCAGGGAGTTTTGGGGCTGCAAGATCTGTTTTCCAGAAGGTCACTCATCAGGGCAGGTCTCACTGGTCTTCAAAAAAGTATCTTCATTATTTGGTTGTAGTTTGTATGGAAATCTACCTGTGATACAGTGGTGGGTCCAGAGCAGTGTGATAAAGTGTAGCAGCAATGGCAACTCCTGTTTTGTCCAGAGGAGCATTGTGGATTTTGGGATAAGTGATGGATGCTTTGGAGAGGTGATGTATCTGACACTGCCACAGCTTTGTGTGTGATGCCTCTGAGCTGTCTTTAGCTCTGGTCTGCTTGGGGGAGGAAATCCAGCAAGCTGACTAAAGGAGGAAAAATACCAATGGTTTCCAAGAGGGATAAAAGATCACTTGTAGTATAACAGTACTGAACATGGACAGAAGAAAATGGAAGGAGAGGAGAAAGATTTTAAGGGTTAGAAAAGCAAAAATGAGATTGGGAGGAAAATGGTTCACAGGTGGGTTAAGACAGTGTTGGTTCACAACCACCAGAAGTTCGTGATAGACAAAACTCCTGAGCTGCTGCATCATAGTTGTGCCTGTTGGTATAAACTGGTGTTTGCTTTGAGCTGCTTTTAACACTTTGATTTATTAAGGGAAAGAATTTGGGATTGCTTTACCAGAGCTGGTCAGGAGTCCTAGGTATGAGGTCAGACTGGTTTAGGCAGTGGCAGCAAAAATGATGGTTTGGCCCCCTAAACTTCAATCTGTGCAGTTCAGCATCACTATACTCTGTGTTTTGAAGATGTTTTGAATCCTCACTTTTGTCTGAGGAGTAGCTACTCTACATTGTTCTCTGGAAAAACAGTACAGTCAAGTGTCTTTGAGCCCTGACATGACTTTTCAGGAGCTTGTCTAGGAAAACCTTTGGGAGTTCAGCCTCCTCACTTGTTGCAGTCCCCAGACCAGGGAATGTCCTATTTTGATGCTGCTTCTGGAGAATATAATGTGTGGTGTTGGCTGATTTGTCTCAAACTGCACACCAAGGTGGATTCAGCAAATGGAGACAATGGTTTAACATGTGCTTGTTGAGTTGATAAATGAGGAATTGCTGGAGTGTAACACAGCCCCACATGTGCACGTGGAGCAGATGGTTCTGATGTGCACTGAGACACATGTGCTGGCCCTCCTGCCCCTCCAGTCTCTGAGCTCAGCAGGAAAGGGTACACAGAGCAAACTTGGGAATGCTTTGAAAGCCATAAAAACTCAAAATGTAAATAAACCAGACTACTGTCTGCTGAATTTGTTTCTGCATAGGCACTGGGCCCACGTGCCTCAAGTTTTGGGGGAATGATCTGTGTTCAGTACATGGAAGAGGGATGGATGACCTTCAGGCTGAATGTATCAACTCCTTTATTATGGCAGGGATTGCAGTCAGTGCCACACACACATAGCTTTCAAGTGACAAAATTTAATGTCTTTATGGTGGCACATTTCTTTCCTAACCTGCAGTTACTGTTTTTTTTTTAATCTTTTTCGACCATTTCCTAACACTCATTTAGTTGTCAGAAGAATAGTGACTGCTGAAGTATTAGAGACAGACAAGGTATTGGTATTCCAAAAATGTCTGCGTAGATGTTGTTGCAGTTGTAATGTAAACTCTTGTTTATAAGGAAATGAAGGAATAAAGTGGAAGGATGAGCTTGTGTGGAGCTGTGCAGGAGGCAGATGAATTAAAGAGCTGGGGCAGTAATTCTGGTTGGTGCAGATATTTCAGCCTCTCTGGTTGGTACATGAAACCCTTAAGGCTTCCCTGATAATGTCTCTTATTTTCTTTACAAAAGGCTAGAGGGCAGTGACAAATAATAGCTGTATCAGTAGCCAGAGGTCAGTGTAAATGTATTGAAATGTGCTGGTAGGGAAGCAGTGATCCTGGACAATTACTGTTGGGTTTAAGTCAAGACAGAATAAAATTGCAAACAGCCTTTAGTTAATGTTATATAAATTGACTTTTGTCTTAATTTGCTTGGAAACCTCCCAAGTGGACACATTTTTCTGATGTGGGTAAAATATCAGTGTCTCATGACCATGAGCTGCTGTTGTGTTTTTTATGGGAGCTCAGTGTCTGCTGGCTCTGGCAGTCAGTCTGTCCAAAAATCCAGTGGAAATGTGATGTGTTCTTCGCTTTTAAAGGCTTCCTTCCTTGCTGGCTAAAGCTTCCTTTTAAGTTGCAAGATCTTTTGTCTGACGTCCCTGAGTGTTTCTTGTGTTCCCTTTTTATAAAAGAAATGGAAGGCTGGCAGCCAAGTACGAAAGCATTTAACTCATGAAGGCACTGCTGTCATTAATTTCAGACACGTCAGTGTGGTGTCGGTCAGCCTGGCTACCAACAAAGGCAACTAAAGTGTTCCCATAAATCATTTTATTGTCCTAATCCAACCTAATTAACCAAACTAAAACTCCTATTTTGATGGAGCAGCCCTTCCTGTGAGACATCTGCCTCTTTTCTTAGTGGGTTTTAGCCTTTATGTCTGCTGTAGTGCCCAAGAGTTGGTCACCATCATAACATCAAGTCCCTCTCATGAGCATTGGGGAGCTCTCCTGGCACAAGGGAATGGTTAATTTGAAATTTCCAAATGCAGGGATTTTTTTCTTTCCTTGGAAACATGGTTTGCAAGCCAGAAGGAAGCAATAAAATCTCTATTTCTAGAAGTGGATTAGACTTGTTCCCTGCAAGTCTCATAAGCAGCAGCCTGAAGGCTGTGCTGAGAATTTTGGGATCTGCTTCTCCAGTTCATTGACACGCTCCTTACATGGAAGGTTTGACTTAATGGTGTTAAGTTGATGTGATTGTGCCATGAGCTCCTGACCTGTTCTTGAACTCCTGGGCTGGGGATGACTAAGGGAAATGAGCCACGTTGTCAGTGTGCAGGAGTTTGCTGTGGGACACCAGGAGATGCTCCTGGGTAGGGGACATGTGGCTGAGGGTAGATGTAAAGTCTGTGTAGGAGGTAAATGTGGGCATTCTACCTAAAACAAACACTTCTGCGATGACAATTTGGAGAGGGGACACTGGTGGAGTGAATCTCCTGGGTGACCCTGTATGTCTGCAGATGTGGTGGAGTCCATTGCTGCTGTATGACCATTACTTGGTCATACATCCAATCTGTTGAGGATTTATTGGTTTTGAGTTTCGTTCCCTCCTTTTTCCGTATCTTTGCTTAAAAAAACAGAGCACTTAGAAACACTGTTTTTAAATGTAACCCTTATAAATTCCTATTCCCTTTATATACAAGGTGTTTTTCTAGGTGGGGTGAGGTTACTCTTTCTCACTAATTGAATGGTGATAAAACTGATAGCATCCACCTTCCCAGCAGTGCAGAGCAAAGATTTCGGGTGGGCTGGGATATTCCAGGGGCTGACAGTCCCTGTTGCTGCTGGGAAAGCAAGATGTGTTTGATCTCTATTTGATCTTGGCTCCTCTGAGACCTGACAGATTTGTAAGTCGTAGCCTTTAGCTGCTGCTTTGATTGTGAGGGCAAAGGGCTGCAACGAGGTTTTGGTCTCAAAACAGAGAGAAAGGAGCAAGAATGAAAAAGTGTGTGTGAGGAAGCAGGGGAAAAACCAAGGCCAAGTGTAATTCCAGCCAGCAGGAAGGATATAACTGAAAACTTGAGCTATTAGCAAAGTTGAAAAATAAAAAATCAAAAATCAAGACTAATATTTGCTTAGGTCATGTTATTGTGGGGGTGAGGTCGGGGTTTGCCATGAGCAGGACAAGAGTCTTCTATTGAGCTTAACTGGCTCCATATAGAGTGGTCCTCCAACTGGAAAACCCCATGGAGATGGATGGATTGCTGTGCAAACATGAGCTGTGTCTTGCAAAGATGGTGAGGAAATCTGTCCTTTCATGCCATGTGGAATATGGCACCTCAGAATTCCTTGGTTCCTTCCATTGGACTTACTAACATCCCTCAGCCCCAGTGTGGACATGGTCACTAACAGTGGAATTATTCCAGACAAATCTCTTGCTGTTATTTGTTCCCTCTATTCCTGCACAGGGTTTTTGTCAGTTAATCTCCACTTTCCTATTTGTTTCCTCCAAAGGGAATTGCTTGAATTCAGCAGCTCCAGACAGTTAATAGGATAAACCAAACTTGTGTAGGCAGCTGAGTGAATCTAGCCTGTATCTCCCCACCAGCATTCCTAAAGGACAAGAGGTGACATGGCCAGCCTGGACTCACATGGTTTGGAGCTGCTTGCCAGGCTCAGGCTGTGCATGTTAGTGAGATTTTTCCAGCATTTGTTTCTGCTGGGAACTAATTTAAGGTGTTCTTTGGTGGTTTTTTCCTGTTCTCAATTGATGATTTTTCATTACACTTTTAACAACCTAAAACTGCTCTCAAATTAAACTCAGGGCAGAGTAAAGGAGCCCAAAATGCTGGAAATGGCTGAAGGAAGATTTGTCTGATGTGGCCACTCAGGTGAAACCACAACCCTGAGATTTATGGTTGGATTTGATGATCCTAAAGGTCTTTTAAAACCTAAATGATTCTATAATTCTGCACACTCAGAAGTGAGAGTTTTAGAAATTCTCAGTATTGCTGTGGTGGATCTTGGCAGTCTTGGGGTGGAGGTAAAGAGACAGAGGTAAAGTTTAGTGCCAGGTTTTTGTTCTTTTGGGTCTTAATTCCTACCTGGAAGGCAGACATGGTGTTGTCCAGCCCAGAATTCTGAAGTTATGCTGGAATTTGTGCTGCTGCTGCACATCCTGTGGGAGTCAGGGCTTTTCTCATGACTTCAGTTACCACAGCAGGGCAATGATGTGACAGCATCGAGGGGTTTTGGGGAGGAAATCCTGCTGACAGGAAAAAAAAAGTCTGGAATTTGAATGCTGCAAGCACTAAAAAGACAAACTCACTATTTTGGTTGCTACAGACCAATTTTAAGGGGGTTGGTGTAGTCAATCTCCAGGCTCTTTTGGGATTTGTAGTAGTGTGGTTCTGTCATTCTTCAAGCTGTCAAAATCCTTCATCATTTTGTCAGTGTCTGCATTCCATTTACAATACTGTTTTATTAGGGTACTTAACTTTCACTGTTTTGTGTAGTTCCTGAAATATTGATTTTTTTATTTTTTTTTTACTTGTAAATGGCCAATTGCTTTGAGACCAGCACTTAAAATGCCTGTAAAGTGTCTTTGAATTAGAGCAACTGTTGGTGCTGAGCAGGCTGTGAATGCACACGAGTTGAAACATTCTCATAATGTTCTTGGCTTTTTCTGAAAATGATTACACAATTCCAGGAAATTAAATGTAGCGTTTCTCACTGAAGCTCACTGGGTTTAAACAGTGGAAAACAAAGAGGAGGGGAAGTAGATGAGGAAGAAAAGTAGGGAGGGGAAAGGAGTGTACACAGAAAAGATTGTCCTACCCAGGAATTTCAGAGGACATACTGACCCTGGTCAGTATTATTAACATATCTAATCCCTGAGCTCTGTAGGTGTAGGACTCAACCTTACTAAATAATCCCAGAAGTTCTAGTATTTACCTCTGAGTTTTCTCTTAAAACCTTCATTTTTGGGTCTGGCCAAAGCTTCCATTTGATCCTGTGTGTTGTCTGACAAGAGCATGAGCTTTTCCCATCCCTGCCTGGGAATTTTGCCTGGTTGCTGGTGGTCAGTGCTGCACAGCCTGGCTGGAGCTGAGGTCAGGGCTGACCAACAGCTGGTGATGGATGGGCCTGTCCTTCATTGTATCCCAGTTCCAACAGTTTTATGGAAGTGAATGACATCTTGTGTGTGAAGACTTTTACTTTCTAATGCTCTAAATGGTGATATCTGATAATACCAATATAAATTGATTATTGCCATGTTAAACTTAAAACACAAGAGGTACAGGTCTCCTGTTTGTCACTTGATTTCTTTTATATTCTAGAAACAACTCCTGGAACAATATCAGACTTTGTCCTAAAGTTTGGTTAAGAGATTTATTGCAGAAAAGAAGTACTAGGGAGGGACTGTGGAAGGTCATCTTGCCTAATCATGGAATGGTTTGGGTGGGAAGGGACCTTAAAGATCCTACAGTTCCAACCCCCTGCCGTGGCAGGGACACCTCCCACTAGACCAGGTTGCTCCAAGCCCCCTCCAGCCTGGCCTTGGACACTCATCCTGTGTCCAGGGCAGTTGTTCTCCATACCTTGGAGCATCTTTGTGGCCTCTGGACTCTCTCCAGCAGCTCCACATCCTCCTCCTCAGAGCTGCTCTCAATCCATTCCCTCCCAGCCTGTATTTGTGCCTGGGATTGCCCTGACCCAGGTACAGGGCCCTGCACTTGGCCTTGTTGAACTGGATGAGGTTTGCAGTGTCCCACCTCTCCAGGCTGTCCCAGTCCCTCTGGATGCCATCCCTTCCCTCCAGCCCCACCACACAGGGGCATTGGCAGCTTGCTGGGAGTGCCCTCAGTGCCACTGCCCACACCTCCAGCAGAGATGGTAAATCCTCTGCCTCCAGGTATTCTCACCTAAGCAGGAATCTTTAGGAAGTGTTGGAGCTGCTCAGAGCTTTCAGGGAGAGAGGTGTGTGTTGTAAAAGCAGCCCCTGGTGTTGTAAGTGCAGGAGGTTTGCAAAAAAACAATCCTTCCATTATGTGTTTTCAATAATTCTGTGTCAAATGACTCTTGCTAACCCTTAGTAGGCTTTTAGTATGCATGTAGATGTTTTTAATACCTCCAGCATTCAGAAAGATTTTTAATGATTTGTTCAATAATTGATGTAGCTTTGGCATAATTTAGGCTTTTGTGAGAGATGGCAGACAGATGAGTGGAATATATTTAGTTGTTTAGTTTAATCAGCCCTCTCTGTGAATTCTTTAGGTGAAAAGCACTATGAAGGAATGGAGAGAAGTGAGAGAACCTCTTGGAGAAAATTAGCCCCTTGGCTGAAAACTGGAGGAAGCCTTAATTAACCTATTAATTCAATGCTTAAGTGTCTGCAAAGTGTTTTCTGAGCAGTAACACTCATTACCTTTCAGAACTGTGTGCAGTTATATGGACCTTATATTTACATCTATTTCCCTGTTAGCCAAGATTTAGATTTTCTCATTTTTTCCCCTTAAGCTTAGTAAAATACAGAAGAAAACATGAATTGTCCTTTTCTAGTCTTGTTTTAAACACTGAAATACTATTTAGTCTTTGCTAAATCCATATCCAGTTTACTTTGACAGGTAGTAAGAAGTAATGTTCCTTTAAAGAGGAAAAAACACACTGGAAGTGCTTGTCTTTTGTTACCATTTATATAAAATTGTTAGGCTTTTTCTGATACAACTAGAAATTTACTTACTGGTAATGATATCCCTGAAATCCTGGCACTTTTAACTGGAAATCAGTTGTATTGCTCACTTGCTATAAAACCAGAAAAATCCAAACTCCCTAAACCCAAAGTCTTTGCTACAGTACAAGTTGCTACAGGGGTTAGAAATTGAATGTAATTTCAGAGAGAAAAGGTCTTTGGAGTCTAAACTATAAAAATGGTAAGTATTGGGTAGTTGAGCTAGAAACAAACAAGTGCAGCTTGGGGTTTTCCATTAAAAACAAACCAAAAAATCCCATTGTGTGTGTTTACCCAGCCTTGTAATAACATGTTCCAATACACTGCTTTTCCTGATCCCAGTAAAGGTGTTTATGTAGCAAAGTGAATCTGATTACAATATTTTTGTGAGAGCTGTGTGTAACAGATATCTCTCTCTTTTTTTATTCACCAGGCAATCAGCTCCAAAGGTCAGCACAGTATCTCTTTCACATTATCCAGGAGCCAGACAGTTATAGTGGAGTACACTCATGATAAAGATACAGACATGTTCCAGGTAAGGCTCTGCAATACATGTGGTGGTGTTTTAAAACCACCACAGCTCTGCATTATATTCCAGATATTTCCCTGTGATCTGTGGGTTTTCCACTGGCTAATCCATTTGCTTTAATATGGAAGCACTTGGAAATGTTTGCATTATTCTGCTCTTCTCAAACCCACAGCAGCATCTCTTCATCTCCTCACTGCTTTCATGTGCTGCTGCTTTTTCTCCAAAGACAAACAGGACTGGATAGAAATGTGTGCTCTGTTTGGATTTGTGAATAAGCACAAAAATACACCCAGCATTCCCAGTTAATCAAGTAGCTGGAGTAAAAGGAAGTGGATAGGAGTGGGATGTGGGATGGGGAAGGAGGAGGGAGGGGAATGTGGGAGCTGTGCCCTAAAGGAGACACAGTGGTGATGGGATGATAAACTGTTCCTGAGGGGTGTGCAAATGAGTTTCCCTGAGCTGCCATCTATTATCCAGTGTGTGTTCACTCTCCTGTTTGCATTTGTGGTTTTCTGCATCATTTGACATTCTGGTCATCTGAGTTATTTTCTTGTGCTATGGTTATTTTTATGTATAATGAGAGAAATAATAATAGAAATCCTGTACAAATTCAGAGTTCAAACTTGGGGAAACCCAAACTTGCACAACCTTTTCTATTCTTGGTCTGTTTTGTCTGGGACCCCTAATTAGAGCTTCTCTCCATGGATTGTTATCCCTCCTCATTCAGCCTTTCATATTTAGGAGGGTCAGCAGTTGGAGGCTGTTGACAGAAGAGGAAATAGCTCTGTCCACATGTCTTTGCTTCTCGTGCCTTCAGAGAAATATATTTGCTCTCTATTAAATTTTCCCTGTGTGACTGGAACTATTAGGTCCAAATAGGAGTTGTTTAAAAATCAGTCTTGTTCATTTGCTGCAGGATGAGGGATCACACAGTCAGGATGAAGTGAAATAGGTTTTTCTATGTTTACTAGTAAAGGAAAATGTAACCCATCCTTTTGGGTTACTGAGTGATACTTGTTTTTAGTGGAGCTACTCAAGAGATGGCTTTTCAAAAATAATTGTTCTTGTATGTAAATTTTAAAAGCTTTCTCCCCTTCTTGTGTTCACTAAGAAAAATGAATCAAGAGTTGCAGAACAGCTGCTTTTCTGGGTGTATTGCACAGACAGCTCTTTTCCTGATTTCATAATGTCCCAGTGGTGGTTACAGCTTTGTCTGGGAGGTAAAAGTTGCAGATAGTGATAAGAGTTAATGCTTCTATATTGTTAAAATTCCTCTTTTCAGTCTTGAGATGTGTAGATCATGCTATGACTTGATCTCAGTGTCCCCTGGTTCATGTTTCCACTCTGTGGCTGTTTTCTAGGGATTTCACTCCATGCCTGAAGGGGCTGGTGAGAATGGAAACAGGAATAGTCTGGCAGGCTGTGACAATGATTTGCTGCTGAAGGGATGCCAGACAGCTTCTTCCATTATATAAACAAGCCATTAGATTTTAATTATTCTCAGTAATTTGATTATGGGCAGTTGAGTTCCTTGAAGAGTGTTTGGTGCAGCCCTGTGGTGTGTGATGACAAGTTGATCCACAGAGGAAAGTTTTATTTTAATCAAGCATCACTTGGGCAGACAATCCTTGGAGTTTGCTGTTTTCTTCTGAAATGTGTGTCTGCTTTTTAAATGTGTGTTTTCACATGTGAGCTTTTTTAAAGTCTCAACTGCTTCCCCCTGAGCAATGAGATAGTAGCACTGCATGAGTTCCCCAAACTCACCACAGAAAGGAGTGTGGGAAGCTGGGAATGGGGCTTGTTTGTAACACTTTAGTTGGTGAGACCTAAAATGAGGAAAAGGGATGCCAAAAGTCTGTTTGCCTGGTCATGATTCCATTTCTAACCTCCACAGACTGAATCCATTGGGTTAAAGCTGATTTCCTGTGAAAATAAGGGAGATTCACAGCTCCTGAAAGCTGTCACCTCTTCCCTTCTACTTGGAGGGTTTGTTGTCAGTCCTTTTCTTTGAAGAAAGATGTGAGAAACGTTAGTGACTTGTTTGCAGCTTTACCAGAAACAACCAGGCAAATTTTGGAAATTGCAAACGTAGAGTAGCTTCTCATTTGGTGCTTTTCAGCCTTATAAACAAGAAGTGAGGTATTTGTGGAAAATATAGGGAGACTATGCAAGGGATGGGAAGGAACTCCAGAAAGCAATGAAGAGCATTGTTCAGGCTCTCTAAATATCAATTTCATTGACATTTTTCCACAATAAAATGAAAATGACCATATTTTTGATTGGATGAGAAGGGCTGATTTTCCCTGTTGATGCCACTACAAGGACCCAAAATGCCTGTACCCTAAATAACTGCAGGTTTATGCAAGGAGCAGGTAATTCAGTTTGAAACATTGATTTCTTTCTGAAGAACAGCCCTTCAGAAGATGCATGATCTGATGCTCCCTCTCACCAGAGTGAAATCCTGTTGAAGACCAGGAATGTGAAGCTGTTAAATTATCTGCTGGCAGGTTTTGTGGTTGTGCCTTGTCTGAGGAGGGAGTGATTTTAAAGGAACTGATGTGACTGACAGCAGACATGAACAAACTGAGGCACTGCCTGGCTCTTACACAGCCCTTAATAACCTGCAGTGCACACAACAGACACTGCCCTGTGCATCACTTGGAAGATTTATGGTTTGTTATTGGAAGTAACTTGGTGAAATAATATGTAATATGACACAGTTAATGAGAAGAGTCCCAAAATACAGTCTGAAATTGCTAGAAAGAAGAAAAAGTCTTCTGTGCTGCAGAGGAAAAAGAACTCAGCTGAGTAATGGAGTGTGTAGAGAGTGGGTCTGTAGGGACTTTGGTCTGACTACAGTATCAGATGAGGTAAAATTTTGGGTGGGTAGATGTTGGTAGTATCAAGTTCTCCATTTGTTTCCCTAGGGAGTTTCTTTTTGGGTGATCTCAACCCCCAAATCTTGATTTGATACAGAGCATGAAGAAATTGCCAGGTTTCAAAGGTCACTTCTTAAAATAAATTCTAATATTGAAAAGTAGCCCAGTACATGATGAATCCTCTAGAAGGCCTTTCAACAAAAAGGGAAGAAAACCAAATATTTAAAATGTATGATGTTGCATAGACATACTTGTGACAAATGAGATATGTAAAGTTCTTACTGTATTTCTGTAAAATATTAGATGTCATTTCAGAGGTTTTTAAACCCACATAAAAGCTCTGTTTATAGATTTTAATGGTTACATCCAAACATATTTGTATTTCATGTTGCCAATTAGTGTGATGTGAGGAAGACTGGGAGCACACATTGTGTGTTTTGTTGTCCTTTAAGGAAAAATGAGTCAGATTTTTCTCTAATTGCATCTAAAGGCTTTGAGAAAAGGATGTGTTTCAGACACTGCAACAGGCAGCAACTTGTTATGAACAAATTAATTTCACTTTTGTTATTGATTATCCTTTAAGAAAAAGTCCATATACAGATAGAGAGCAGTCAAAAGTTATTCATAAGGTTCCTGCTCAGTGCTGACTCTTAACAGGAATTGCTTTGGATGGGAAATAGAAGTGTGTTAGAAATAATACTGTAAAAGGAAGAAGAGGATTGCTTTGTAAATTTTAGCTTCGAGTTGTCAAGTTACATAAATCAGAATTGTCCCATATTAAACAGTTTCTAAACTCTGTCTCTTGGGTATTCTAGTAGTCACTTTCTGTAAAAAATTGAAATGTACACTTTTGATTAGGCCTTTTTTTAGTATTTCCTCTGCAGCCAGCTCATCACATTTCCTACTTGGGCTGAGACCTTGAGCTGGAGGAAGTAACTGGATGTGTCACTTCAGACTGGATTTGGGCATGAGTGGAGTGTAACCCTGCAGAGCTTGAGGCAGAAGAGAAGTGCAGGAGAGATCCCTGTACTATTTCTAGCAGTTCAGTAGGGACATGGCTTAGGCATTTCTAATATTACTTTCTTTGACTGTTGAATAATGTTTCTTTACAGCAGGTTTAGTTTGCAGAGGTGTTTGTTAATGGTGGAACCACACACATCTCCCCAGGCTGGCTTTGAAGAGCAAGAACTAAGCAAATGTAACTTGGGGGACAATGAGATCATGTGTGGTGAGGAAGCTGTTTTATATAAATGTAGATGCCTGATACTGAAGGCAGTGTCATGTGAAGAATATTCCTAATTCTGTTTGATCACACTGTGTCTAAAATTAATATTCTGTTCCACTCCTTGTTCCTCAGCTTCACTTTCTCAGTTTTGCTCCAAGTTGGTGGAACACTAATTTGCCTGTAGAAATATTGATATAAAGCCTCACTGAATGTTGGGTCAGCAGTCAGATCCCTCCATCCCTGTAGCCATGTTTCTGTTCCAGATGCCTGGGTATTTCCAGTTTTAAAATTAAAATTTATAGATGGCAAGATAGGAATATATTCTTGTCTATTGATCCAAGCGTGTTTCATTTCTGCTGAAGTTCTTAAATTCTGTTAATCATATGGTAGATTTTGCCTGAAAACTCTTCCTTCTGGGACTGCAAATTCTGAAAATGTGAAGGTGGGTACATTTTGTTATGATGTATCAAAATAACTGAGTTCTGGGTCTAAAAACAGTCCTTTCTTATCATAGCAAATTAACTTGGAACTGGAAATGTGAATAAAACTTGTCAATCCAAGCCGATGTTTTCTTAAATAACAGAATATAGTAGTAAGTAATTTACTGTGGTAGGATGAGGAAATAGCAAGGTGATAATATATTTTCTGTTGACAATACTCTTATCAAACAAATCAGCTGTGTTGGTTTGTTTCAAGGAAACATGAACATCAGTTGTAAGTGAAAATTTTGTCATTCCATGTCTGTGATTCTGTCTGGGACAAGTGTGGAAATTCAGGTGAGTCTCTGATTGCATCTTGCCACCCAAAAATTCAATAAACAGTAGTTTTATTGATACCATCAATATTAACTTGGCAAAACAGTGTCCTCAGTGCTTCATATTTCCATGGGTATTTCCAGTTACATCATTACCTTAAATTTTTTTGCAGGTTGGGAGATCAACAGAAAGCCCCATAGACTTTGTAGTAACAGATACTATTTCTGGAAGTCAAAACAATGACGAAACCCAGATCACCCAGAGCACCATATCCCGCTTTGCCTGCAGGATTGTTTGTGACAGGAGCCCACCATACACAGCCAGGATCTTTGCAGCTGGCTTTGACTCATCTAAAAATATATTTCTTGGTGTAAGTACTGCTAATAATTACGAGCAAGCTCTGGTTTTTATTCACTGTTATTTCCAAGCCCCCAAATTTCCTTGTAGTTGATAACTTACACTGTCATTACTTTTATTACTCCAGTGTAGCAGCTGCACTTTTATGTGCCTGAGTTATTGCCAGCAGAGACTCGTGGTCATGTTTGTCTTTACCAGTGAAGCTCCACTTTAGTAACTGTTAGTGGGTTTTCTTCAGGTTGGTTTGGTATGTTCCTGGTAGTCACTGTGACTGTCACACGTAGGAAAAAGCAGCAAAGTGGAAAAATCCTGACGGCCACATGGATGGATTGACGACTAACGGGGTGCTGGTGATGCACCCAAAAGGAGGGTTCACAGAGGAGTCCAAACCTGGAGTGTGGCGGGAGATCTCCGTCTGTGGGGACGTGTACACGCTCCGGGAAACCAGGTCTGCCCAGCAGAGGGGGAAACTGGTGAGTCGGGAGTGACTGGTAATTAAATTGTGTTCCTGGAGGTGGGTGGAGGCAGTTCGAGGGTGGCTGCAGAGGGATGGTGTCCCTGAAAGCATCTAAATATGTGTGTTACAGTAGGTTTGCACTGCTGTTCTGATTATAGGACACTCTAAATTTTCTGCTCGTGCCACTTTGCCAAGTGAAGTAGCACAGAGTGTAAAAGCTAAGTAAACTCTGCTCTTGGATCTCCCTCTCTGAAATGTTCTCCCGGGACTTTGGAGATGTCTGGGTGTTACTGCATGGGGAGCTGTCTCTTGCAGTGCTGTCTGCAGAGTCCAGCAGTTTGGATAACCCAGCTTGTTCGATTTACTTGCCTCTAGGAACATAAGAGAAGCCCTGAAAAATATATTTCTGTTTTATCCTGTGAAGTAGGATGGGCTTTGCCTTTACCACAAGTGGGAGATTTCAGCTGCCAGAGACCTGTGACATAAATAACCGGGAGAGAGGTTCCATGAAAGCATGTGTACATTTTTAATTCGAGATGGGGGGGAGTTCCCACAGCTCTTTTGTTCTTTGCACTCCCAAAGATCTGTAGAGCCTCTGAAGGAGAATGCTATCATTGCTTACCCCTTTTCCTTCTGCCCTCAAGGGGAAAAAATAAAATGCAATCAAACACCACCGTGTAGACAAGGGAAATATCCTTCTCTTCCCTGTGCCAAAGTTACTTTTGTGTTGCTGTGAGTTCCCATTTGCTTGACTGTGTTAAAGGTATCCCACATACTCAGGCTGAACTGCCTTTCCAACTCTGCCGTGGGCCTTGCAGAAAGCTGGCAGCTTCAGGAGTTATGGAAATGGGTTTAGACTGTTGTGCTTTCAGCAGACACCCTGCAGGACATAAATTGCTTTGTCACTTTAACGGTGGCAGGCGAACGTCGCCTGGGGACTGGGACAGATGATGTGGCAATTGCACCCTTTGTATGTGGTTAGCAAAACACCTTTTTAGTGCTGCTGGAGAAAGGCACAGTAAAACAAATGAATTCCCTTCCCTGAATCCAAAATGACTCGAATTCTCATTTAAATAAAATTACATGGCACACTGGTATTGATGTGATCAGTATTCGTTGATTGGGTTCATAAAACCAAATGCAGGCTGTGTAATGAATTGAACACATTGCATATGAGGGAGCTTTTTGTTTTGCTGTTTGTGAAGGAATTATCTGAAAAAAGCATCAAATAAGGGCTTCTCTCATTTCTACTTGAGCCCCACTGAGTTTTTCTGCTGGCAGTGTTTTGCACTGGTGACCTCTTATCTGTGGCCTGTATTGTACCATCGAGGTGTTTTGTGCAAGGTTGATCCACAGTTAATCTGTGAATTTAAACTGGATTAAAATGTAGATGCCAAATTGGTTGTCATTCCTAGTGTTCTTAGGCAGGCGTGATGATTTCATGTGACCTACTTAATGTGTTTGTTTGTGCTTGGGTGTTTGTTTTGCATTAGTGGTATTTTCTACATGCTTTCTGTGTATAAAGCCAGGCAGTAGGTCTGTTTTCCTCTTTAATTTCATAAAGAACCTTTTTAATATATATTCGTCATTACTGGACTGATAGCAAAAGCACAAATTGCTTATATATTTATGACATTAAAACAAAGAATATTTCAGTGAAGTACAATGTGTGTTTGGCATAATGCCTTGAACATGTTTTAAGTACCTGCATTTAATCAGACAAGAGAAGCCTTTAGGCAGTGCACACTGTGGCTGTGTTTGCATGGAATACCTGGACTGTCCTGGGTAGCAGTTTTTAGTCCAAAAAGGATCATCTACTGCATGAGCAGCCTCTGTGGGCAAAGAATTCCAGGAGAGAATCTGCTAATGCAGCACTTAAGGAATGGCAAGTCTCCCCTTCAGTCTGTTATAACTGATTGAAATATGACCAAGGCACACAGAGAATCAACAGCAGAGAGGAAAAGTGGGTGCTCACTGATAGAGGGTATTTGGGAAGTTAGTGACTGGTAATGTAACACCTTTCCCAAGGAATTCCAGGAAGACTGTGTATAATTAGCATTGCAGCTGGAAATGCAGCTGCAAGCACAGAATAAGAGACCAATGGTCATTTTAATCTCAAATATAGGGTAAGAGATGAGGCGGAGGCAGTTGAGGGGCCACAAGGCAACAACAAGACCAACTTCCGTAGCCCATAGATGAGAGAAAGACGATGTGTTTGCACAACTTGGCTGCCTGTAAAAGCTCTCGGGCTGAACCCCCTCCCCTTGTGTCCCACCACCAGGTAGAAAACGAGACCAACATCCTCCAGGACGGCTCCCTGATCGACCTGTGCGGGGCCACCCTGCTGTGGAGGACGGCGGACGGACTGTTGCACACCCCGACCCAGAAACACATCGAGGCCCTGCGGCAGGAGATCAACGCCGCCAGGCCGCAGTGCCCCGTGGGCTTAAACACTTTGGCTTTTCCCAGCATCAACCGCAAGGACGTGGTGGAAGAGAAGCAGCCCTGGGCCTACCTCAGCT
This sequence comes from Calyptomena viridis, assembly GCA_013390005.1. Classification (NCBI taxonomy): domain Eukaryota; kingdom Metazoa; phylum Chordata; class Aves; order Passeriformes; family Eurylaimidae; genus Calyptomena; species Calyptomena viridis. Next base: position 472,715 of record WEIV01011307.1, on the reverse strand, counting down.
GCGGCCACGTCCACGGCTACCACAACTGGGGGCACCGCAGCGACACGGAAGCCAACGAGCGGGAGTGTCCCATGTGCAGAACCGTGGGCCCCTACGTGCCGCTGTGGCTGGGCTGCGAGGCGGGGTTTTACGTGGATGCCGGGCCTCCCACCCACGCTTTCACCCCCTGTGGACACGTGTGCTCCGAAAAGTCCGCGAAATACTGGTCCCAGATCCCGCTGCCCCACGGGACTCACGCGTTCCACGCCGCCTGCCCGTTCTGCGCCACGCAGCTCTCCGGGGAGCACAACTGCGTCAAGCTGATTTTTCAGGGCCCCATCGACTGAAACCACTTGGAAATGACCACAATAAAGTTTTCTTTAACGATTTACTGTGAAGATTTTTGCCACTAACTCTAGATTTTACCTTTTTTTATGATGTTATTAATAGGGGGTGGTAGGGTGGGGCTGGGGGAACTGGCGAGGAAGTTGAGGGACTGTGGTGGATTTGGGATACATTGATACCTGGAACTTGACAGATATCAGTGGTGTTGCATGCTCAAAAGCAGCATATTCATGAAGTCTTCTTGGTCAAATTGTAGTATATTTGTAATCTTTTTATTAGTACCCTCGATCAGAAAAAGGTGTCTTAAATGATTTTTTTAAGCTAAGATTTTTTAATGGAGAGGTTTTTTCTTCTAAACTTTGACAAGCCTTTAAAACCTATTTTTCAAATCTAGAAGGAACGTACAGAATGTAACTGTCTTTAATTTGCAATATAATTTAACTTGAATAGTTTCTCAAGGAGCTAATACAGAATGTGTGGACAACCAGAGGTGAATGTTCACTAGAGATAATTGGGTATGTAAGAGAAAAATTAGCTGCCTAAAGTGTAGAGGATAAAAGCTATTACAATATCTATTATGGTATAACACAGCTGGCCAAAAAGGCATCAAAGATGACTTGAAACTGAGGAAATCCTGTTTGCATTGATTTCCTTTCAGTGTAGTAGATACCCACTGGCCATTAGGTGTGGGATGTGCATGATTGTCTTTTTTTTTTTCCTCCATCTGGTAAAACCACTTTACTCTTTTACATACTTAGTTCTGAGTTTTAAGCCAAATGCTCTGTTTATGTGTAGTCTGGCCTTTTTATTTCTGCTTAACTTAGCTTGCCCTGACTGCTCCTTGCACACCCAGGACCATTGGATGAGTTGAGCTCATGGAATCCCAGAACGGTTTGGGTCGGAAGGGACCTTAAAGATCATATGTTTCCAAACTCCTGCCATGGGCAGGGACACCTTCCATCATCCCAGGTTGCTCCAACCTGTCCTTGAACCCTTCCAGGGATGGGGCAGCCACAGCTTCTATGGACAAGCTGATGTATCCAGAGATGCAGCCAGGCTTTACTCAGTGCAGGGATGAAGGGGTGGTGCCACAGCACCAAACACAAGGTTTAGGTACAGCTTATACACGACTTATTTACATACACCTGAATTCAGGAAAGCACTTAGTCTGTGTTTAAATCTAAGCCCACAGTGGGGACTGTTTAGATTGGCAAGTGCTTCAATGCATTGTGGTGATGTTGTTACATTTTGAAGTAAAAAGCAATTTAGAAGTTATTTTTTAAGCTTGCTTTAAAGCATTTGGCTGGAAGGGGAGCATCATTGCCAGTTCAGCCCAGCATTGTTGTTCACTTTTCTACTTGCTGCCATCTGTCACCTGTTTATTTTTTTTTTGCAGATTGAGTTGTGTTTGTATCTTTTCCCCCCCCCTAATGTTTGCAAATCAAACAACATTCAAATGTAATCAAATATATGCACCAGGATGGTACATCTGAAGTGGATCACTTGAAATTCCTGACTTTTTAAGAGAGCTAGTAAATGTTTACTATGGAAATAATTAAATCAGAATTTCATGAGATGTACCCTGCCCACTGTTAGGTTCATTTCATGCAGAATAATAACTCTGATTTGTGGGTATTTTTTTTCCTTGCGCTTTCTGTAATCTTGGTATCTGAGGTATCAATCTATCCAGGTTAAAAAAGAATTTGGGAGAAATTTGACATCTCTAGGTGAAATTGATCATTCAAGCTCAGTTCTGTTTAACCAACTATAGCTTTTTGCTATATTTGTGCCCTTTGTATAAATATATAATTTATATGATTTTAATATATTCTTTGTATATATACTTGAATTGGCCTGTTCATATTTTGGTTGTTAAATTGTTTTATAGTTAACCTTATAAACACTTTACATGTCCCTTGCCAGTGGTGATGGGATGGACTTTGTCTGCTGCTGTTTTTAATATAATTTTGCTGTATACATGGTCAGCATTTTAATAATTTGAAAGTAGCTTTTCTTTTTATCCTTTCGCTGTTAAAAAAAAAATACAATTCTGCAGCATTTTTTTTCTTAGGAGTCCCAAACTGTACAGTTTTTGTCCCACTCAGTGATTGGAAATAGGATGAATTTTGTTGACCTGAAACAATATTCTTCTTCCTAGTGCCTTTTCAATGAGATCCTCTGGCGATTCCGTCCTCCGAGTCCTTATTCCCACAAGACAACCTTGTGGCTAAGCTTCATCCAAGAGCAGCAGCCCAACCAGATTGGGAAGAAACACCTTTGGCCTTCATTTCCTTGTCGTGTTCTATCCTGGATGAGAAGGTGCCTCTTCCTCGTTCCTGCCCAGCCCAGGTTCCTCAGGTCCCACTGCAGCATTATCCCTGTTTTTAGCATATACCTCATCTGGGAGAGGCAGCCTCACCTCCACCTCCTCCCTGTCAGACTCAGAAATACTTCACTTGTTTCTCACAAGAGATGCTGTGGAAACAATTTCAGGAGGGAATTCCTGGGTGAATTAAGGCCAGGAGCTGTGTATTCCAGAGGTGTGGAGCTGCAGCACTTCCCAGCTCTGCCCAACAGTCCTGGTGCTGAGCTGAGCAGGATGTGCATGTGTGGATGGGAAACACTCCTGTTCCCAGCACCCTCCTCCCTTCCTGAGCTGCTTTACTCCTCTCCTTGCCTGGTGCAGTTTAGTTGCTGCTCCAGGAATTCATGGAGCTGTACCCTGTGGGAAGTGAATGTACAGTGTTGGAGGAATCCTTGCTGGGAACACTAGCACACCATTTAGTGCAGCAGAACACTGGATAATGGTTTGTATCCAAGGGAAGTCTCTGAAACTGTTTAAACGAGGTTTGTTTTGTTTGCTGGCAGCAGTTCTGTGTAACACAAGGAATACTCCAGGAAGGAAAACTCTGAATCCCAGAATGGGCAAGGCTGGAAGGGATCACAGTGTGTCATCTGGTCCCACCTCCCTGCTCAAGCAGGGTGATCCCAGAGCACATGGCACAGGATTGTATCCAGATGGTTCTGGAATATCTCCAGAGGAGGCCACTCCAAGCTCTCTCTGGGCAGCCTGTTCAGTGCTCGGTCACTGCACAGGAAAGAAGTTCTTCCCATTGTCCAGGTGGAACTTCTGAGCATCAGTTTGTTCCCATTACCTCTTGTCCTATTGCTCAGCACCCCTGAGCCTGGTCCATCCTCTTGACACTCCCCCCTTTAGATATTTATACACATGGGTGAGGTCCCTTCTCTGTCTCTTCTCGAGGCTGAACAGGCCCAGCTCCCTCAGCCTTTCCTCAGAAGAGAGATGCTCCAGTCCTTTAATCATCTCCATGGACCTGCTCCAAGAGTTCCATGTCTCTTGTCCTGAGGAGCCCAGAACTGGACACAGCACCCTGCTTGTGACCTCACCAGAGAGAAGAGGGGCAGGATTCTTGTCCAGGAAGCAATATTCCACGGTTTGGATCAAATCCAGGGACTTTGCCATTAGCCAGTGTTCAAGATGAGTCCTGCAGAGCTGGATTTACTGGGGAGGCAGAAGAGTTTCTAACATTGTTTTTCTCGAACCCTGCTGACACACCCTCTGCTCCAGTGAAATGATGGACCCTTTGGCTGTTAGCCCTTGCCTTCCCTCATCCCTGTAAACACCTCCTCTGGTACCTTGACAGGAAAAAGGAGTTTGTGGATAAATAAGACTGGAGTGAGTAAGCTTGGGAACCACCTTCAGACTTTGTTTTAAAAGTTTATTTCATGATTTCAGTGTGACGATGTTCCTGGCATCCCGTTTCTAATGCTGGCAATGTATTCCATAAGGATTTTTTTTTCCACCTGTTACTGTTGCTTTTATTTGGATGCTTCAAAACCAGCTTTGATGCATAACTTAGAGCTGAAAAGTATTTTTCTAGTCTGATCTTTTTTTTAAAAAAATACATCTGTCATATCCATGCACGCTGGAGCTGGAATGTTTTCCTTTATCCTGGAAGCTTTTTGATAGATTGCTGAAGTTTCAGCAGATAAACTGGGTGGTGAGCGTGGTTCTTACTGGGAATTGTGGTCCAGTTGTACAGGCCGAGTAATTAAAGGAGGATTTTATTTCTTTTCCATTGTGAGGGTGGGAATGGGGATTGGAAGAGACAAAAGCCAATGTCAGGCTGATTCCAGTAGGGACAAACCCACTTTAAAGCCAAGGCATGTCAGCACCTGGTCAGAAATGTGATTTGAGCTGTTCTGCTTTCAGACCTCATCCATGCTCTGAAAAGGGTTCTTCTCAGTTTGTTAGGAAGCTCTGGGATGCCAGGGAAAGCCTGTGACCTTCCCAACAAAACACTCTGGTGTTTTAATGGCAGTTCCTGGAATTGGAGGGTTTGGCTTCAGAGCCTGAGTGAGGAGCAGAGGTGCTGAGTTACCACAGTGAGAAACTGCAGTGGAACTGAACAGAAATGATATTTTAAGTGCTCACACCACTCGGAGGAAGCTTGAGTTGAGCTGTGCTAACTCTCCCATCGGTGCTGTTGCAGTAGCTCCTCTCTTTCCACCATTTCTTCATTCTGGCAGTGAAAGGAAACTTCTCCAAGACCATCAGGTTTCTGTTCATCCAGCTCATAGCCTTGACACTTCCCTAGGGTTGGAGAAGCACTGGTGGGGATCTGGCCATGGTGAGGACTGATAGGCATTGAAATCCATTTCCAACATTGTAGGAAAACTGACCTGGCTGGGCTTGTCCTCCTGCTTAAAGTTGGGCTGCAAATATACTTTTTAAATGAGCTGTGCTTGTCTGTCCCTAAAGGAACTCTGTCAGGGATGGTTGAGCCTTGTTTTCCCTGAGATTATTGTTGGATGCAAAGTGAATCCATAGGTACCTGTTGATGGGAACAGGTTGGAACAGAAGCCTGTCAGGTGCTTGAGCTGAATCCATGTGGACAGCCCTGGTATTCTTCACTCTTCTGGCCAAGGCTTCCTCCTTGTTTCCTCAGTTTTCAGCCTCTTGTGAGCTCTTGGCTCCTCATTTTCTGTTTATCCATGTAGTTGCAGGTAAACAAGTAACTACAGTGGAAGAAAAGCAAGGCACAGAATTCCAAAGACGCCTTTGGGCTCACTCAGCTCTTTGAGGAAAACACAAACCAGCCTTGCAAGTGTCTCTTACAGGTTCTCTCGTTATTCTGGTGTTTCTGAGCACTCCTCACGAGTCTGCACGCTTGGTGTTGTGAATTTAAAGGACAAGCTTAGGAGGTAAGGCTGGTTTTTGGGGGGTGGGGGGTGGAGAGGGGGTAGTTTCTGGGATGGAGGTGCAGTGGTTCTGCAGGTGCCGTGCAAACCATGTCCCACTGTGTGCAGCAGGCACTTGGATTTTGGAAGAGCAGTGGAGTCACCCCTGACAGGCAGCAGAGATGGAGTTTTACTCCCTGTGCTGGTCAGTTTTCATGTGTTGGCAGTGGAACAGGAGTTGCTTGGACAGCCAAACTCCAGATGAAACCAGTATCTGTGGAGATTTCCTTGTTTGGGGCATATTTACATTTTCCTGGTGGGCAAGTCAATCTTTGAGTCATAGGAAGTCCTTCCTGCTGGTGTCATGGTTTTTAGGGATGAGTATCACTCTCCTCTTGGACTAGATGTCTGATGGAGAGCCCCTGGAAGGCTCCTCGTTGGAAAAGTCTCTCCCACAGAGAGCCCTGTGTGATGGAGAAGGGATGTTTACCTTTAAACAGTGTTAGCAGCTATTAAACTTCTGGGTATATTTGTAAAATTGGTCTTTTTATACACCGTGTGAAATGGACTGAAATAATTTCTTTGTTGTACCTGTGGAAGTACAAGCCATTTTACAGGAAAAAAAAGTTATAAAACAATTAAAATATTATCTCAATATTGTCACAGACTCTGGTTTATTTTCCCTGTTGGTTGGTTGTCAGGGTTTAACTTCGGTTTGCAAAAAAAACCGTATAAATAACTTCAAAACCAAACAGTTTTTTATTTTTTATCTCCTTTCTACTCAGCAAACAAAACCTGAAGCCTTTGATTGAGGATTCTTAAATATTTGAGGTAGTGGAGCGTATTCAGGTGTGAGTGCCCTGAAATTTCAGTTAATTCACTTCCCTGATTTTTAAATTGAACTGTTTGTTTTCAATGCCAGCTGCCTTCTTGCGGCGTTACCATAATTGCTAAATAAAAGCAATTTCCAGGAATAATACGCTTTGTGACTCTTAAAAATTAATTTCCATAGTGGGAATTCAGTGTTTTGTTTGCATCTGTGTGTTCTGCATCCCTTTTTGTGGGCGGCCCCTGTGAGAACACGAGCCTCATTTTTTTAAAAGGAGTTAAAAGGAATTGTCAGCCTTTTTTGGTACGCAGGAAAAAAATGCTGGCATGAGCACAGGAAAGGAAAATAAGGATATCTGCAATGTTTTCTAGATGTGGTCATCTGCCAGCTGGCTCTTGGGCTCCCATATAATTGAAATACTTTCCAGGGAAGATGCTCCCAGGCAGATGGGAAGCTTTGGGTTGTTCGTGTGTCACTGTGTCCACCTTCCAACATCCAAGTGAACCATCTTTGGGATTGCTGTCTGTGTATGGACCAGCTTCCCTCAGGTCACTGTAAATGCTCCTCTGATGGCATGGATGTGGTCAGACCTGGTTCTGCCTGGTGGATTCCTGAAGGGGAATTCTGTGCTTGGGAAAATGCAGGGCACAGGTGAACAGCTGTTTGTACCTGAACAGAGACAGGCAGGCACCTGGCTGGTGTCAAATGGTCCAAGGCTGTTGCTTGGGTGTTGGAAGTGGATGATCCTGAAGGTGTTTTCCTACCTAAACGATTCTGTGATTCTGAGGTGATGTTAGAGGAGTAATTCTGCTGGGAATGTTTGTGGGAGAGAGGTTTCTGTCAGTCCTGAGAGGAGGAGATGAGCCTCGAGGAACAAGGAGAGTTCAGAGCTGAGGTGGTTGATGCTGTACCCCAACAGCCTGGGGAGAGGAGTCATGGAATCACTAGTTTGGGTTGGAAGGGACCTTAAAGCCCATCTCACTCCACCCCCTGCCATGGGCAGGGACCCCTTCCACTCTCCCAGGTTGCTCCAACCTGACCTTGGACACTTCCAGGGATGGGGCAGCCACAGCTTCTCTGGGAAACCTGTGCCAGGGCCTCCCCACCCTCACAGCCAACAATTTCTTCCCAATATCCCATCTATCTCTCCCCTCCATCAGTGGGAAGCCATTCCCTCTTGTCCTGTCCCTCCAGGCCCTTGTCCCAAGTCCCTCTCCAGCTCCTGGAGCCCCTTTAGGCTCTGGAAGGGCCTCCAAGGTCTCCCCAGGGCCTTTTCTGCTCCAGCCGGAACTCTCCCAGCCTGTCTCCAGAGCAGGGGGCAGCAGAAGGGTTTCCTGAAGAAAACCCCCAGTACCCCCAGGATTAACCTTCTGTGTGCTTGTTACACAAATTACGTGGATTTTTTATCAATTCTGTCTCAAGTTTGTTTTTTAATTTAAACCTTCAGCTTTTAGCCTATACTCCATTTTTTTTTGCAAGACAGCAGAACCACCCATCATCCTAATGGTCCCATTCCCTTGTCTTTCTCCTCATCCTTCAGCTCCCTGATTAAAGGTGCTGTGGTCTTTTTTTCACTCCCTTCTGAAGAAAGCATTATTCCTGCCTCTGTGTTACCTGGGCTGTAAAATTTCACTACTCAGTTACTGCAGCCTGTGCTGCTGGGAAATCATCTTTGTGAGAAGTTTCCAGAGCATTTGTGACTCCTGCTTTTCTTTCCCTTTCAAAGCATTGGCTGTATGGATGCATATTTTTGGGAGGAACTTAAGAAATCTCTTTCATGTGAAACTAAGGCAGACAGAAGTTTGACAGAGGAGTCTGAGCCTGATAGTTCTGTTCTTTTCAACTCTCTGAAAACTCATGTCTGAAGACAGGCTGGAGATGAGAAAATACTTCACAAAGCAGAAAGGAATTCACTAGAACCCAAATTACATCAGGGCTTAAAATTATAGACATGCATGTAAATAATTATATATGTAAAGGAATCCATTTTAGGCAATATTTACATTAAAGTGCTGTGTTCTTAAAGCCCCAGCTGAATCAGACTGCAGGGGCCTGGCCTTTGAACTGAGCCCAAATTTGCTAATTCTGGTAGGAATTGTCCTGTGCAAGGACAGAAGGGGACCAGAAAGAAAGCCATGGACCAGAAATGGGGTGCTGCTGCCCATGCTGGTGGGTTTCCTCACGAATGGTTTCTCTGTGTCCCTTCCAGGAGGGAGGTGTGCCAGGGGCAGCTGCCAGGCTGCTGGAATCCAGCTGCACAGCCAGGTGTGTTAGCAAGGAGAGGAGTCAGGGCTTGGCCTCGGGTGATTTAGGATTTGAGCCAAGGTGCCTGTTGAGCAAAGACCACAAATGCAGCTCAGCAGGCAGGGAAGAGCAGTAACATCTGGCAAATCTCGGGTCTGTGGTGCATCCCTGCCCTCCTGATTTCTCTCTGATTAAATGGAAGGGAGGAGCCAGGGAAGGGGTGGAGGAAGGGAAAGTGGGCTAGAACAATTCCCCCGATGAGGGGGTGCAGATGAGGATTAAGCTGAGCTTTGTCCAAGCAGTGTCTACACAAAGGCGGGGGGAGTCTCTTCTGGTTCAGCAAACCTGACCTGTGCGTGGGCCAGGAGGAATCATGGAATGGATTGGATTGGAAGGGACCTTAAAGCCCATGTTATTCCACCCCTGCCATGGGCAGGGACACCTTCCACTATCCCAGGTTGCTCCAAGCCCCATCCAACCTGGCCTGGAACACTTGCAGGGATGGGGCAGCCACAGCTTCTCTGGGCAACCTGCGCCAGGGCCTCACCACCCTCACAGAGAGGAATTTCTTCCCAATACCCCATATACCCCTGCCCTCTGTCTGAAGCCATTCCCTCTTGTCCAGAGTCCCTCTCCAGCTCTCGTTACTGCTACAGCCGCCCCATGGGGGCTCTGTGGGCACCTAAATCCAAAAAACAGTTCCCAGAGGAAGGCAAGAGCCAACAGTGAGGGCAGGTTTGACTTGTGGCTTTTCCCTGCTCTGCCCTTGGGTTCCCTGTTTTCTTTTCCCCTTTCCTACCTAAAGAAATAGGAACTATAGGGCTACCCAGCCCTGCTTGGGGGGCTGAAACAATATTTTGAGGTTTTTCTAAAAGAAATCTGGCTTTGGACTAAAGGGTTTTATCCTCTCCCTGCAAGGAGATAATAAACATTTCCCTTTTTTTCTCAATGGGAATGTTCCCTGCAGAAACCAGCGTCTTCCTTCATGTGTTTATTCTTCCTTCACCCTCCATGGGCTCTCTGGAGTGTTGTCCCTTTGGTTAAGACCTGTTTTCTCCCTCCCCTCCCTTCCCATCAGGATACACCACCCCAGGCTTGGAGTCTTCTGGCTGGGCCCTCCGTATGAAGATCCTCCTGCCTTTCCCTTGGCTGGGGAGAGCTGTGCTGGCAGGGAGAGTCAGCCCCTCCTTGGGAGCAGAGCCAGAGGGTCACTCCAAGCCAGATCAGGAGCGGCTGGGGATTTGTGTCCATGTAACTGAGTGTGTCTAGACAGCCAGGAGCCTCCAGCACAGTTTTCCAGGCATCCCCTGGTGTGCAAGGAAAAGTTTTCCCTCCCTAGCACACGTGTGGGCCAGATGTTTGTCCTCACTGTTGCTGTGGTGATCCACAGGCTGTGGAGCTGCGTGGACAGCAAGCAGGGGTGGACTCCTGCTCTCCTTGCCACGGTGACATTCCTCAGGCAGGGACATGTGTGCAGCAAATGCAGAAAGACTTGGATGCAGCTTCAGGTTTGCCTGTTCCATGCAGGTCCAGCTCAGCAGCTCGGATCTGGTGTGTCCCACCTAAGGGTGGACTTGTTGCAAGCCTTGGATTTCCAGCATATGGGAGCAAAGAAATATCCAAACCTCTTTTTAGTTCACTTGTACCGGATTTTTCAGGCAGAGAAAGAGGAAGTTTATATTTAAATTTAAATAATTTGTGGCCCTCCAGTCAAGAGGCAGATCTATAGCCTCCGTGCCAGGATGTTGCATTTACAGAAAAGGAGCAACTTGTTTGTCTTCATCCTAAGAATTATCTCATGCAGTTTCCAGGGAAGGTAATTTTTGTTGGTCTTTGCTCAAAAATGCAAAGCTCCACTGCTTTCTGATATGGATAATGTTTTTCCAACTCTGAAAACTTCCACCAGTTTGGTCTGAGTAAACTCCCAATCGTGGAAGGATGGAGCATCATCCCTCCTCCATCAGCTTCCAAACACAAGTGTTGGGAATGATTTGTTCTGCAGCAACTTTATAAACAACAAGATCAATTAAAATACTCCAAACATCCTTAAAGTGACGTTTCCAGAGATTCTGGGATCCAATGGCTCCGCAGTGGTTCTGGGTTCTGGGTCCTGGAGACATCACGTGTGCCAGCAAACACACCAGAAGTTTCCTCGAAATCTCACAGTCTTTTCAAGTGACTCACAATGCCAGACTGGCTGGGAAGAGGATCCAGACACTTTGCAGATTTGGAGGATTTGGCATATTTTGTATTCAAGGCCTGCAATTAATAAATACAGAGCCTGGGAGGAGACCAGGCCTCGTCCCCTCACCTCTGCACATGGAGCTGCAAGGGAGGATGGAGCTGCTGCTTTTCACTGCTCTGGGTCTGTCTTTTTTTGAGGGAAGGTTTTGGAAACAAATCTGGGGGAGTTTGGCAGGAGTTCTGTGAAGCAGGGCTGTGTTTAGCCTGGGAGGATAAAACACCATCAATGTCACTACGAGCAGCTCCTCTGCTCTATGAGGAAGGATCAAAGCAGCAGGTCCTGCCCTTCTGAACTGACAACACACTCAACTCCTGGATTTCTCTGAAAAGAACAGATACCTTGGGTCTGAAGCAAATAGATTCACAATGGGAAAGCAAAGCATCTGATGATGGTGTAGCCAGGGATTGCTTTGGAGCCCTGCCCAAAGCACAGGTTCCCTTTGGGACACTGATCTGCAGAGCTTCCAGCAGCACTAACAGCTTCCAGCCCTGGGGCTTGTTTAACCTCTTCTTTCCAGAGGAATGTAATGAGGGCTGAGCTCTCACATCTTCACTTGCTTGTGAAGCTGAATCAGGCAGCTTGTGTCTCAAAAAGGTTGGGGTTTTTTGGTTTTTTTTTTTTTACTGTTTTCATTCCTGTTGGCACTTAAAGTATCCCTGTAGGATTGTGCACCAATGTTCAGTTGCCTCCTGCTTCCTTGTGAACTGTCCTGAGTCCCTCCATGGTAAAAACCCAAAGCACCATCACCCTCAAACTCTACATGTTTCTGGTGATCTACTTGTTTCCCAAAAAAAAGAGCCTTTGCACTGTGTTGAAAGGCTGTGTGTAAAGGAATAGGGAGTAACTGTCCCACTGATGGTGGCCAGGCACAGTGGGATGCTGCAGGCAGAGGGATGAAGGGAGAAGGGCACATGGATGGGAACCCAGATGGGATAAGCCACTGCCATTGGGTTTTCCTGGGGGTTTTTAGAGCCTTGTGAGGCTGGGTACATTTAGACAATGTCTGGCTCGTGTGTGTTCTTAAGCTGCTCTGGAGAACTGCATTCATTAGTGCTGGAAGTGAAAGAAAACGAGGGATCAGAAGTTCATAGAATGGTTTGGGTTGGAAGGGACCTTGAAGACCATCTATTTCCAACCCCCTGCCATGGGCAGGGACACCTTCCACTATCCCAGGTTGCTCCAAGCCCCATCCAACCTGGCCTTGAACACTTCCAGGGATGGGGCAGCCCCAGCCTTTCTCTGTGTCTGACCACCCTCACAGGGAAGAATTTTTCCCTAATATCCCATCCTGCTCTGCCAAGATCATGTCTCATCTTCATTTTTGAGCCATTTGGAGAGGAATAGCCCTGACCTAGGCACCGTTCTGCTGTTACCCTCCTCATGAATAATTAAGTCTGGCCCTGTTTTTCAACTCTCCCCTTTCCAAACAGGCTACGATCCCTTCAGACCCAGCTTCTCCCTCCAGTTCAGGTGCATAGACATAGTCAAGTCAATCTTTCCCATAAGCAGGATGAGATCCTTATTCTCCTTTCCACATGGCATTTTCTCTGCTTTTAAGACCATTTTTTCTGCTTTTCCTGTGCCTCTTCAGGTTTCCTTACTGGATGTTTGCAAGTGGCTCTCCTGCTGAGCTCCTCAGTGGGATGCTGTGATGTGAGTTCACATGCCATCCTTGCAGCTGCCCTGTTCACACACACAAGGCTCTGGTAAATAATTGGAGTTGCTGATTTTGCTGAGCTGAACCGGCTGGAATTTGGGGTCCCCTACCTGCTGACCCCTCGCCCCATGGGGCTGGAAGCCTCCCCACACCCCAAAGCCTCTCTGCTGCCACCAGCCTCATTCCCTCATAGAATCGTTAAGGTTGGAAAAGCCCGTCAAGTTCAACCAATTTTGTGGTCCTGTTTTCCAAAGCCAGGGTTTTCCAGCTCAAAATCCTCCTGGAATTCCCTCTGCATTCCCCTGCAGTGTGCTGGGCTGTTGGTAAACCTGAGCATCAGCTCGTTAAGAACGAGAACACGTATATTTGATGTTTTTTTTTTCCTGCACAACCCCCCAGTGGAACCAGTTGTTTTTGCATTTCTTTATTCTTTGAGTCGAATCCTGCACAAATACACTCAGTTTTCCACCTGGGACAGACATCTGGTGGGAAGCAGCCTTGTTACCTCCCTTTGCCTTATTTGATCCTGGATCCACACTAAGCCATCTTTCTATTTTTCTGGGTTTTCCTTGCTATCCACAATTAATTAGGTGTAATCAGGATATGGCATCATCCTGATTTTTCTTTTCCCTCCACTGTCTGCTTTGTTTTAAGGATTAGTATCTCCTGAGCTGTATGCATGTATCAGAATTGCAGCTATCTCTTATTTTTTAAAGCCCACAATGTTGCAGGGGGAAACACAAACCTGGAGAGAAGGCACATCAAAAGAAAGCCAAATATGGAACATTAAAAAAAAAATTAAGACAATTTTGAATAATAGCAATGTATGAGTGAGATTTAAAAAAAACCTCGCTGACTTTGAAGCCAGTCTCATGACTTATGAATATTTAGAGCTGACAGTCCTGGATACAGGCTTTTCCCTGGGCTTGTTTGGCAAATTGGTACTAACTCCAGTGTGTGATGAGCTCCAAGAAACTCAGCATGTCAGAGTTATATGAATGCAGTTTCTTTCGTTTGAGGTGTTTAGTAGGAGTGTGGTGTAAGAATCATAGAATCATGGAATAGTTTGGATAGGAAGGCACCTTACAGACCATTTAGTTCCAATCAACCAGGTTGCTCCATGTCCCCCCCAACCTGGCCTTGAACACTTTCAGGGATAAAACATCTACAGCTCCTCTGGGTAACCTGATGGGGGAAGGATGGTGCTGCTGCTTCCAAAGGGTTTGGGGCTTTGCAAACCCAAGACTGCAGGCAGATCTTAACAAAAAGCAAGGACTGAAGGAGATGTCTTATGAGCCATCTGGATTTTCCTGTTTGCTTGGTTTTCTCCAGCTTTGGGGCCTGGCAGTGTCCTGGGGTGAGTATCACCTATATGTGTGATGCTTGCCATGGGAACTCCAGCAGCTTTAAGGTGCTGGAAGGAATCCCCAGGCCTGGCTGGGGCTGGGATGAGGTGCTGCAAGGCCATCAGAGCACTGTGGCTTGGCTTGATCCACTGCACTGCCCGTAAGCAACACTCAGCCTCAGCATTTGAGTATCCCCAGCTCTGCAGATCCCATCAGCCTGGGCAGAAACAGTTATTTTCCTCAGAGATTTACAGTTTTCCTCCCCTCTCCAAAGCCACTTTGCTTTTACAGCAAAGGCTTTGTCAAGGCCCTGCTGTAACACAGCAGCCCATCAGCACGATGGGGGTGGTGGCCAAAACCACTGAGCTTTCAGCAGATGCTCAGCTCCTGCAATATTTAGCACTGTGTGGGCACAGGTGATGCTCTTTCTGTCTGGCACCAGCCAACACACTGAAAAATATTGTGGAGTCACAGAATAGTTTGGATTGGAAGGGACCTTAAAGCTCATCTCTCTCCAACCACCTGCCGGGAGCAGGGACACCTTCTACTACACCAGGTTGCTCAGACCCCCCTCCAAAAAAGAATCTGGAGGGTTTTCACTGGTGATTTTGGCAGGAGGAAAAGTGGAGCTCAAAAAATCGTGAACTGAAGGCTCAGCTCAAGGTCTTGCTGGAGGTTTTGTGATAAAGGTCCCAGGATGCTGCACAAGGGCTCTATTCTCAAGGAAATACTTGCTGAAATAAATAGTGATAATACGTTTTTCCAGATGTATTTAGGCCTAGGAGGCTGAGAGGAAATTCCTAGCTGGATTCCTGTCTGTGGGATAACTGCTGTTTCCATGATCTTCCCTGCCAAGAATCACTTAATTATGAGTAATTAAAAAAAAATAACCCAACCTAAAACAGGGCTTTGATTTGGCTTAAAAATGCTGAGGGATTTGGGGACAGGAAAATAGAATAAGGGAATAAAGAACAAAAAATATGAACTGAGTGACCTTCTGTGTGGATGGGACTTGGCAAAGAGGGGGATGCTGGAGGGAAAAGGGATGTAGAGGAGCAAGAGGATGCTGCTTATCAGGGCAGGGATTTTGGCCACAGGCGAGCAGTGTCCTACACCCAGGCTGGAGCCAGGGATGCTGTTTGGTTCCTTAAATAAGCTCCTCTTCACCAGAAAAATTGTTAATTTTGTCATTTCTCTCTTTATTCTCCCTGGCAGGCAAAAATCTCTGTTTTCTGTGGGGATTTGGGATTGCTGTGGTGGACCAGGGGCCATTGGCTCATCAGTGTGTGGAAAGATGCATCTTTCCCAGGAAAACCTGATGTGTTTGGACAGGGGTTGGCTCTCAGATGAGGTGAAAAAATCTGAGCCCTGGAGCATATGTGGACAAAATTTCGGGGGATTCATTTAATTTTTCCTTCCCTGCCAGAGATTAGAGCATGATCCCTCCAAAATTTAAAGCAGCAACATTTAAAGCAGCAAAATGATTCCAACATGTAACTTGATCCTTGAGAAATTAAAAGTTTTGCTCAACCCTCATTTTACAGAAAAGAGAGGGGAGAGCAGGTTTGAGATTCACATCCCTCAGCTGCAATCCACCAAGGAAAGCCTGGAGAGATTGAAAAGTTGGTTTGAAAATGCCCTTTGTGAATTGTTTATCCTGGAAATGGGCATAAAATGGTGTTATTGAGAAAGTTCTTCAAAGCCACACACAGACTTGGGGCTGTTAAACACTCGTGCTGGGTTTTAAGGAGGGGTTGACTTGTCTGGAAGCTCAGGGCAGCCTGGTGTGTTCAGAGATGATTTAGTAAAACATGAACCCAAGTGGAGTTTTTGTGTGGTCCATCCATGTTATCCTGTAACTTGGAGACTCCCAGCACCAACAGGATAGGGAGGGTTGGCACAGGTACTTTTAACCCTTCCAGGGCTGTGTGGTTTGGGTCCTGGCAATCAATGCTCCTGTTTCACACTGGGGTGGGTGCCCTGACCACTGGACACGGGTGGATTTGCACTTGCAGGGGATGGACGTGTTGTGATGAGATACACATTGACACCACACACATCAAACCCACTGAGGACAAACTGCTGGGCTGATGGCTTTGGAAACATTCCTGATCTCGTGGCAGAAGGGGGGAGAGCTGGAAGTGATGGAGGGAAAATATGATGCTGAGGGAAATGGGTGGGGGAGGATGGAAAAGGAGGGACAGGCTGACCCTTTGGATGTTTAGGTTATGACAGCCATGAGGGCAATAAACCAAGTGTGAGGCTGGGATGGAGCCTGTGTCTGTAATCTCTTTCCCCAGGTGTTGATCCATCTGTTTGCCTGTGTGGCCTGGATTCTGTCCAGCCCAGGGGAAAGGTGGGGAGAGGGCAATAAAAAGTGCTTGTCCTGATTTCACTGCTCCAAACTCAGACACATGGAATCCCAGAATGGTTTGGGTTGGGATGGACCTTAAAGCTCATCTTGTTCTCCCCCCTGCCATGGGCAGGGACACCTTCCACTGTCCCAGGTTGCTCCAAGCTCCATCCAACCTGTCTTTGAACACTTCCAGGGACGGGGCAGAGGTGGTAAATGAAAGGTGGTGGGTGTCACCCATTGCCCAGATGGGTGTTGGGGGATATGTACAGGGGGATGTGATAATGTAACATTTACCAAATGAGCAGCTGCAGCTCGATGCTCCCCTGGGCTCCTCAGAAGCTGCCCAGGTGCAGCCACTGGGCTGAACTGGAGCCAGAAATGTCAGGGAGCCACAAGGCAAGGCCTGGATGCTCAAGAGCTGAGTTTTACAGCAAATGCTGAGCTTTGCCTTCTCTGCCTGGGCTAAAGCTTGACCTTTCTCAACAGAGACCCAAACCCAGCATAACCAGGATTTCTGTGGTCGATGCAGGGTACTTAGTGTTCCCATTTAATTATGATTTGGGTAGAGGTGGGATTGCAGGGAGCCAGGCTGAGATTTCTGGGTGGCACAAAGGGAACAGGACCTCCATGCACCCACCAAATTTGTTTGGTCAAAGATTGGACTTGATGATCTGGGAGGTCTTTTCCAACCTTAACGATTCCATGATTCTGTGAAATGCTTCCTCAGCAAACACACTGTGGGGACTTGGGTAGGACGTCCAAATCCCAGAGATCGGGGCAGGACACATCCAAGTGCCTTCTCTTTGTTCAAACCAGATGCCAAGGCAGGGAAAATCTGGGGAAATCCAAGAGTTTTCTGACCCAGTGGGAGCCACTGGTTGCAGTTTATGCTCTGCTGCTGCTCTAACACTCAGTGTCTGCCCACCATCTCTCTCGGATGACCAGGAATAACAGGTTATATCTTCACTCCAGGGCTATAAAATCCTTTTAAACCTTTTGCAAGAAGCCTGTAGGTTTTGATGACACTCTCCTTATGAAAAAAGCCCCAGATCCTGTCTCGGGCAGCCCTGGCTGTGATCTTTAGCTGCCTGGGAGAGAGCCATGGGCACTGATGCTGCCGGAATAACAAGGACTCCTGTGGCTGCAAAGGACAGGAATATATATATTTGCAGGGCAGTAAAACTTGCTCAGTGCCAGTGCTGGAGCTCTGATCTGCTCCTTCCTCAGCTCCAGGTATGGTTTTCCAAGGCTTCAGCCCTGCAATGTGGCTCAGCACAGCACATTCCCCATATCCCATCCTTGCAGGGCTGAGTGATGCTGAGCAAGGTCTCTCCTGGACCCTGCATTTTTTGGGCAGCTGTTGAAAAAAACTCAATCACAGAGCACTCAGTTTGTGTTTAATCCCCCTTCACATCCATCTAAATCGTGGGGGAAGGGTTTACATGCAGCTCTGACAGCACCAAACAGCTCAACCAGAGAGGGGAGTGGGAATTTATAGTGCTCCCACTGCTGCTGTTAATATGCAGGCAGGGCTCCGAGCAGTGAAGGATTTCTGGATTTATTGGAAAGGGACTACAAATGTAAGGCAGGAGCCAGCTGGGGATATTCCCAGATCAAGCAGTTTAACCTGCAGGACCAAAGGCTTTTAGGGCTGATGGTGGAGGATGGGGAATGCCAGTAAGGATGGCTGGACACTCCATCTTGTCCTGGGGACCAGGAAGGGCATGTCCAGGGGAAAAGCACGAATTTCTAGTGCCAGACAGCTGCCCTGGGGAGGAGGTGAGAGATGAACTGGGTTTTGGGGGTGTGGTTTGATGTGCAGCACCCCAAGAGCTGCATCCCAACCCTGAGCAAGCCCAGTATTCCAAAAGCTTCATCCCAACCCTGAGAAAAGCTGGATGCAGGTGCAGGGCAGGAGCAGAGGGCACCTGCATTTCTCTCTGCCGCAGCATCAGCAGTGCTCTGGCTGCTGTGCCCATCACCTTAAACCAAAGCAGCAGCCCACTTTTGATCCCAGCTGGCTTTTTGCAGGTGGGAAGAAAGGTTGGTCTTATCTGGAGCTCAACAGAGGCTGTTTTCTCCCAGGATTAATCTTTTCTCTGACCACACTGAGATCCTGGTGTGCTGCTTTAGTTAGTGCTGATGGGGATTCCCTGCAGCAACCCCAGCTCTGCACCTTGTCCCCAAACTCTGCCCACAAGTTCTGCACCCAGATCCTGCCTTCCTGGCTGCTTTTGCATTTTAATCTTATACTTTCAGTATTTTTGAGTCTTCACTGGCTTGGAAATGCCTTTTTTTTTCATTCTCACTCCTTCTTACCCTTCACGCTACCGTCAGCTTTCTGACATGGGAGTTTTATTGGAATAAAAGTAGATTTTTATCTCCCAAGCCTGTTTATTAAACTCTCTCCCTTCTTTCACAGTGAGCTACCACCCACCCTCCCGGACGTTTGTCGATTCAAATCAGGTTTAATCAACTCACAATATTGGACACAGTAAAATTGGATTTTTGAAAGCCCAATAAAGTTGTGCCACTGCACTGTACTGTCGCTCGAGGAGCTCAGATTTCATCACATCGTGTCAGCAGCAAGAAACAGCCCATAAGAAACTCATCTACTGTGAGCAGCAAGCTGCTAAAAATGGATGAAGCCTCTCCCGAAGAAATATTGACTATTAGTATTCTTATTAACATTCTGCTGTCAGAAATGACCAGTGGTAATAAATACGGCTGTATCTTTTCATTGTCCTGCCCATTCATCACTGCCTGCCTGAGCTTCCCTCAGTGCTGGGTGTGCTCCCCATTGCTGCACATGACCCTTCTCTTTGTCCCATCTCCTTGTCCAAAAGGAGCTGTTTGCCCCTCATGCTGTTACTATTATTTTTTTTGTAATTATATGATTTGGGTTGGAAGGGACCTTAAAGACCATCTTGTTCCACGCCCTGCCATGGGCAGGGACACCTTCCACTATCCCAGGTTGCTCCAAGCCCAATCCAACCTGGCCTTGAACACTCCCAGGGATGGGGATTATTATTTTCTCTTTTATTTTTGATGGAGCAAGAAGCAGAGCAAGAAGGAATCCTTAGAACAGCTCATTCCATTCTTCCCTGGCAGAAGGTCCCCCAAAGGTGGGGAAGGGCAGGATTTGGTCCAGGTGAATGTGATGTTCCTGCTCAGCTGCAATGAGATTTTCATAGCGATAATGAGAAATATTTGTGNGCCCATGGCAGGGGTGGAATGACATGGGCTTTAAGGTCCCTTCCAACCCAAACCATTCCAGGATTCCATGATCCCTGCGAAAGGGAGCAGTAAAACCAAGCACTGGAGAAAATCTGGGAGGAAGGAAACTGCCAGTTCTGCAGCAGTAAAATCACACTCCTTTTACCCATTTTGCAACAAGATTTATTAATATGTGAACTGTCTCCCCACGACTTTAATTACATCATTATCTCCTCGGTGGCTGGTTCTGCAGGGAGGGGGAGAAGCCACGTCCTTGCCAGAATGAAACGAGACACGGGGCCCTCGCCCACCCCGAAATGAGTCTGTAAACAGGGATTTTGCTGACATTTGCTCTCATCCAGGTGTTGCTTCTGGGCAAAGAGTCAAGCCCAGACCTGGTGTCTCACACAATCTTCACTGTCCCTTTAATTCCCAGAAAGTGCAGTTTTCCTCCTTCTGTTCCCACAACTGTATAGATGTCCCATCTATGTGCCATGTAACCCTGCCCACCATTCCCCCTTGTCCTGTCACTCCAGACCCTTGTCCACAGCCCTTCTCCAGCTCTCTTGGAGCCCCTTTAGGTACTGGAAATGTCTCTAAGTTCTCCCTGGAGCTTTTTCTTCTCCAGGTTTAGCAATCCCAGCTCTCTCAGCCTGTCTTTAAAGGTCCTTTGTCCCCATCCAGGGGACCTGCTGTTCTGCCATAGATGATCCTTCCAACCCAAACGATTCCATGATTATATGTGTAGTTCCAGGAGGATGCAGCATCCCACAGTGCCATGCTTTCCACCTTTTATTGGGCTGGGAATGGAGGCTGATATTCACCTGTGGATTCAAAGAGCTTTTGTGGGTCTATGCCCGTGGAACCAAACCTCAGGAGGGTTTGGGCTGGGGATTTGGTATCAATTGTGCATTATGTGGGGGTTATGGAATCCCTATCCCAATACCCCTACAGGTATCCCAACGGGACCAGCTTGGAAGGGACTTTGCTGCTCTGAAGGAATTAAATATTCATCGAGCAGTAAGTGTTTTCCACTGCTGCTGGAAAACAGTGTTTTAATGGCTGGGAACCAATGCTGACCAGACAATTCGGTGTAAAAAATGCCATAAAAGCAAAGCAGGTTCTTTTGGTGGTCAAAACCAAAATCCGAACAAGGGGTTTAGAGCAGGTTTTACCCCAAGGCATCAGTGGTCATTAATTATCCGTAAGCAAAAACGTGGGAGTGTGGTTGGGGTCCCGATTTCCACCTCATGATTCCTTCCAGACAACTCCAGCAAACCCCCCCTTGCTCCCCTCACAGGTCTGGAAATTAAATCCGAGCCAATTTTTAGGTGTCCCGGCCCAGCGGGTGCAGAAACCGGCGGCTCCAAAATAAATCAGCCATGGAGACAAGGTGATAGGAGAGGGGAGATTGGATTGAGGAGCGAGGGTGGACAAGACAGATGGTGGGGTGGGAAGGGATGAAATGGGCTGGTGGAAATCGAAGGGGAAAAGATGACAAGGACGCCGGGCTCACTAAAAAAGACAAAGTCCTTGGATTTTCCTGCGGGGAGCTGGGAGGAAAACAAACAGCTGAGGGATGTGTTGCATTGCTGCTGATGTTGGACACTTTTGAGATGAGATGGGCTTTGCTGGGCAGAGAACAGCAGGGCTTGACCCTCCCGTGGTCCCAGCCCAGCAGAAATAGTTTTCATTTTTAATTAAGAAGAAGCGCTATAGACCATTTATTAAATATTTTTGAAGGGCTCCTTCGCAAGTTGAGTTCAAAATATAATTTCTTCTCAAGCTATGATGTAGGATTGGCTTTATTGATCTTCTGCATGATTTGTAGGAGCTCACATCATTATTTTGACAGTTTTATCATAGTGTAATAGACTTCCTTCAAGATAATTATGGTTCCTACATTCTATTTCAATCTTCTGTTGGACTTAGATAATCACACTTAGATCATGTTTCTTTCTTTAGTCATATATGTGCAGCAAACTTTGGTTAACAGCACTAATTGTTTTAGCACTGTAATTTCAAGGCTTAGAGGGAAAAGCTCAAGGGTTAATGATGCAAAAAAAATTCCATCTTCAACTTCGGTTACAACACTCATTTTACAAGAAAAGAACATCTGGTTTAGGGAAACAAAAAGCCAAATAGGTGATGTAGATATGTAACAGAAGTTATTTAAAGCTGAAAAGCAGTAAGTGTCTTTTTCAACGTGGACTTGTGTCTCATTCTTACACATCCCTGGTGGGTCATGGAGGGTCCCAAGGGCTGCCAAGGAAAGTGTCACCCCTTCACTCCCCCAGCCCAGCACCGTGGGTGTTTGAGACTGTTAATTAGCCTCTACCACCAGTAACAAAGACAGATCCCCCTCCAGAGCAAGCACAGGCAGGTGCTTACAGCCCGTGCTCCAGCCATCTCCGTGTCAGAGATATCTCTGCATCTCCCAGACTGGAGCGATCTCTCCCTCCGCTCCCCAGTCATTAAAAGGAAATTAATTTCACCAGGCACTGACGTAAGTAAACTCTCTGATTTCTGGCCTGTTATGACTGTTAACCAGCTAGATCTCACTTTAATAGCTTATTTAAAGCACTGGGCTTCTGACAGCCTGGGTGATGGATGGAGCTGTCAGCGTCCGCTTCGTTTGGAGAGGGGAGGAACATCTCTTAAACCAGGAGCTCTATAAATCAAAAGGATGAAAACCAGTGAGTGCATTTTTCTGGACAGGAGCGTCCTTCTCCCTGCAGAGTGTAACAGGCACTAAATTGAGGTTGGATTTATCGGGTCTGAAACACCTTTCGACAGGTGCTGTTGCAGCTGGAGTGGAAGAGAACGGGCACAGAGCGGCACAGCCAAACCGAGCACCGGCTCCTCCACAAACCTTGGGGACACAGCAGCCCTTCCGTGGAAATCTCAGAGCAACTTCTTGTGGATTCAGGGAACTACTGCTTTTCCCCATAGCAAATGCTCCCAAAATCCTGTGTTCTTCCTGGAGATAGGCGGGTTCATCCTTCCTACGACACCTGGAGGTTTGGCAGTGCCGGACCCACCACTCTTGTGTCAGTGGGAAAAGAGCAGTGTAGTCTTGTATAAGGAGGTGGTTCTGCATCCTCCCTCACTGGGGGCAACACAGACCCCTCGTTCAGCCCATAGAGCTCCAGCAGAAAACAAACTCGTGGGTTTTTCCAACCACCAACCCACCACTGTACGGCACGAGTTTGAGCCAAACTGAGTCACCACCCCTGGAGGGATTTAAAAGATGTGGCACTTGGGGCCATGGTTTAGAGATGGGATTGTCAGTGCTGGGTTAATGGTTGGACTCAACCTTAGAGGTGTTTTCCAACCTAAATGATTCTGTGACTCTAATACATCAGATATTAGCAGGGCAGATTGTTACTGCTTCAGGCTCTGCCAGGTTTGAGACCCCAGTGGCACTACAGCCTTTTATCCATATTTTTTCAAGGCAGCCTTTCCCACAGAGCTGCTGGGGGGGAGCAGAGCCCACCCCCACCCCCTGCAGAAGAGTTATTTGCAACGCCTCAGTTTTGTTTAATATTGAAAGACTTTTAAAGTGCAGCTCTGACCTACATTGGGAGCTCTTTGGGGGAAGGCTGTTGGTGGGTTGGGGAGCAGCCAGCGGAGGCAGGGCCTGAGCCTCGCCTTGGAATGTTGCTGCTGTGATAAAATAATCATCCAGGGGTGGGAATTAACCCACTTAATCAGTGGTGCTCCTGTCTGCTCCTCGGTGAGTGCTCAGAGGTGACTGGAGGTGCACAGATCCTGCTGGGCCCCAGTGGTTCCTGGGGCTGCTCCCATCCCTGCCTTGCTCTCAGGATTGCAAACTGTTTGAAACATCCTTCTTTTCCTTTTCCTTCCCCTTCCCCTTCTCCCATTCTTACCTTTTCCTTTTCTTTTTTCTCTTCCTCTTCACCTTTCTTTTCCTCTTCCTTTTCCCCTTTTCCTTCCCCTTCCCCCTTTCTCCTTTTCACTTCTCCTTTTCTCTTTCCTTTTTCTCCTTTTCTTCTTTTTCCTTCCCCCTTTGCCTTCCCCTCTCCTTCTCTTTCTCCTTCTCTTTTTTCCTTCTCCTTCTGCCTCCTTTTTATATTCTCCTTTTCTCATTTTGAGTTTTCCTTTCCCATTTTTCCCTTTCTGTTGCTTTAGTGAGGCTCCATTTCAGCAGCCCCCCAGCTCCTTTGGGAGCACCTGCCCTCCCACACCACGGAAGCAGAGGGGTCTTTTGAAGTCCAAGGATGGACATTTTGTGAAAGCACAAAGGAGCTCTTTTTAGGTCAAAATATGCATTTTTAAACACTTCCCAGTCATTCACAGAGAGGTTTGAGTTTGACATACAAACCCCAGGATACTCCCACACCTCCTCCAGGCTCCTTCTAAATCTCTTGGTCCCTTATTTTGTGGAAGGAGGAGGCATTTTGTGCCATCATGATGGCAGAGTGCAGCTCTCAGCTCGTCAAGTCCAGGGATTTCATGGCAGAGCTGTCGAACGAAAAGGGAAAACTAGTGAACCACATAATTAGTTTTTGCTTTAGTGATTAATATCACTTGCAAACAGGTAATCGCAGCCCGAGCAGACTCTTCCACGATGCTCTTCCTAATGGATGAGTGTAGCTGGCTGGTCCTTTGCTTTTTAATAGGAACACAAACCGAGGGAGCTGCTGCTGGAATAAACAGAGAATCTTACAGAGAGAGCATCCCCTCATTTGGGATCAGAAACTCCCTGATATGTCTCACTGCCTAATCTTACACCACCCCCGTGGAAACCCCCAGCCCAGCACCCTCCCGTGTCCATCTTGCAGAGATGTTGTCCCTTCCAGCCTTCCCTGCAAACTGATAATCCCGGTTTGCTTTCCACAGGCAGCGATTTGCCTGCGGGATCCTGTTTGCTGCTGGGACCAGGGCTTGCCGTCCAGCGGGTGGGAGAGGCATTTGTACTTAAGTAATTGGATGGTGGCAGTGTATGAAATCCTGATGGCTCCGTAATCTTGTCGTACAATAATCCTGACCGCGGCTCCCCCCGACCCCCGAGCTGAGAGCTGCCCTCGTTTAAAATGTGATTTAACGAGGCTGGAAGGGCAAGCTCGGATTGCTCTGGGTTTTACAGGCAGGCGGCGTGGCCGCTGCTGTGGAATAATAATAATTTGGGGGAATGTTTTTTCGGGGCTGAGTGGAGGAACTCGGTGTCAGGATGAGCCCCAGGGGTGATTCCGGTGTATCCTCAGGTGGGATACAGGGTGGTGCAGCTCCATATTCCCCGTGCCAGGAGCTTAGGGCTTCTCTTTTCCTCTTTCCCCCCTCTTTTTTCTTACAGGCCAGTTCTCCTTGAGGGCTGAAGAACTGCCTTTTCCCACGGATTTGTGTTCGTATTTGGGTGCCAAATTTCCACGGACAGATGACCCTCTTGCTGTAATATCCAGGCACTTCTCAGGGTATTTAAAAATAACAACACCAATAACGATCTGTCTCTCTATCAAGCCTGGGGGGGGAAGTAGCTTGATTAGTTTATGGATCTCATCGTTTATGTGTGAGTGACCACAGTGTCCAGGGAAGGGGATGGAGGAGGTGGTGAAAGGGAGAAACTGGGGAGACTCCCTGACCACATCCATGGGTTGTGGTGTGTCTAGACCGTGCCGGTGTCTTCAGGTTTGTGTCCCCAAAATGCCCTGGGAGGCGGGTTTTTGGCAGAGCAGCTGGCACGGAGCCGATGGATGAGTGGGAGCCTTTGGGGTGCTGGGCTGAGCTGAGTCACTGTGATCAATAGCAGGGAGATACGAACAGGCAGAAGGATAAAAAATGCAGGATTTAGCGAGCTGTGGCTGTTCAGTGCCAGCTTGTGATGTGCGATACATGGCGTGGATCCACATGCAGCACTTCCACCCTCGTGTCCCCGCATCCAAACCCAAGTCCCTGGGGAAACCTGGGTAAGGCTGGGGCTGCTCCCAGCTCTTGGCTTTTTTAAATGCCAGGGAAAAGCTGCTTTGTGTTCCTTCCCAAAATCGAGGCTGATAACACGGGGCAGATGATTTTGCAGCCAGGGGTCGCTGCCTGCTCCAAATAAACTCCCGAATGGTCCAAATAAACTCCCGAATGGGTGCAGGCGGGAACGGAGGACGGGAAGGTGTTGGATCCCGTCCTGCCGGTGAGCAGGTGGCTGTGGAGGCCACAGGCATTCACTGGCGTGGATTGAATGTATGGATTAACTGCTGCTCCATGCATCCAGCTGATGGGAATCCACCCTACAGAAACCAGGAGCAGAGCAGGGCGGGAGCAGTGTCCGCCGCATCAGATGCCGGGAAGAGTGTGGGATGCATCTCTCCTGATGGTTGGGGAGGGCCTGGCTACGTTTTAAAAAAGTGATTTATGCTCTAATCGGTCTTGAAGCTTCATTATTCCAAGCATTAGTGTGTCTGAGCCACTGGCCTTATTTGTTAATGTACTGAAAGTGGCAGCAGATGCGCTATTTTTCATCTGTGACCCCATCAGCTCGCTGATTCATCTGCTCCCATTTTCATTTCCCTGTCATTGATTTATTAATGATGTCTTACTTATGTGGGGCTCCTTTGGAGGGCTCCTGTAGCCCAGCCCCAGAGAGATGCTGGAGGAGCCCTTTCCCCTCCCCAAATATCCCGTTTTTCAAACCGTATTTGTCCTCATTGCTCCAGAGATTAGATGCTTTAATTATTTAGTAACTGAAACAACCTCTGTGGCTTGTACAATTTGTGGATAATTTGTCTGCTGAGAGAATAACATCCCTCTTTTCCACTGCTGACAGGGTACCCCATCCTCCAAGGATGTATCTGGGCATAGGAGGACATGGAGTTTCCATCCAGGAGCTCCATGGGATGAAGGGATGTCCAGGCTGAGAAAACTGACTGTTCTTCTTGCTTTTCTCTCCTCTCTGTGTTGGTCCAGCCTGGAATAATCTCAGATGTGGAATGTGTGCAGGGAGCTTGATTTCCTTCATAATTTGAAAATCTGGTGAGGTGTTTGATCAAATTGTGGGGAGTTTATACGGATTTCCTTGGACAAGCAAGTTCTTTCAACACTGCCTATTTGACCTGGGCTGCGCTGGATTAATGAAAAATTATTTATTTTATGCATCCTATTACAAAATCACAAGCCTTTATTCCCACATCTCTCCTAACAGTAAGCCCAGAGCAGATTATTGGTTTGCTTTTTTCCTTGTAAGGGGATTTTCCTCCTGCCTCTGTCCCACTAGTGAATATCTTCTGGACAAGCCACAAAGCAGAGAGAGTTGTGGTGACCTGGGGAAAAGCCATGAGCAGCCCTGTCCCATGGGATATCTGTCTGTGGTCACTCTCAGGCTCTTGGCAACTCTCAACGTTTTTCCTCCTGACCCTTTTTTCTCCCCGAATTTGCTGAGCTGCTCCTTCTTACTGAAAAACATCTTTTTACTGAACAACCCTGACCTAATGCCTTTGGGGCTTTTCAGAAACCAAATTCTGCCACTAAACACATGCATAAACCCACTGGATTTGGGGAAGATCATTCCAAGTTTATTCACAGATCCTTTGTGCTTTTATTTACCAGCACTAAAACATCATCCCTCACCCCTATAAATTGCTCCTTGCTCCCACCTTTCCTGCTGGGAAATACTATCTTTTCTCAGCTGCTCAGCGGGATCCCTGGGGGAACTGTCTTTGCTGCTGGGGATATTTGAGGGATTTATGGTGTTGTTCAAGTAACTGATCCCTGAGCCTCAGATGTGCCAGAGATCTTGCTGCTCCATCCGATTGCTGCTTTGATTCCCAGCCTAGTTAACTCCTTGGCTCTTTGCAGGATAGTTGGCTCATGATACAGTATCTCAGCCTTTGCTGGAAGGTTCAGCCTCCTTATTTTCTGCAGGAAAAATAAAGTTTCCATTTTTTTTCCCTTTGCATCCTTCTCTCGTGATAAATTTTACATGCTGATAAGGGACTTGCCAGACTGGAGCCATCAGGCCTGTGTTACATTATTGGCACTATAGACAAGCCCTTGCTGTTTTATAAATGTAAGTACCTTTCCAGATCAATAAATCAACATTAACGTTGCTTTAAATTGCTACAACACAGCAAGGGAATTTGCTGGGTAATTCTTTTCCTTCCTGGTTAATTTACTTGGTCCGTGTAAAATTCAGACATGTTGGGGGCAGATCCTCACCTCAGCATCCTGGATTTTCCCCAGTGCCATCTCCAAAGTCTTTCTTGGATATAGAGTCATAGAATCTTAGGGTGGCTTGGGATGGAAGGGACCTTAAAGATCATCTTGTTCCAATGTCCAGCATCAGTTGGGCACTGCAAGAAGGATAAAAAATGAACTTGTGGTTTTGTTCTCTTTCAGAAAGGAAAATATCCAGGGATAAAAGCCTTTCCCAAAGCTGCTGAGAGCACTGGTTCTGGAGGTGCTATTCTCTTCCCTGAGCCACACATGCCCACTTTCCAAGACTGTCCAAATCTGCACTGAAACCAACGAAAAGAGCTCAGTGTTTGAGTTGAGGATGGGAACAATGCACAGGAGCTGGGAATAATGCACAGGGTCTGGGAATAATGCCCATTTTTATTGCTCTGGAGAGAAGGATGCACCCCACCTGCCTCTCTCCCTCTGTTAGGGCCCCTGAGCTAAAGCCACCTGCTTGGAAAAGCCCTGAGGACACATTTGCACATTGAAACATCTCTGACTCCGCTGGTTTTGTTGTCACTTGTTGTCAAAACTTCTGGAAATGTGCAAATCTGCCTCTTTCTGCAAGGAAGGGGCTTGTTATGGGCTTGGGGGAGACCAAACCCCCAGTGACCTGCACGAATAACCCCAGCCCTGCTGGGAGCCAAGAGCTGCTCCTGTGAGCACACAAACGGGATTTATGCCAACTAGGAAAGTTTCCCAGCTTCTTGTTTTCCTATAACACCCTGAAAACAAAGCATCCAAGCAGGTCAGCCCCTGGGAACACCTCAGGCTCACCTTCCCAGGTGAGGGTGAAAAGCAGCTGCTGCATCCCTGGGGCACCTCAGTGCAGCCCACATCCCCCTCATGGTCCCTTAGGATTTGGGGGATGGATTAACCTCACACCTATTACAATTTTTTTCCCTTACTGGGATATAATACAACTTTTTCCTTCCCTAAGAAACCCCAACTAAACTGGTGGCAGTTCAGCTCTGTAAATGCAGTTTTCACACCCACCCATGGCTCAGTATTTTAATCCCGGGACAGCCTGGAGTAAACATTACAGTTGTTGGCAACCAGATCCGAGCAACTGGCATTGTTTGGACAGGAATGAGAGGAGCAACAAGGACTGCCCACAGGAAATTTGCATTTTTATGGCTTCAGCCTCTCCCTCACTCCAAGGCTGGGGTGTCATTTTGACTTTCCCCCCCTGTATTTTCTCTCTCATCATTTGAATGACTGGGATTTGGACTGGAGAAGTATTTTTTTCTTTTTTCTTTTTTCTTTTTTTTCCTTCTTGCTCACAGCATCCTAACAGCTTCACGTACAGATTTGGGAAAAGCCAGCAGCGATGTGACGGCTTGGGCTGCCCTCTCTTGGCGTTGCTGATTGTTGCACAGAGCGAAATCCCCAGCTGGAAAAAACCCCACATTTCTTGACAGCGTCTTTTCCATCTCCAGCTCCCTTCCTGCTTGACAAGAAGGGCTGGTTTAAAGCTCTTCCACCCTCCACTCCCATCACACCGCGGTCAGATCCCCTGTTCTGAGGTCAGGGACCACATTGCCCTTCCGCGTTTCGGGCACATCTGTCTGCCAACTTCCTTAATGAACCTTTTCCATCCCGCTTTTGGCCCGACAGCCGCTCCCAAACGGCCCTTGGGGGAGCAATTAAGGATTTTTTTCCCCGGCATTCGTGAATGTGACCTCCTGCTTCCCCCTCTGACGGTGGAAGTCGCCGCAGTGCACATGTGATAAGGCACGAAATCCCCCTGGGTGGGGAGGGCGTGTGGCTCCACAGTGCTTGGCACGTCCTGTGACTCCTCCTTGGCAGGTAGGCTGCTGAATCTCATCAGCCACACGGAGCAAGGGCACAGCTCAAGGTTATAAGCAAGATTTTTGCCTTCATCTTTTTCTTTTTCTTTTTTTTTTTTTGGATATAAATTTGATTAATATTGATCTGGTTATAGCTTCTCTGCAGCCTGCTGGCTTTCCACTCTGCAAGGTGCAGCGTTGGGTGGGGGAACATGATGCCAGATCCTGACAGGGCCAAACTGTTTCCCAGGTTTGGAGGGTGTAGTTGGGTTGTCTGTGGTTTTCATCTGGATCATCCCATCTGCTGTCATGCTTGGAGCAGCCTGGCTCAGTGCAAGATGTCCCTGTCCATGGGAGAGGGTTGGAACTGGGTGAACTTTAAGGTTCTTTCCAACACAAACTATTCTATGATTCTATGTTTCTATGATTCTATGCCAGTAAAACAACAGACACCGAGGATCAGCATCTTTCCTCGGGCTCTGGAGCAAAAACAGCTCCAGAAAAAATATTGCTGTGTTTCCTATATTTTATTTTGCTGAAGCAAATTCTTTCTAGAGTCATTGCACGGCCAAGCACCCCCAGTATCCAGGGCTTGAACCTGCTCCTCCCTGTGGGTGTGGGTTTGGGTGCGTCGGGTGTTCACTGAAGTGGTACCAGGAAAAATAAAACTGAAAGCCACGTCATCTCTCTGACCTGTTTTGGAAACAGCCGTGTGGTTTCCAGGCATTCCTATCTCCGAGGGGGCAAAGGACACACTGCTCCCTGTCCCTACGTTTGTCACACAGACCTGATAAAATAGCCCTTGATTGCCAATTTCTCTGCTGGGTTTTCCTGTGGGGCCCTTATCAGGATGGCAGATGAGATAATGTGAGGCTGAGAGAGTGGATATGTCAGATAAAAAAAACAAATACTATGCCTTACAAGTCCACTCCTGCATCCATGAATTTGCTGCAGCAACAGCCAAGATGCTTTTTTACTTTCTCAATTTTTTTTTCTTACAAAGCGATGATCTGTTCCTGATGGGAACAAAACCAGAAAGCTGGGACTGAAAACATTGTTATCTATGAAAATACCCATCAAACAGCTGCTCTCTGGCTCCTGCCCAGCAGGGTCAGGCGTGGGGCTGAAGGCTCTCCTTGGCTCAGGACTGCATTGCAGTTCACAGGCGGCTCCCAGCACTGGGAACACGCTCCAGTGATTCACATGGAGCAGTGGCTGCACATCGACCTGCTGCCACCCCAGCTGGTGTTCACGTCCTCACTCCCATGGATTGTGCACCTGGACCTGGGGAAAAGGACCCTCAGCATCTCCTGAACACCATCCATGAAGCTGAAAATCCATGGGGATTTCTTAGCTCAGGTCTGAGACCTTGCAGTGCATTCCTGTTTGGCTGTTGGTTTATGGGAATTACCTGCCTTACTGCCTTGGACACCCTGTTCCAATGCCTGACCACCCTTCCAGTGAAGAAATTTTAATTTCCCATCTAAACCTTCTCTGGTGCAACTCGAGGAGGTTTCTCTCTCATCCTGTCCCTGGTTTCCTGGGAGCAGAGCCCGACCCCCACCTGGCTGCACTCTTCTGTCAAGGAATTGGAGGGAGACAGAAGATCCCCCCTGAGCCTCCTTTTCTCCAGGCTGAGCCCCCCCAGCTCCCTCAGCTGATCCTTGTGCTCCAGCCCCTTTCCCAGCTCTATTCCCTTCTCCAGACACACTCCAGCCACATAATGACTTTCATGCTGTGAGTGTCCCAAAACTGACCCCAGGATCTGAGGTGTCTCAGCAGTGCCCAGCACAGGGGGATGATCCCTGTCCCGGTGCTTCTGGCCACACTCCTGCTGACACAGAAGATACTCCAGAGGTCACAGTCAGCAGCATGTCCAGGATAACACATCCAGGATAACACATCCAGGATAACGCACCCGGGATAACACATCCAGGATAACACATCCAGGATAACGCACCCGGGATAACACACCCAGGATAACACATCCAGGATAACACATCCAGGATAACACATCCAGGATAACGCATCCAGGATAACGCACCCGGGATAACGCTGCCAACCCACAGCTCTGTCCGAAACACCTTCCTCCCCTCTGCCAAAACCTTCGCTGCCGCCCTGTAATGCAGAGCACGAGCAAACTCGGGATCCGGGCCCTCGGCTGGTGCAGGGGAAGGGGCGGGGGGGCTGCGGCTCCCGGGCTCCTCCATCCCTGAGCGCTGCTGCCATCTAATGCCCACGGCCGGAGTCTCGGGCACGGCGCATCACCCGGGAGAAAATACCCAAGACAAATTTTGGGAACCAGGAGAGAAAAAGACTCTAAGGAGTGTTGTTCCTGCAGGTGAATGATGCTCCCTTCCCACGCAGCAGCCT
Source organism: Calyptomena viridis (assembly GCA_013390005.1). Classification (NCBI taxonomy): domain Eukaryota; kingdom Metazoa; phylum Chordata; class Aves; order Passeriformes; family Eurylaimidae; genus Calyptomena; species Calyptomena viridis. The sequence continues at coordinate 440,949 of WEIV01011307.1, read as the reverse complement.
GGGGAACTTTACTGCGGGTGGTGGGAGCATCCGAGCAGGGATGCAGGGTAGCCTGGGATGCTTTTAGTTGCAGCTTGGTCCTTTTGGCTGAGCACACCTAAAGATTGCAGGAAAAACACTCTTCAGGTCACCACGGCCAGAAATTCAGTCCTGCAGAACCTGCTCCCCACTGGCCTTTTTCTGCCATGGAGGTAGAGTTGATTTCTTGGATAGAATCATATAATTGAATCACAGAACATTTTGGGTTGGAAGGGATCTTAAAGACAGTCTCATTCCAACCCTCTGTTGTGGGCAGGGACACGTCTCACTAGATGGTGACTGGGATGATGGTCTAGATGGGAGGTCTGTGTATAGAGAGGAGAGGTTTTATAAGTCAGCTCTTCATTAATCTCTGTATTCAAGTAGTGTTGCTGCCTGTAATAATTTTTATTTATTTAGTCCTCACTGAAGTGCTCAGAGCAGGTTCTTTCCATTGTGTCACTTCTGCAGAGGGTTATTTTTTTCATATTTTTTTTGTATTCACAAGTATCACTCACCACAATGAGAGTGAGTGTATGTGGAATGGGTTAAAAACCAGGTGTTGTCCTGCCCCAAAAGACCCTCAAAGTGACCCTATTTAACCTCCTGGGGATCTTCCAAGGGATTTTGATGATTTCACCAGCAGTGACTTTAAGTTTCTGTGAAGGATGCAGAGGGCACAGGATCTGCGTGGCTGGACACCAGGAAATGCAGTTCAGTGGTCACAACATTTGAGGTGGCCTCTGTCTTTTGGAAAGGTGCTGATCAGCATTGGGATGGGGTTCCTGGGAGAGGAAGGGCAGGGATAAAGGGTGCTGATGCATTGGAGGCTGAGGGGTCATATGCTCATGGGACCAACCAAGGAGCTTCCTAATGACTGTGCCAAAAATCAGGGCTCGATTTTCACTAGTTACCACGAAGGAGTTTCCCTCTGTCCCAGTCATGATGCTCCTGATGGGAGCTCCTGGGTCTCCTGCCAGACAGTGTGACCCCAGTTTGGTGATGAAAATCATGCAATTGGGCATCAAAGCAGTTGTGGCCTCCAGCCTTTTTCCCATGGTAGGAGAAAAGTTTCCTTCCTTTATTTTTCCTTTACCACTCTGAAGTCCTCATCCACAAACACACTTTTGGTGGCCACAGGACATCTATCTCCTATCTCTGGCACTTCCTTTGTACCTTCTGCCAGGAAACCTTTTTTTTTATCTTTGCCCATCACTTTGGATCAGTCCAATACTAGAGGTTTTCTCCAAAATTTGAAGAGCAGATGCTTATAATTTGGGAATGAAGCTCATTTCCAAGAGGTGGTGAACTGGAGACCCCTGTCCTCTGCAAGGGCACAGTCACACCATGGTTTCCAGCAAAGGGGACCTTTGAGAGGGGACAGCTGTGTTTGCAGAGAGCTGTAGGGGTCAAATGGAGGAAGTGTCTGCCCTGGTGCTCAACAGGGCCTGGCCAAGGCTCCCTGGCACCTTGTCCTCTCCCAGCAGGTGTGTGGCCACAGCCACTGCTATGTGCAAGGAGATTAGGTAACACCAGCTCTGTGTTCAGGGTCTGAGTGCTTCTTTCAATTTAGCTTAACTCGGTGAGGAATTGACTTAAACTAGATTGATATAAGCCACTCTTAAAAGATTTAAGCCCCATCGTAAGAGGATGTGCTCATGGGTTTACACTGTATTAACCCAGGCTTTTAAATAACAGCTCCAGGCTAGGTCTATACTTGGTTTCTATACCAAATTGTTGCAGCTCAGGCCTGCCTGGTTTTTTAATTGAATCAGTGAAAATTGTTCATGTGGATTCACTTACACTGATGGTGAGTTGTCTTACAGTGGGATAACTCTGGGAGCCATCTAGGTCTCCCAAGAGCAGGGATGAGGAGGGTTGCATGCTCAGAGGGAAAAGGACTTGTAAACCCAGGTAGTGCTTAATGACTTTTAATGAGTGTGGAGAAGAAAAAAACCAAAATTTCAATTAAAAAAAAAAATTAACTCACTTCACTTCTTTGTGTGACCAGCAGCCTCTGAAAAGGAGGGAGGGCAGAGATGTCCCTGTTCATGGGACACATGGCTGGGCTGGAGCAGCAAATCCTGGGCAGGGAGGATGGTTTCCTCACGGTTTCCCATTCAAAACCGAGTGATTTTGGCTAACATTTGTTATTTATGAGCGTTCCCATCACTGTGCCAGCACCTTGCCCTGCTCACAGCTCTGGCTGAGGGAGCTGTTGGTCCCACAGGGAAAGCAGTGGCTCAGCTGCAAAACAGCAAGTTTTGGCTAATCCCTCTCCTAGCACAGTATATCCCTTCCACGAATACGCCGCTGCTTTCTAATAGTATTAATAATTCTCCCTTTATTTCTCACTCAAACACTCTTGGAAGGATCATCCAATTTAAATCACAGCTTCTCTAGTTAGCGTGTGTCACCACGAGAGGGCAATAAATCATCTAATTACAGTGATGGAGCCGGTGTCCTTTCACAAAGCCACCCATGATGAACTTAAATGGATTTTAAACATTAATATAATAGGCATTTAGTAAAGAATGGGAAGGAAAAAGAACATTTTAAACAAGCCAGCAGGTTCCCCTGAATGTATTTGGGATGCGGGGCTTGGATTGGCCACCAAAACCATCCTGATGTGCTGCACGACGCTGGAATTAAAACTGGGGAAGGGAGTCCTGCCTCTTTGAGATGCTAATTCAGGTAAAAGCTCATTTTGAGGAGTGCAGACGTACTGACCCTAATGATTCAGAGCTATTTGGAGAGCTAATGGGGGGTTACTAATTTCAAAGCATATCAATCTCATAAAAAGTGAAAGAAGATGGTTCCTTACTCGACTATCCTGAGGGATGTCTGGGGGCTCCCTGGTCCCTTCCTGAGCCATTTGCTGGCTCTATGTGCCAAAATGTTTCCTACATCCATCACTAAGCCTTGGTCCTTTGAAAGCCAAGGAAAAGCCACTTTATCCCCCAGGCTGATGCTGTCAGGAATGGGGATGGAAAGTCTGGTACTCTATCCCACAGCCACTCTAACCCAGGCAGGTGTTTTTGCTGCACAATGACCCCACTCTTTGCTTTATCCCCCTGGGTGATGCAGCAGGGTCCTGGTGGGCGTTTTGTGGCTCCTGCTGTCAAGTCCCCAAATGTGCAGATGGTTCCCACCTCTTGTGGGATGAGTGCTTGGGATGACCTTGGCTGGTTGCAGGTTGGGAGCTGCTTGAAGGGTAAGGATGGGAGATGTCCCTGAGTCACCCAACTTTGGTGAAATCTTGTCTTGGCATTCATTGGTCTTTGGTGTGAGTCCCACATCCTCAATATCTTTATGTTCCCTCTCTTCCCAGCTTCCAGATGCCAACAGGTCACCTACCCATGAGCAGGAGCATCAGAAACAGTCATTCAAGAGGTGTGGGGGTTTTTAAGGGCTGCAATACAAGATGTCTCTGGGGTATTCAGGTCATTTAATCTCTTCCATGTGTCTTTCCAGTCTTGGTCAGATGAGACACCAAACTGGTACACCTTGCTCCTGTCACACCTGGAGATGGGGAGAGAGCAGAGCTTTTGTACAGGGCTCCAAAATGACCCTGATGAATCAGGGCCAGTTGCAAGTTGTCAAAGCTCAGAGCTTCTGGGTACAGTTAGGAGGGAAAAATTAGGCACTCAAGGATGAAATGGAGGAGAGACAGGAAAGCAGAGGCATTGGAGGCCAGGCAGTGAAAGCAGAGAAAGTCACAGCCCAAGGCTGGTGTGACAGCAAAGAAAAGCTTCTGTTGGGGATTTGTTATATTCACAAGAGTCACTTGTGAGCTCTGATAGGGACAGTCACTTGTGAGCCTTGTGTGCTCCTACCAGGCACAAGGGAAAGCCTTGTGTCCATCTTGGGACTTCAAAACATTGAAAACAACTTGGAGATACTCCACAAGGGAGGAACAGAAGTGACCCTGGGTCATGGCCAGTGAGGGAAGACAGGCTATGAGCCTCCCAAAGTAGGAGTTGGCCCTCTTGTTCCTTGGGAAAAGGCCAAAGCTGCACTCAAGGCAAAACTGGTTTGAGTTGGAAGAGGAATGACATGATGAGAGGACCACATACAGCCTCTATCTTGGAGCTTTCCAGGACAGGGAGCTCCCAGGGAGGGACTGGGTCATTCAGACCTTCCCTACTTGGTGGCCACCAGGAACAAAGCAAGACTGATGGGAATGTTTTTAGCTCCATCCTAATGCCAGAGCTGGAGAGGACTGGGAAATGCTGCTTGCAGTCACCTCTGGAGGTCTCCTGCAGCTTTGCATGTGTCTGAGCCCTGTTGCTTTGCACGAGGCTGGTGATTAGGCTTAAACCACAAGAAAAAGCAATGAAACCAATGTTAATCTGCCAATGAGACCTACAGCACAGCCAGTGCTTCAGAGCTGGGGAAGAAGAGAGATGCTGACAGCTCTGGGACAGGAGGTAGCTATTAGAGAACAAAGGAAGCCCGTGATACAGGTTCTCTTGCAAAACAAGGAGCTGACAAGAGCTGAGGGTCCCCATTTCCTACAGCAAGTCCCAATGTAAAGGTCTAATGAGATGGAGTTAGGGGTTCATATACAGATTTATCCTCTGTGCAGACATCCATCCACTACAGATGTCTGTATCATCAAGGAGGCCACCTGGGTCCTCCTGGGAGCAGTTTTCTGCCTCTTCCACTCTCATGAGCAATGAGATGGAGGAGGACAGTGCAGTTCAGACATGGTGTGGGTGATGGACACCCTGATAAGTTGTTTACAGCAGTCCAAGTGAATATTCCCCTGGCTTTCCCCCAGACCAGCACTGGGAATGCTGTGAGAGCAAACAAGTTCAGTCCTGAATACAGCATGAAACAGGGGATGAGGACGTGGCGACAGAGCCCAGCCAAGTTCTGCACTGATTTTCATAACTAATAAAGATCCAGTATGAATATGAGATTGAAAGACCTCAAAGCTGATTAAATCTGTTTGATATTGGAGGGTTTCCTCCCCCTCCCTCCCCTTTGTTAAAGGACAGTCTCCTCCTTCAAAGTGAGTGATGGTCTAAAGTCGTAATGCCGATTATTGCCGAGATTCTCACACGAATGCGGTGGGGAGAGTGGAGGGAGGGGGGGGGGAAGAATAAAAATCCCTGTAGGGTAGTTTAAAGTCGGCGTGAGTAGTGTGTAATCTACCCAACAGGATTGATCCAGGTCAGGCATTAAAGGCTAAAATGGATTAAACAAAAGACATTCCCCTTGTAACAAGAAGGAAAAACTTCAAAGGTGGGATTTGTTCTTGTTATGACAAAGGAAGTGGATTTACCAAGTGCCTGGGGGCACACACCCCTCCGCGGCTTTCAATTTGCTCTGAGTCGCTATGAAGGAACAGGACAAAATGCGTGGGGGTTTTCGCCGTGTGCTCCGATGCTGCCGGGGCCCTCCCCGGGGTAAGAACGTTGGGTTAAGAGGATCGGCTTGGAATCGCTTTTTCTTGTTTTGTTTTGTTCGCTCTTTAGGGGGAAAAAAAAAGAGAGAGAGAGAAGAAAAAAAGATAGGGCGGAGGAGGGGTGTGCGGGGAGAAACAACAAAAGGAGGGAGAAAGGGAGGGTTGGTGACACGTCAGAGAGAAATGTGATGGTTGAGGGTGTCAGGGACAGGTGGGACAAGTGCAGAGATGAGATGGGATGGGAATGGGACCTTCGCATCGAAGACCAGGTTGTCCCAGACAGGAGTGAATGGTGGTGTGAGCACTGGAAAAGGGCCTGGCCCTGTCTTAAATGCCAGACACCCTCTGCATGGATATACCTTTTCCTTCCTGCTCCTCACTGGTCACACCACGGCCAAGGCTGATGCAGGCTGCCCCTGGCCAAGTGGAATTGCAGCTGTAGCTGCATCCCCAGTTCTGTGCATACTGGGAGGGAAGGGCCAACAAATCCCACCAGGTCTCCAGGTGAGTGTTGCAGCCACTCACTTTTATGAGACTTGCACCCTGCCGAGGGGGGATTATGCTTTTCTTTCTTGTTCTTGAACCCACTCCAGAGCGACGCTAATTCTCCTCCTGGCTGAGAAAAGGCACAGTGGCAGTTAAGGCACAGTGACAGCAGGGCATGGTGCAAACCAGTCATGGTTGCAGTGAGTCCTGCTGCCTGGAATACCCTTCCCTCCATCTTCTCCAGGTCCTGTCCCCAATGCAGAGGACATGCTGTGGCTCTGACACCAAACACACGCAGGTCTCAGTGAGGAAGCCATAACACCCAAAACCTTTCCCAGCATCGTGCTTTCTTAAAGCCTAAAATGCACCTTTGTGTCTGGTGCATCCAAATCTGGAGCATCTCAAACAGGGCTGGACTGGGCTGTTGGGCGATCCTGCAAAGGTGCTGGATGGTGGTTTCCATGTTCTCTGGTATCTCTAATTCCTGGAATCCATATTACAGGCTCTCTGGAACCAAACCTGTGTCATTTTGAAATTTTTCTTTAAGGGAACAAGCCCCATGGTCTAATCTGTGCTATCACAGCCAGGTTAAGTTGTGTGTCGCTGTGTGCCTCTGTGTGTGTACAAGTTTTCCATTTTAAAGCCAGGTTAATTCTGTTAGGAAGTGGATCCTCAGAACTGTGAAGCACAGGGCTACTATATTTCTATCTAATTACCCAGGTAATGCAATTAGACAATCAGGTCTAAGCTGACATCAAGAGGAGAGGTCCCCAGGTTTGCACAGCAACAGGCCTATGGAGATTAAATGTGCCACACTCAATTATTGAACTGTGAAAGCGTCTTTGGGAAACTCCATCTCCATCCAGGCACATTCTCCATAATAACCTACAGGTCTGAGCTACAATTCATTTATTTCCGGACAGAGAAGAAGGACTTTACAAGGGTCTGGAGTGACAGAACATGGGGGAATGGCTTCAAACTGGCAGAGGGAAGGGTTGGATGGGATACTGGGGAGAAATTTTTCCCTGTGAGGGGGGGGAGGCCCTGGCACAGGTTGCCCAGAGAAGCTGTGGCTGCCCCATCCCTGGAAGGGTGCCAGGCCAGGTTGGACGGGGCTTGGAGAAACCTGAGATAGTGGAAGGTGGCCCTGCCCATGGCAGGGGGCTGGGATGAGATGGGCTTTAAAGCTCCTTCCAACCCAAATCATTCCAGAATTCTGTGAACATGAGCTGCTTCTCACCAAGTGTCAGGCTGAGGAGCTGGGAGTGGGAACCATCCCTGCAGGGCCTTCTGCTTGGGCTCAGCATCTTCCTGAGGAGACCTTCCTGGGCAGAGAGAGTGAGTGACTGGATGAACTCTAGCTGAGAAGGACACTGGAGGACTGACTAGGATGAAAAAATGGCAAATAAGAGTTCTCACAGCTACCACAGATCATCTTCCCCTTCTTTGCACTATGGTTATTTTCCCAGAGCATGCCCAAATCCCTTTAAATACAAGTGTAAAAGGTTCCTGTTGAGATGAGGACACATGAGGAAGCTGTGGAACTCCTCACCATAGGAACTCATGCAGGTCCAAGGGCCCACTCCTGGCTGGAAGCAGTGGTGTGGCAGACCAGTGTGGAGGTATCACTTCATGCTTAACTTCTTCTGACCTCCAGCAGCAGCTGGAGAGGGGTGCCTGGTCCTGTCCTTCTCTGACACTGCTGCCTGGACAGCTTTGGCTTGTTCCATTTGTAGTTAATCGTGTCTGTGCCAAGTCTTAATGCCAGTCTCATGTATGGGAAATAATTTATTTCTATTTGAAGGACTTGTTGAGTAATTCCTGCTGTGGTTCCTTCATCTCTGTCACTCTCATCCCTTTCTATTGCTTCCTGGGAACACTTCATTGTGTCCTTGTTTCCCTGAGCAGTTGAGAGGCTTTGCTGGGGGTGTCAGCAGCCTTCAATGGTCGGATGGATAGAGAGGGACATGGAGTGTCTCTCTGCCAGGGCTGTGACTGCAAGCCCAGCCTGATGTCCATGGATGGACTGGTCCAAGTCACTCCATGCCTCAGTTTCCCCTCTCTAAAGTGGGGATGCTGCCACACAGTCCTTCTTCCTTGTCTTCTCCAAGCAGAGGGGCAAGGTCTGACACCCTACAGCCCATTAACCTCCTCCCACGCTGTCTCTCTGCAACACTTTACATTTTGGGATCTTCTTAGGGGTGTCAGTGTTATATTGAGGTCCTGGAAGTGTTTTCACAGAAAAGCATAGAATCATTTAGATTGGAAAAGACCTCTAAGACCATCAAGTCCAACCTTTCATTGACCACCACTTTTGCCAACTAAACCACAGCACTGAGTGCCACATCCAGTCGTTTCTTGATCACCTCTGTGGATAGTGATGCCACCACCTTCTGGCCACCTGTTCCAATGTTTAACAACCCTTTCAGTGGAGAAAACCTTCCTGATGTCCAACCTGAACTTCCCCTGATGCAGCTGGAGGCTGTTTCCTCTCATCCTGGTAGCCTGGGAGAAGAGCCTGACCCTCACCTGGATACACCCTTCTATCAGGTAGTTGTGGAGAATGATAAGGTCTCACCTGAGCCTCCTTTTCCCCAGGCTAAACAACCCCAGCTCCCTCAGCCACTCCTCACAGGACTGTCTGTCATGGCAGGGCAGTGGACATGTGGTCAACCACATCATCCCCAGACATGTCCCAGGTGGTCTCTCCTCATTCCCAGCTCACTTGGTGCTTTGAAAATCTCCTCTACCTAAACCACTCATTGCACAATCAATTTCTTTGCCTTAACTCAGCACCCACTGACACACTGGGGCCACCACACAACATCCCAGTGGGAGTTCCCGAGGGCTGGAAACTCCTTCAGCCTCCACGGCTCTCCCACCTCCTGCTCCTTCCTGGGTTGCTTTGAAATCACGCTGGGTTTTGTTTGGGTTTTAGCAAACACCCCCTTGCCTTGGTTTTTCTTTTTCACCCTCTTATTTTCTGCTCCCTTGGAACATGTTTATGCACCCCATGAACTTGGCATGCTTTGAAAAAGATAAGCATGAGTTTTCCATCTCCACAGGTGAGCTTTCTGCACTGAGTTCAGCAAGAGGCCTTTGCATACGGAGAAAACATGCACCTGATTATGCTCTACCACCACCAAAGCTCCTGTTGGCACCAGGAATTCAGTGCAGTCAACTTGAAAAAGGGGGAAAAAATATAAAAATTGAGCAAAGCGAAGGAGGCACCAAATTCATATGACATGGGGTAGTGGGGGAAGCCTGGTGTTGGTGCTAAAAGAGCAGCAAGACAGGGATGTGGAGCACCACGGGGCACAGGATGAGGAGATAATTCCCTGTGGCAGGAATATGCCATCTGTGAAAACCCATTTGGGCTGTTTTTATAGGAACCAAGGTGGTAAAACTGCATTTGCTAGCAAATAATTTAAATATTGCCAGTCACGTCACATTGTGGTTGTTTGGAAATAATTATATCCATATCACAGACAGTAAATAATAGATGTGCTTTCACTAACATTTTATTCATGTTCTGTTTTAATATGGCAAACTTAGAAGTAATTTAATCTCCCAGTAAATTGAACTGGTAGGGGGTTCTTCACACAGAAGATTGCAAGTTATTAATTCCAGGCAGTCTTCATCTTGTACAATTAGTCACTGTTTGCAGCTGGAAATGTTTTATTAATTTTCCATAGCAGTTGATTTTCCACAGTTTTCTCAGTTTAAATTAAGCAGTAAGAGCCGCTGTTTCTTCTTAAATAAATTTCCTTTCCACAAAAATACATGCCTCTGGCTATGTCAATTTTCCCGTTTGATTAAAGTGCCAGCAGGCAATTAATAACTTAATGCATTTTAAAGTACTTTTGGAAAAGTAATTTGAATAGCCAAACTTGTATATTTGAATTGATTGTTGCAGAAGATTTAACACACATTCTTAAATCACAGAACCTTGTAAAGGACAAATGAAGAGTTGCAGAAGAAGTAGGCACTGTCCAACAGTGTCTCCTAAATTCGGATGCATCTTCTAAGGCTTGTTCTCTTCTGGGATTGTCACCATGGTCCTGGGAGAGGCATTCAGCCTGGATTCATATGGAGGTTTGCAAGAGGAGAAGGGATTTGCTGTGTTGGCTGATGAGGTCCTTGGGAAGCTCTGAGGAAGGGAACTGCTCTGGGGAATAATTGTCACTTCTTCACTGGTTGGGCTGGGACATTCCCAGTCCCAATACAGGCTCCCATTGCCACAGGCATCTGCCATCAGCTGGGTCCCAGAGGAACCCCGTGTTCATTCAGATCCAGCTTCATTGCACGTGTCTGTCAAAGAACCACAGAATGGCTTGGGTTGAAAGGGACCTTAAAGATCATCTTGTTATACTCCCTGCCATGGACAGGGACACCTTCCACTATCCCATGTTGCTCCAAGCCCAATCCAACCTGGCCTTGGACACTTCCAGGGATGGGGCAGCCACAGCTTCTCTGGGCAACCTGTGCCAGGGCCTCTCCATCCTTACAGGGAAGAATTTCTTCCCAAAATCCAACCTAAACTTGGCAGTCTAAAACTGTTCCCCTTTGTTCTATCACTATGTGCCTGTGTAAAAAGTCACTCTCCATGTTCTCATCCCTGCCTTTGTCCATGGCCATGATTATCTCCATGCCCATTCTCACGTTTATCCATGGTCAGTGCAGCAGGGACAGGGCTCAGCAGGACCAGCTCAGCACAACAACCTCCTGTTCATCCAACCCTTCCCTCCCACAGAAACCAAAACTGGGCCGAGCAGGGACCTCAAAAGGCCACTTAACCCATGCCTGGCCCTCAGGTGGGATCAGTGATCTCTAAACCAGAGAGATGTTTGTCCACCTGGCTCAGGAGACCCAACCGCCTCCTCTGACCATCCATTCAGGCTTTGCAATTAACTCTGCCTTCCTTTGGGTGTGTGTCCCTGTGGAGCTTGTGAGCAGCTCACACCAGTGTGGCCGTGTGTGCTGAGGACATCCCAGATGGGTGTTTCACCTCCCACACCTGACACCATGATCCAGCAAAGCACTTAAGCACCCTCATAAATATAAACCAGATAAACACCCCCCTTGAGTCGATGGCATTATTCCTCTGCTTGCCTTAAAGCAAGTGCTTAAGGACTTTGTTGGATTGGATTTGAAATGCTTTAGCCCTCATCTTTATCTGCCTTAAAATCAATCTTGGAACAGGACTGTCTTGCATTTGTTATTTCTTTGAAGACATCAGCAATTTCTTCCTTGTTGCAGGAGTTAAGGGATATTGTGGCATCTCCTGACTGTGAGGAGCTGAAGGCACCACAAAGGACAACAGTGAATTTCATCTGATGCACCCACAATCTGGAAAGAGATTATTTTTCTTGATGCTGAGCTGACTTTTCTGACCATCTCAACATAGACTTGGAGTCAAGTTGGGGTCCCAGGAGGGAAAAGGAGGGTGATTCATGTTGTGGCTATCAGTGTTTCACACACCTGAGAACATGGTGTGCCCCAGCTGAGAACTTCAGTTCACTTAGTGCAAGATGAAATGGCAGCTGCTTTGGGTTGATTAAGAAAATAATAATCATGATGAAATAATAGGATTAATGCCAGCTAATGCTGTGTAACCAAAAGGTCATTTTGACAGATGTAACTTTTGTAAGGAAGCATCAAAATATCAGATTCCTTTTTGATTTTTGAGGAGAGGGCACTGAGAAGACAAAGTAGGGATGTTGAGTATGCCAGGATTTTTCTGGGCTCCAGCATCTGGCTGGAAGCAGCTCCCAGTCTCCAAACAGCAGGTTCTGTGCCTGACCAGCACCAGGTTCTGTGCCCTGACTGAGAAACTCACCCACAAACCATATTCCTTTGGGTGAACTCATGTGGGTTTTACTTTTCTCTCATCTCTTGAAACTGTGGGCAGGTTTCTGATTTCTGCACCAGAAAACATGTTCCTGCTTGTCTTGAAAACCTGATGCAGCATTACTCTGTTCCCACCTGCCCTTGGGGGCCTGTCTGGTCCCTGTGTTCAGCCTTGGCTCTCCAGGGATTACTCAAGTTATGACAACACTCACTGCTCTGCCTTTTCTGACTGGACTGGCTTAGTGCCCATCCTAAGGATGATGGGGCTAAAATATATATAAATGGAAAAAAAAATGGTCGTGTAGCTCTGCTCCTTGCCTGGAGAAAAGTTGGTTGGGAAGAATAAGTCTTTAATTATATGTTTCCCATCTTCCAGTGGATTTGTTGGATCTCCACCTCTCTTCTTTGCCATCAGAGCCTTTCCCTGCCCTCCACTCCAACTCTGGATTTGCCCAGTGTGTCTCATGTCCCTCCCAGAGGAGGGACCCTGATGTCAGGGGACTCTGGCTCTCCATCCATCCTTGCTGCACCATGGAATGTGCTTTTTCCATCCCACGGAGGTCAAAGTGGTGCCCTTGAACCTCCCACAGGCACTGTGTTGGACTAGATGATCTTTAAAGGTCCCTCCCAACCCAAATCATTCTGTAACTCTAAGATTCCATGACAGCTTGCACACAGACATGCTCTGTCAGCCCCAGGCTCCACATTTTGGAAGTCCTTTGGTGTCCCAGGACCAGAGTTGGGGGGTTCCCCCTCCTACCCACTCAACCTGCCCCCTCCCTGCCACTGTGAGTGGTTTCCAGCTTGCTGGGTGTGCACCTTCAAGCAGAGCCCAGTTAAAACCAGTGCACCCCAGTTCAGCAAGAGAACAGAGGAATTGCTTTATCTTTTGCATTGGGAGCGAGAGGTGTTTTCCAGCAAAAGCCAAAAGCAGGTTTTCCCCTGGCTTTGGTGGCTGAAGTGTGGGACTGTGCTGTTTCCACCAGAGAAGCTGCTCTCCCAGTGCTCCAGTATCAAATGCAAACAGGAGCTGTGGGAGGCCAGCCCGTCTCTGATGGTGGAAATCAGTCTGAAGGAAAGAGACAAAAATCCCCAAATCTCAAAATAATGAAAACAAAGATATCCACGTAATAAAATCTGAGAGAAGCACAAAGACAACATAACTCAGATCTCAGCTGGCTCAAAGAAAGTGTCCATTAACAAGGGATTAGTGGGAGGGAAGTACACAAGCAGTCAATAGGAAGTGAAAACACAGTTGCTTCAAATCACAGCCCAGTGCAGGGTCAGGATGAAGGCTGTGTTGGGCAAGGCAGAAAAACAGCTACTCCAGAAATCTATCAAATAAAAGAAGCACTGCCTTGGCTGTGGTGCCTGGTTTTTAAGAAACCTTGAAGACTTGTAGTGCTCTGTAAAAGAACAAGCATCTTGTTCTTTCAGTGGGAACCCTCGTGTGCATCCCTCTTGTGCTGCACTTCACTGTTACATCTCAAAATCAAAGATTTTTCTTGTCTTGGTGGTTGTGTGTCTTCTCACACAGTTGGGTCTGGTCTAGATTTCAACCCTTTGGGATGCCCTGGTATCACAAATAGGAATAAAAGATAAGTGAGATTGATTATGTTCTCCCTGCTGCTGTTTTTCAGTTGGTCTGGAAGGGTCCAAAACACTCCTTTCCCTAAATTTCATTGTAATTAGTTCTTTGAAAGGCACTGATGGATTGTGGAGCATTTCTTAAAAAGCAGGGCAGGAGCAAGTGCTGTGTAATTAGATATGCAGAGAGCGTAGTATGTGTGGGTGATACGTTCATTTGGAGTAATTCACACACTTGCACTTCCATCGTTATTTAGAGATTAAATCAGTGCAGCTCCTTAGTGCTCACGTCTGCCCAAGCCCCCGTGGACTCCAGCAGGCATTGGGGTCCTTCCTGAAGCCACAAAATATTAAACCCCACCCCAAAACACACGTATGGCTCTACTCTTGCACGAGTTTTCACAAGCAAAGCCTTATTTTAGTCAGTGTTTTAACAGACCTGTGTTAGCAGGGTGGGGGGAGAGGTTGGGTAGTACCCAACACCCCTCTGTGATGATGCCCAGCCCCTTGTGGAGGGGGGTCAGCCCAGCTGCACTGGAAACAGGGCCAGGTTCTAAATAGGGGTTTAATCTGAGTTAAAATTAAATGGGCTTAATCTGGTCTTAATCTGAAATAATACCTCCGGTGTTCTGGATGTATCGGCGCTGCCTCGGGGGGTTGGCAGTACCAGCCACTGTCCTTCACGAGTCCTGGGTAGTGCTGCCAGGGAATCTGGCACCCTGCTGCCTCCTGAAAGGATCTCTGGGTCTCTGTGGCCACTAGTAGGTGATCTTGCCCTCAGCCTGGCCATGGTGTGTAGAGTGGAGACCTCTGAGTGCAATAGCAATCTGTGAATTTGCAGGTTTGTGAATGGCCTCACAGGCCTGCTCACAGCTCTGTTATTTCCAAGTGGGGTCAGTGAAACTCCTAAATCAGTGCTGGTGCTGTTGTAGGTCCAGCTGTGGGTCCAGCACCTGGAGGGGTGCTGGGTGCTGTCAGGGTCCTCTCCTGGCAGCAGCCACAGAAAAATGCAGCCCTGGGACAAAGGCTGTGGCCTAATAGCCCATCCTGCTGGATTGCAGGTGAAGTGCTCTGCCTGAGCCTGGAAGAAGGGAAAAATGAGATGGATACAATAGGGAGAGTTGAAAGGATGTGTGTCAGGGTCACTCTAGTGACCCAAGATAAAGAGGGCCCTGGTGATGCTCAGACAAGCACTGGGATCAGATACGTGCTCTTCAAATAGGAGTAAAAGTAGCAGAAGGATGTTTCAGGAGCAGATGAAGTCCACAGAATCATAGAATACCCTGAGCTGGGAGGGATCCACAAGATCATCAAGTCCAACTCCCGGCCCTGCACAGGACAGGCCCCAAAGTCCCACCATGTGCCTGAGAGCCTGGTCCAAATGCTCCTTGAGCTCTGTCACATTTGGGGTCATGACCACTGCCCTGGGGAGCCTGTTCCATGGTCCAACCACCCTCTGAGTGAAGAACCTTTTCCTGATATCAAACCTAAACCTCCCTTAAACAGCTTCATGCCATTCTCATGGCCCAAACCCTCTGAAAGAAAAAGGAAAGCTTTTAGCTGCCTTTGGATGCAGCCCCGGGGAGGAAGCAATGCACAGTTGAGCCCTTATCCGCCCTAAAGACATCTCAGCTCCCATCAGAGGCACCAGCAGGTCCTGCTAAAGACATTTCCAGCTCTCCAAATACCCACCAGCAGTGGGGTGGTGTACCCAGGTTTCTGTGCCCATTGTCAGATCAGGGCCCCTCCAGCTCTGAGTTACACTTTGTTTCTGCTGGCTGGGTTTGCAAATTTAAAACAAAAGTGGTTCCCAGGACATGTGCCCTAAATCCTGCTCTTGCCTGACAGATTTAGGTAACCATTGGTATGAGGGGCATCATCCGACATCAACTGGCATCTCTGACAACTCCTGTGTTGGGAGAGAAGTTTTAGGGCTTTGCTTTCCTTTTTGCCTGGTGATTGCCATGCAAACGCCTGCTCCCCAGAAAATAATGTATATTGTCTCAAGGATTTATGTATTGCCAGCTGCAATTTATGAGATTCTGCAAGCTCTGCTGGTAGCTTTGTATACTGGAGGTTTCATTTTAGTGTCATCAGCCACAGATTATGACTGCAAGGGGTGCCTGTCTTTAATCTCATTTTTGAAGGAATTAATGTTATTAGTTTTGATGAATTAATGGTATTTAGGTGTGCAAGGTTAGCATGAATTAATGTCCACCTATTTCTGTTGTGTGGCTGACTATTGTAAAAGGACTCTGGTAAGCAATCTTTACACAGTCTCTTTTTTCTTCCTCTTCATTCTTTTGTAATGCTCTTTTAGGAGCTTAAAAATAATGTTTGAGGTTTGTTTTTTTTCTTCTTTCTTTTTAAGTAAAAAGGAATATTGAAGATTTTCCCCTGGGTAGAGCTGACATTAACTTAGCCACTGCTGAGTCATGGAAGGCTAACAAGCATTTGGGAGCCCAACCAAAAGGCTTTATGGATGCTGCAGGTGTAGGAATAATTCCTGGCACAGCTCAGCTTTCTGAGGAGGTCTCATGTTGCTGAGAATTGCAGATTTAATGGCTGATGGAAAAGCACCAAGAGAGGAGTTGCAGGGAACCTGCCACCTCCAAAGTGGGTCTCAGGACTGTGGGGCCACACAGGATCTGCTGCCACATGGAGCCAGGGACCATAATCCCCTTTATTAGCTGTTTACCTTCTGCTGAAATTATTTGGTTTTCATCTCACCTTAGAATGTCAGAATGGTATAGGTGGGAAGGGATCTTAAAGATCACTTAGTTCCAACCCAATGGGCAGGGACACCTTCCACTATCCCAGGTTGCTCCAAGCCCTGTCCGACCTGGCCTGGAACACTTCCAGGGATGAGGCAGCCACAGCTTCTCTGGGCAACTTGTGCCAGGGCATCACCACCCTCATAGCCAAGAATATCTTCTGCATATCAAACCTAAATTCCCCCTCTTTCTGTTTAAACCCATCACCTTCTCTGTAAACCACCTTATTTTCCTCTGATCAGAATCATCCAGCCCTGACAACTACAAAACTTTTTTCCTCAACATTTTGATGATCAGGGGACCCTGGCCTGTTTGGGATCCACACTGTCCACCAGATCAAGGACACCCAGTGTCTGCCTGGGTTTAAATGTAATCATAGACCCCCAATGTGTTTTTTCATGCTCTGTGTAACTCCAGCTCCTTTCACTGCTTCTCACAAGACAGATCTCCAAACATGATGCTGCCCCCCTGCCCTGTGCTCACAGTGCCACCACCACTGGCCACCTCAACACCCATCTCTGCACCCAGTTCCAAGCCAGGCCTGGATAGGGCTCTGAGCATCTCGGGATAGTGGAAGGTGTCCCTGCCCATGGCAGGGGGGTGGATTGAGATGAGCTTTAAGGTCTCTTCTAACCCAAATCATTCTGTGATTCTGTGGAGGGCACACATGAGAGGTGCACAGGAGAAGCTGAGGATGCTGTGTTTGCTGTGGGATGAGGCTGAGCATGGACAGAAGGTCCTGTTGAAATGTGGGGTGGATTCATCTTGGTCAACTCAAGCTGGCCTGGCTTCCCCATGATGCTGGTGAGGAAAGAAGGGGTCTTTGAAGAGAGGACATATCCTAGCTGCCTTAAGCCCCACTCAGAATGGCAGGTGATGCTCTCCAGAGGTGTTTCTCTCTTTCCAGGAAGGGAAATATGTACTTTTAACAAAAACTGGAGCCCTAATTCTCATGTAGCTCAAATTAAGTGATATCTATGCTGTCTGGATAAAGACACTAGAAAGCCTGGCAAGGGCTGCTACCAGCAACGGATCCAAAACTCATGCACAGATCCCTGGATAGCAAGTGTGCTTCTTCCACTTGTTTGAGAAGGTTCTCTAGATTAGCAGCACCTTTATGGTGAGGAAAAATAAATCAGCACAAACGTTGCACACTTCTTGTCCAAATGGTAGTGACAGATCATGTTTAGAATTTCTGTGTACAGGCTGAGAAGGCTTGACTTTGAAATGGGTGGACAATCTGTTGAAGGTCTTCATTGCCACTCCAGCCCCAGCATCCTTCAAAAGTGAGGACAGATGGATATATCTGCCTCTTCCTCTGCTCATCCTGCAGAGAGCTTGGCATGGGAATTTTGCAAGGTTACCAGGGAAAGATTAGACTTTTCTAATAACTTTGACCTCTTAGAAGGGGGCTCAGCACAGATGTTTCTGGTACCAGCTTTGTACTTGTGAGTGCAAACACCCTTCTCTGAAAATAGGCAGCAATATTCACTTCCAATTCTTGAGGAATAAATCTACCAGAAAAGTAATTTTCTAGAATAAAATAAGCACAAAATTGAGTTCTGAATAAATGTGCCATAAACACCAAGACTGGGTGTTTATTTATAGATCCCTGGAAGTGTTCAAGGCCAGGTTGGATGGGTCTTGGAGCAACCTGGGATAGTGGAAGGTGTTCCTGCTTATGGCAGGTGATTGGAACTGGATGATATTTAAGGTCCCTTCCAACCAAAATAATTCTATGATTGTCAGTAAACTTGGGGACTAAGAACATTGATCATTAAAAATCCTGAGACTCATCAACCAGGGACTTGCTCTGACATGAGATAATAAGATCTCAGGGCTGGAAGAGTTACCAGGGTATAGGGAGCTTTTATCGAGGAATTTGTTTCTTTTCTAATGAGGAGTCACCAGGAACAGGCAGGGAATGTCTGTACTGCTGGAAGGATCCCAGTTTTATTGTGCTTCCCTCTACAAAATTCTGTGTTATCTGGTGACAACTACACGGCCTTCCCCCAAACTTGGTTTGTCTCAGTATATTGGCTGCAAAAAATGGAACACAAAATATCTGAACCCTTTTGCTAGGGAAGCACCTCTAGTACATGATAGGCTTCTTTCTCTCATATAGGTATATTTAGGAATAACAAAAAGTCTGTGTAAAACTGCCTTGAGCTGTTCTTTAAGTTAATTATCACTTCTTTTGGTACTATGAATGGCTGTTCAATGACACTGTCAGCGAGTGGAATGAACCAAATTACTTTAATTATGGAGTAATTGCACAGAGTGATGGTAATTAAATCTTGATCAGTTTAAGTGAGTGAATTAATTGCTCCAACTTGGAATGCACACCGCAGCAAGAGGAGTTGTTTTGTAGTTTAATTAACACCAACCACTAAATTCTTATCATATCTAAAATGCAGACAATTAATGAGTTTGATTCTGTTCTCACCTTAATAGGAACTAGGACAGAATACATGCTGAGAAAGGTAGCCGTGGTAGCAAAATGACAGAAAACTTAATATTCCTGTCAGTGGTGAAGATACATTAGCTATACTCTGCTTTGCCTTCCAGTGAAATGTGCAAATAGAAATATTTCCATGTAATTAGCTCCTGGCCCCATTTTGTTTCAATACCCACTGATCTGCTAAACAGGACACATTGCCAAATTTGTTAGTGTTTTAAACTTCAGCTGCCTGTGTTTCCTGGTGGTTTTTAGCCTCCTCCTGTATTGTCCAGCCATAATTTTAGATGTGTAATGGTCACACAGACCACTCCTTCATGCAATGCCCACCTTCTGCCTCACCTGAAAGCCTCCCAAAATTGACTTCTGTCATAGGTAGGTCTTTGCTTCTCTTCTTTTCACTCCTACCACGGTAGGGGTGGAAGAGGATGACTTTCCAAGCAGGAAAGATGAGTTAGGGAGCTGGGTCATGAAAGATGGTAGGATCATGACTTTGGTCTCCTGTAGGTCATTCATCTCTCACTCATGGTTTCCATCAGGCTACTCTGATTAATGCTTTAGCCAAGTCTTACAGGATTATACATTAACTGAATCAAAAACCAGGGAAACAAACCAAGCCCAGCCTAAAGAAAGGCTAAAAACAAACTAAATGAGGAATTCAAGAGCTGCTCCTTGAGTAACAGGGTAATATTTAATATGTTTTTTTCCACTGCAATAAAAACATATTTTAATCAGTTTTAATAATCAATTTTAATCAGTTCCTCTCTATATAAATTAAAATGGTGTGGATTCATCAACCAGAACATGGCCAAGTTTTTGCTGATCTTTCCAGAGGGGCCAAGTGCTAAGTTTTCCCTTCTACACAACTACTCCTGTGGCCTTGGCTGACCAGGAGCCAAACACGGGTTTATCCACCATTATTTAAGCCCTCATTTTCCTTTTAGATGAGCAATATATTCCCTTGAGGCATCTCACCACCAGCCTTAGCCCCACTCTGCCCATCTAGGGATGGCCAGAGGATGGTAAGTCCCACCATTCCCCTGTTTCATACTTTGTTGGGAAGCTCTTTATGAAATAAATATAAAGTAGTTATCTACCCTTATCCTGCTCTCCTACAGGAAATCTTCCTTCCATTTGGACTGTGTGGGAACAAGGGAGTTCTTGCTGTAGGATCAGGGGGACACAGAGGTTGTGACGTTGACCCCAGTGCCAAGAATCCCAAGAGAGAGGTAAGAAACCCACAGTTGCTTCCACACTGGTGACCCTGCTTAAAGGACACTTAAATGTAAAAAAGAAGGGAGTTTCCAGCAGATGATGTGACTACAGGTTCAGAGGATTAAATTGTAACATATCACAGAGGAGATAAGAAGAGGGAGAAACTCCCTGGAAGGATAACAAATGAGGCCTTTGGCTGAAAAGTGTTTTTAAATTGTAAAATATCTGTCTTGAACACCTGAGCCACATACACACACAGACAGGCAGTTTCATCTTTCACTAACAGCATGAGGAGGTGCTAATTTACTCCACAGAGAAGCTGAGGACGTGTGACCCTGAGCTGGAGCTGTTCACACCCATCCCCATCTCATCAGGGCACTGATGGTTCCTGACCTATGTCTCAGAGGGCAGCAGCCACAGTGGGAGTGCCATTCCTTCAGTGGCACCAAGGTTCAAGAGGGTTTCAAGTATTTAATTGGAAATTGCACCCGTGAAGTCTCTGAATTTGACCAAACGTGGTGAATTTTCAAACATAGAGAAGCACATAGAATTTCAAACATAGAATGTCACAGCGGTGTGACCAGGGACATTGCCCAGCTGGCAGTGCCAGACCAGCTGCATCTTTGTTAGCTCTGATTTCTGCTTTCTCTTTAATTGGTGCTAAGAGCTGGCACTGCCTCGGATCTGCCACTGCTGCAACATTGCTCTGCCCAAGGCGAGCTCCTCATCAAATTTTCCACATCTCATTCTGACCTTGGTCACGTCCCCTCACTTCTTCCACATCCCCACTCAGCTCCATGTCTTGGACACAGGCACAGCTATGGGAGCTAATTCCCTGCTGAGTGATACCTCCTCTGATTTGAATTGCTGTCAGCTCGTGGCACACCACCATCTTTTGGAAACAAAAGAAAGAACCTGCTGAATTAGAGGTATTTCTCCATCCATTTGCAAGATTTCATGGAGTTAATTTGAATGCATGGCTCCTGTGGCTGCCATGACAAAATCATAGCCTTATAGATGGCCAAGGAATTCCCATTTGTAGGGATTTTTGATCCCCCGAGGCGTGCTCAGCTTCTGCTAAGGACACAAGCCATGTAAGGGGTTTGGATAGCAGCTCCCTCCTGCTCTGTACCACCATCAGACTCACAAACTAATTTTCACCTGTTTTAAAGCATTGTCTTACTATTTTCCCACAATAATACGGCCCCACGATGGCTGGGGCTCACTACCTAGCATCCCAGATTTTCTCTTTACTTTTTTTTCCTTCCTTCTTTAGTGACTTTGCTCATGGACTGGTGCACAATGTTTGCCAGGGTTAACAGCCATGTTCTAAAGACATTTGCAGGCAAAAGGGTTTTTTTTCTGAGAACTGAACCTCCTGAGTGAAAGGTCCTGTTGTTTGGTTTTGGTGGCACATGACAGGTTGGCCAGAGGTCTTGTAGCAGCCCAAGGTTGCAGGGTTGAAAACAGATAAGCAACTCATGTCCATAATGCCAAGTGTTGCCTAAACTGCATGACAGGGTGGGAAATGCCAAATCAGAGAATCACAGAATGGTTTGGGTTGGAAGAGACCTTAAAGATCATCATCTAGTCCAAGCCCTCTGCCATGGGCAGGGACACCTTCCATTAAACTAAGCCCCATCCAACCTGGCCTTTGAACGCTGCCAGATGTGGGGCAAAAAAGTTCCATTTTTTTGGAACTGAACGAAAACCAAACTTTTGACAATCTGTCCCTTGTTTCAATACTCTGCACCACTATTTCTTCCCTGGGCTTTACAGAATGTATTTAAGCCCTGAATGGAGCTGGCTGTGCCAGACTGGGTGGTCCTTCATCACTTTTGGGATCTTCATCCCACTTTGCCTTTCCTCACACAGCATCACATTCATTTTGGGAATAGATAAGAGACCACACAGGCACACACATAGCACCACATACACAGACAAGGACTTGTGCCACATACCCTTGGGCTCTTACCTGGAAGACCAGCAACAATGTGTGTTTGTGGAAAGACAGAGAAGGGGCAATTGCTCTTTTCCATTACAGAAAGAGTCTGGATCCACTTGGACCTCAATTCCCTCCAGGTTCTCATCCCTATTGCTTTCTGCTGGTGGCCTCAATCCTCCCTACACCTCCTGCCTGGCTCTCAGAGGGTGTCAAACCTCTCCAATACCATTGAGAAAATTGTGACTGTAATTGACTTGTAATGATGGTGCAAAGGTTTGACCACACACCCTCACTGACATCTCAGCCCTTCTCCAGGACCTTTTCTATAAGGAACAGCACATAAATTCTGCTAATCCCATGCAGCCATAGAGAGCTTTGCTTTCATTTGCTG
This sequence comes from Calyptomena viridis, assembly GCA_013390005.1. Lineage (NCBI taxonomy): Eukaryota > Metazoa > Chordata > Aves > Passeriformes > Eurylaimidae > Calyptomena > Calyptomena viridis. The sequence goes on along the minus strand of WEIV01011307.1, from coordinate 418,812 downwards.
AATGTATGAAATCCATATGTCATCAATCTCTTCCTGGTGGCTTGGAGCCTGTTCATGAAGCTTAAATCTCTGGCATGTGGCTGGGAGCATGAGGGCCAAGTCCTGCTGCCTGCCAGTGCAAGCTTCCACCTCCTGCTTCCCCTGCTGCCCTCTTGTCTCCCTCCCTTGGCAGCCTGTCCCTCCCCCAGCAGCTCTTAGATCCATTTTAAGGGAATCAAATGGTTTCTGTGTTAAACAGGGTGGTGGAGGAGCAGCCCAGATGTGCTGTTGGAGCAAGGAGGAGGTAGAGCTGGGCAGTTGGCTGCCTGCCCTCCCCTGGGAGGACAGTCACCCCGGCTCTGTGCTCCAAAATCTCATTTCTGAATCTCCTGGCAGCCCCCTGAGCCCCCAGATACACAATTAAATGAGTTGCAGCAGGGTCGGCTGTATTGGAGTGTTGAGAGAGTGTTAGAGAGCTGAGGCTGACTAAAGATGATGGGTGTGCCAAATCTGTGGGTCCTGTGCAAAAATCAGCACTTTGTGGATATTGCCTTTGCTTTAGCAAAGCCAGTTTGCACTTTCCAAGTCGCTCTCCAGAGGCTGGGTGAAGGAAATGGGCAAAGGAGGCTGGTTTGGGAAACAACCCATCCCTCCCCAGTGGGAATGTGTGGCTGAGGATGTCCTGCAGTTGGCAAGGAGGAGGCTGGCAGAGGGTGAACACGATGGAGAGGTGACAGACCCGCTGGTGGGGACCAGGGTGCCAAGAATGCCACCCCACCACTGCCAAACTGCCCCTGAGCCCCAGCACTGACAGGCACAGAGCAGATGTGGGGGGAAACCTGTAGGGAAATGGGGAATGCTGCCACAGAGAGGTGCACAAGAACAGGGAATGAAGCCCAGGAATAGCACATGGTTGGGTTGAGGGGAGAATTCACATGGGGTCAGAGCCCTTCTCCCTTTATCTTTGGGAGATTTGGGTAGCTTACTTTATTTTAGTCCCTTACGACACATTTATATAAAGCTGCTTTGGGCTGAGTGCTTCTTAGTGCTGGTCTCTGCTCTATTTAAACATAAATGTTTTAAAGTGCATAGATAGGTTTTTAACGGAGAAAAAATTGCATGTGAATTACATTTATTTCTTGTTTACCCACACTGCTCCAGCCAACACTTATGGACAGATTAACTTTCACTAAACTTTCTATGTAATATGTTTTAAAAACCCACTTGAAGTACAGATTCTATTAGTTCCTGACCTTATGTTTTAAGAGGAAGAAAGTGGCTTTACACTCCATGAAATGTGTTAATGCATGGATAGAAGCCCTCTTATCCTCCTGCTTACATTAGGTCCAATCAGGAGAATGGATTACGTTTTTAATAATCTGACATTAGTATTAAAAGTAATATTTAAGGCATTAGGCTCCATAACTAGTGCAGTGTGTTCAGAGCTTTCTCTTTGTGTGTGTCCACACATGGCTGCACTAAAACATATGTTTATGAAACAATGCATTAGCCCAAACTGCCCAAATATATGGGGATAAATTGGGGCAGCAGATTACTGCTGACATCACTTTTTCAATTAGAGGCAGAGGGAAGATTTGATGGCCATTTTAAAACTGATTATGGAGGGCATGGATTAGAGGCTGTTAGAAACAGGAGGTCTTACTCCCCTCCCAGCCTTGGCTTCCTGGAGCTCCATGGACTTCAGGAATGGGTGCTGCTTTATGGGGTGGAATAAGGCCAGTGGGACTGGTGGCACTGGTTGTATGTACAGATCATCTCTATGTATGGGGCTGAATAACTCTGATGGTCTTAGTTCCACAGAGACATTGCTTGGGACAGCAGAAGAAACTTGGAGTCTTCATCTCTAAAGTAAATGCATCAGTGGAAAGTCAACTCCCTGGAGCTGGTGTAGGAACTGGAGTATCCTGGTGGGTGAACACTGAGCCCTGCTAGCCTGGATCTTCTATTGGGCTCTTTGCTATTGTCTCTGTCACCACTCATGGTCTGAGAGACATTTAGGTCCTCTCAAGCCCTGATGTCCCCTGCAGCCCCTGGAGAAGGCAAAATGGAGACAGAAAACAAACAAGGAGGAGAAAGGGGGGTGTGTGGTCATCACCATGCTGAGGAGTGAACTAGATCTGCCATCCCAGTCAAATTTCTCCAGGGTTTAATTCCCTTCACTCAGAACCTTACTCCTAGGTGTAGTTTTTCTAATTGCAGCTTTTAGCACTTCAGGCTCCCTTTGGCTTCGTCTGCTCAATTAATCAGCCTTCCAGTGTCAGAAATCTCCTCCTCATGGGGTACTTACAGTCATGTCACCGCCCACCCTCCGCTCTGCTAAGCTGTAGATTGCTAAATGGAAATACGAAGGGGTTTTTTGCACCCCTCCTGGTGCTTACAGCAATTTTTAGACCTCTCCCATGTTTTAAGAAGTCTCCTTGGGAAGTCTAGCCTGAGCCCAACACTCCAGGAACACTCCCACCAGTGCTGGACACAGATGTAACTCCACACCTCCTTGGCAGACATGCTCCCTGTTTACAAGAAGTCGAAATCAAAATGCTTTATCTTTTATTCCTCAGCTTCCTGAGAGAGAGTCCTCCCTCATTTTCACACGTACCTTTCACACTCTCTTTGACAGGAAGGTTCCCAAATTGCAGCGAGCCTCTGGCTTCCCCTCCACCAACGGCAAACAACACTTATCTTTGCAACATATGTGCAGTTAGTGTTGTTTTGTGGCAGAAGGGAAAGCCACGAGCTATCCAGCCACTGCACCTGCCTGCTTGGACAGAATTCCCCTACTCGTGTTTGCTCACTGGAGTTAAGCAGGTCCTGGGCTGGGAGACCAGCTGGGGAATCCAGTGATTCCAGGCACAAACAAACGAGTAAGGGGAGGAGATGTGCAGCTGCTCCTGCTTGACCAAACCGAGGGAATTTGGCAGCGCACGGTCCTGAGTCTTTATTTTAATTCCAGACGGCCCATGATGGGAGAAAGTCACACGAGCCAAAGGAGGTGGGAGAGGGGATATCCCCACCCTCCAATCTGGACTTGTGACACATCTTGTCTGGAGTGCAGGACTAACACAGTGGTGCAAGGAGGCCACCCTGGAGTCCACAGACTGCCCTGCCTTCCTCCTGCTCTGCTACAGACTTTTCTACCACCGAGGGGTCGTCTGAATGGTGCCTCTTTGTCTCCACCTTCTAGACAGAACAGCTGTTCCAGGGGGAGCCTCTTGGAGGTGTGATTGTGGCCAGGATAGAAGGAAGTGCCAGGTGAGGGGATGGGTTATGTAAAGCTCATGGCATTTAGCAGGAAGCTTCCCTCCCCCAGAAGTGCTGCAGAGCTGGGTCCTTTCTGGGAAGATGAAAGATGAGAACCTGCAGGTTCCTGCCCTTGGTGCCTCGCAGAAAATAACAGGAACAACTCCTTGAACACAAAACCTGATGGATTTTATCCATGTCTACAAACCTTAAATGAATTTCAAAGGTTTTTCTTAGTTTTCCTGATGTTCTTCCAGTGCAGTGGACAAAAAGCCCAGCCTAGATAAGCCAATAGCAATATCCATGAATGCCAGTGGGTATCACACTGCTTTCTGCAAAATCTTTGTTTGGGAAGGTCAAGTTGTATGGCATTATCTCATATTTATGAGTGAAAAAATCCATGAGGTTCCTAAAAATCAGAAAAAAGGCTGTAATTATCTCCTATATTGCAGAAGAATTATCTGTGCTGATTAAGCTGTTGCTTGTTAGCTCATCATGCTTATCAAGTCACCAACCCACAACACCTTTGACCCCAGCAGAAATGATAACACAGAACATTTGGACCACCTTGGGTCACCATGCACCCATTTTGTCTTTTTTTCCTGTTAATATTGTGTGTAAATATATGCACAGCTGACCCTGCTAGAGAGTCCCCCATCCCCTGCAAGAGGCTTCAGTTCCTCTGTGTTTCCTTTCACAGTGTAAGTTCAGACAGATTTGTGGAAAGCAGGAGATTTTGTTTGCGCCTAAATCTTTTTGTAGGATTTTCTTTAAAGGCCTTAATGCCACGGAAAAACAGCAAGAGGCAAATTCTGCTCTTGGTTACACCAAATGGGGAGTAAATCAGCTGGAGGCAGCAAGGGATGCTGGATTTATCCCAGTGAAGGCAGAAGCAGAACTCAGTCCCTTGCACTCAGCTATTTTCTGCACCAGCAGTTCTGGCCTTCAAAAAATTAGATGCACTTTTCTCATTCTGACTTGTGAGAAGCCTGAAAATATCAGGCAATGGAAAGCAGAGGAGGAGAAGTCTGAGGCTTCTAAATTATAAGCTGTGGCAACACCAGGCAGTGTCCTCCTTCAAGCAGGAGGCTGTAGAAGCTGCTCCCCTTCAGTTAAAGCAACATGAAGTTCCTGAAGGTCTCAAGAACTGCCCTACATACATAATGTTTCCTTATATTCACCCTTGAAATAATAATTCTGAGTAACATCATTACACTGCAAAGCCCTTGGCCTCTTGCTTTGTGTTAAATATTGTTTTCATGTGACAGTCTACATTTGGTGTTAAAACAATATTCAGGGGAAGTTCATTCTACTTCAAATCCATGATTAAGCAGTGGCCTAGTGGAAGATGTCCCTGTCCACGGCAGGGATGTTGGAACTAGATGGTCTTTAAGGTCCCTTCCAACCCAAACCATTCCACAACGATGAATTTGGGGACTTACCTACAACATCTTCCACAAGGCAGCTGGCTTGGACATGGACTGCTCGTGCAATGCTCTGGCCACATGGGCAAGATACACCTGGGAATATGCCAGATTTTAATCTGGATTTAAAATAATCCATTTAATCTCTTTCCTAGCCTGGCCTTCTACAGGAAATGGAGATGGAGCCAATGTATGTTCATTCTGGTTTTGTACTTCCTAACCCCTAAAGAGACCTGCAGGACCTGTACAGACCTTGGAACACGTGGATGGAGCAGGTTCAGGAGATTTTCTTAGAAGACCATGTGCAGAGAGTAAAAATCCACCTGAACTCTGGGGATGCTTCTGAGCTCAGCCACCAACATGCTGAAGGAAATGTGGGTGAGCTTTGTCAAAGGCTCATTTTTGGAAGTTACAGAGTAACTCACTGTCCCAGCCTGAATTTTTATGGGAGGCTTATGCTTAAATGGTTCAGCCATTACTGAGAATGTAAGAGAAAAATATTGTGTTCTGCTCCTGTGTAATAAAAATACCAGCTCTGTGCCACCCACTGGGGCAGGGACTAAGAGGGCTGAGCCAGAGATCTGCCTCCAGTCAGCCTGGGAAAAGCAAACCAGTCCACTCAGGCCACCCAACTCAAAATCTTACCCTTGGCATAATGCCCCATCTCTCTCTCCTCCAAAAGTTGGATTTATGGCATTAGAGCTCTCCAGGTAACATAAAGTATCCAAAAAATGGCATGTCCTGCATGCTGACACACCTCTAACAGATCTCACAACAGCAGGCTGCTTGGATATGGGGAAAATGGGAGTCATAGAATCATGGAATAGCTTGGGTTAGAAGACACCTTAAAGATCATCTATTTCCAACCTGCTGCCATGGGCAGGGTCACCTTCCACGATCCCAGTTTGTTCCAAGCCCAATCCAAATTAGTGTTGAACAGTTCCAGACATGGGGCAAGTCCATTGTGAGTCCCTTATCTTAAAGCTTCAGCAGCATTTTATCCCCAGAGTTTGAAGCTACAACAGATCCAACAAATACGTTATGGGAAAACACAGATTTTGCAACAATGGACTCTGGAGTTCCATCAGTTTCCAGCTGGAATAAAAGGCAACCTGTGGCAGCCTAACCACCAGGAGCAGCACCAGGGATTTGTTCAATGGAAGAACACAATGAAGATATAGCAGGGCCAGGTAGGAAAACACAGGTCAAGCCAGGTAATGAGAGGAATTTTGGAGTGTGCAATTCTTGTCCTGCTTGACATCCTTTGTGCAAATTCCCTGAGCACAACCCTCAGCTGATAGAATCTGATCACAGCTTAATAAATGGGAGTGAAACAGAGGGGACTGATGGAATGTGAAAAATTCCCACGTAGGTGAGTTATTTGATGAGTTTTAATGGAACTGTGAATATAGATGAGAAATGAGACTTTGAAACCCTGGGACCCCTGAACTGCTGTTGCAGCTCTTCAGCCACATCCTGTGTGTGGGGATTTCTTGGAGGTTTGGCCACCAAGGTATAAGATAGCAATTGACGTCCTACACCTGTAATTAGAAGGAGGATGAAAAGCATTTAAGTGTGTTTTGTGGTGGTAAAAAGTGCTCCCTTTTTGCAAAAAACTTACCACAGAGTAATTCAGTGCTCTGGGGATGAAGGGAATGAGACCCTCATGTGGTGCAGCAGCTGCACCTGGGAGAAGATGATCTTTAAGATGATGGTGGAAAATCAGACACCAGAACCTGAGTCTGTCAATAAGGCACATGGATAAATAAATAACACTAGTTTACGGAAACCAGGTGTGAAAACATAAAGATCATTGTCAAGAGTTCTGGGAAAACCAGCTGAGACCAATTGGATTTGTGACTGCTCAGTGTGTCAGAAAATCAGCTGGAAGGCCACTGAGACCAGTGGAGGCAGAGTCTGGAAGTCTTCTACGAGACAATAAAGCCCACAATAAAAATTGTGAGAAACAAGATTTGAGTGGGGAAACGAGCTCAGTCCATTTTCCTCTTTGGGGAATAAAATGAAACTGATTTTTGAAACAATGACTAAGCTGTCCTTACAGCAGTGGAACCAACTCCCCCCCCGAGAATTGAGCCCCCACATTCCCCCAGCCCTCTGACCACAACCACCCCTGGCCCCACTTCCCATCTGGGAGACCTTTACCTTTCTTTTGAATTTCCAGGGGCTCACAAGGCACAGGGGGCATCACAGTGGATGTACCAGCTGCACGAATCCAGGTCCCTTAGATGACCAAGGAGAACACAAGGAGCCACCTCTGGCATATCCAGGCACGGAGTTCCCCACGTGCTTTGGGTGACCAGCACATCCAAGCATGTCCTTGGTGCCCCATCCTGGGCCACACTCCCAGCCCAGCTGGGTGCCATCTGAACATGTGCTACTGCAGGGGCAGCCCCATGGCCAGGGTCAGCAGTGCTTTTATTCCACTTTATTCCACCTGGAAGCTCCCTCTGCACCATGTCCACTGCAGTTCATGTTGCTGTAAATGTGGGGTAGGAGCCTGGTCTCGCCCCCACCTCTACAAACCCCACAAGAAGTCATAAAAAGCAGCTTATTCGAGCCACTTAAGAACAAATAAAAGCAGCATAACCTTCCTTTTCATGCTTTGCAGGCAGCCATATATCGTGAGTGGAAATACTGCCAAACTCCTTGTTTAAATATAGAAGCAGTGCTTATTTGTATTGTTAGTGGTCCCCACGAGGACCTGCTTTCCTTACACAGGGATATTGTTTAGAATGAAGACCAAGGCTGGCTACTTTGGCATTAAAATTCTGTGCCAGCCCAGTGCTGACAATATTGGAGCTTTGCTAAACGTGTATACGTGTAAGTTCATTAAATGGGTGCTGACTGTTGTTACACAAGTACAGCAGTTGAGTGCTTTCTGTATTAACCTTATCACCTGATGGGCAAAAGAAAAGGTTTAACTAAAGCTTAGGACTAATTGAACAGTATTTCAGTATTTTCTTATGTAAAACTGGTTCTGGTCTATTGTTTTTATTTATTTGCAATAACTGTGCTCATTCAAGTTTGTAATGACACTGCCATGGGTGAATAGAATTTGCTTTAAGTATTATTCTCCCTTTGCCTATCTCCTGCCTCCTCTAAACTGTGTCTCTCAGGAGAAAATCTGCAACAGAGCCTGGTAAAAAGACAACTCTCTAAGTACACAGTCATTTTGGGGAGATATGTTCCCAAGCTGTGTTTTTAAAATTGCTTTAGCAGTTCCTGTTTATTTTCTCTGCCTGCCTTGGGTATTTCCTGTCGGGATGAGCAAGGAGCATGGAGCTGGAGGAGATAGGAGAGAAAAAGCCTCCAGAGGAAAGGTGGGAGCCATCCCATCGTCAAGATACTGCACAACCCATGAGCACTTTCTTTGCTCAGTTGCCACTAGAGTATGCTCTCGTGCTACAAGTTCCAGGGAGTTTTTAAAAAATAAATCACTATGTGTAACACAAGGCCATCTTCCAAATGCTTTCCACTTGCCCCAGTGGGTTTTTTTTCTAAGTAATACTTTTTTTTTTATTGCTGTTGAGCCCATACTCAAAGCATTGTGAAAGACTGAAGAGTCACAGTGTGGTGAGGTGAATCTAACTTGGGTTTGGACAACTCTCAACTTCCAGATCGTGGATATAAAGAGCCAAAAAATTTCTTACCTGTCTCTAATGAAACAATAAAGAGTGTTTGCATGTCCTTCCTGCCTTGGTTGGAACTCTGGGTCATGGCTACTGAAGCAGGGGGAGTCAAAACTCATGAATTAATAGATTTCTGCTTACAGAAGAAAAATGTAAATGCCCCTTTCAACATAAAGTGTGTCTGTAATCCCAGCCTTTGAAATGGTGGTAGTTATTCAGTGAGATAAAGGCTGCTGTGAGCCTGCCCTACCACATCACAGCAAAGTACTTTGTCACTGGCACCCTAAAAGTTCCAGTTTCTGCATGACAAAGATATAAAACAACTTGCAGGACAATTAAAGAACAGTTTGTCCTCACCATATTATTACCAGCCATTCTTCCACATTTCGATATTTGCCTGTAAATTGCTACCTCCCCCATCAATATAATTGTAATCAGCCGTGGTTAACATTTGTCTTTGGATGCCTTTTCCAAGGGAAATACAAAGAAAGGAAAATACGGCAAAGAAAAAAGCCACGCTCCGTATAAAGAGCCTCACCACCAGCCTGCTTTCACACACAGGCTGCGCACTTTGCTGCTAAAATTACATTTTAGGAGCCCCAACGGGTGCGGGAACAATGACCCTGCTCATTTCCATAGTGACAATGGCTGGCGGAGGATTGCAACATATCTTTTTCTTCTCCCCGATGAACCTCAGCCAACAATGGCAGGAACCTGCCAACAAGTTGAGTACATTGAAGCTCACTTGGTCACCACGGAGCCTTCTGGATGGAAGGCAGCCACGTGGGCCCAGCTGTTACCCAGCCAGTGTTTACACCCACAGACTCCAGTTCCTTCCAGCAACTCCATTAAGTTCTGAGAGGGTCAAACTTCAGCTTTTTTTGCCTTCTCTGGACTGTGTGAAAAGACTTTCTCTAAATTCATAGAATTGTAGATTGTTTGAGTTCAAAGGAACGTAAAGGTCATCTCATTCCAAGCCCCTGCCATGGGCAGGGACACCTTCCACTATCCCAGGTTGCTCCAAGGCCCATCCAACCTGGCCTTGGACACTTCCAGGGATGGAGCAGCCACAGCTTCTCCGGGCAACCTGTGCCAGCGTCTCCCCACCCTCACAGGGAAGAATTCCTTCCCAATATCCCATCTATCCCTGCCCTCTGGCAGTGGGAAGCCATTCCCCCTTCTCCTGTCCCTCCAGGCCCTTGTCCCAAGTCGCTCTCCAGCTGTTGGAGCCCCTTTAGGCTCTGGAAGGGGCTCTAAGGTCTCCCTGGAGCCTTCTCTTCTCCCAGCTGAACTATCCCAATTCTCTCAGCCTTTCCTCACAGGGAAGGTGTTCCATCCCTCTAATCAATTTGGTGGCTCCCCCGGACCTGCTCCAACAGGTAGATGTTCTTCCTGTGCTGGGGACCCCAGAATTCCCTTAGTGCCTTTCTTGGCTTCACCTCATGCTTTTTTGGGGGGGTTGTGCTGCTGTTTCAGAAGGGCCCTTTGGCAGCAGCTCCTCCAGTCCCCAGAACACGACGTGTGTATTTTCCCAGTCATGTCAACCCTTAATCCTGCTCTTTTTCCTTAATAAATGCAAACCTAATTTTCTAACGTCTCCACTTAGATCTAATCCATAAGGCTGTTTATTATCCTCGTTACCCTCCTCTATACCCTTTCCATTTGTATTCAAAAGCCTCTCTTTAATCTGCCTCAATTCTCCAGGTATGGCCTCGCCGCTCTTTTGAGCAATCCCATAATGATTTCCACGGATGTGTTTTAGTCCTCTATCGATAGGTCTCGGGATGCTATTTGCCTTCCTTAACTACTCCCGCAGCGGGAATCGCTGCTTTTCATATTCTCTACGCTGACACCTCCAATCTTTTCCTTCACCAGCACCTCGTGCAAAGCCATTTAGGGGTTAAAATCTTTATTATCAGTGCAGGGGCACATTGGGGCTGTGCTGGGGGATCTGCGGCCTGCGCGCCCAGGCTGGGTCTTGCCCCCGGCACCGGCCTGCTGGCACCAGCTCCAGCAGCAGGAGAGGGTTTGATGTGGCCGAAAGCGGCCAGAGGGAGCTGATCCTTAAAATGTTAAGGACGATTCCGAGAAGGAGGGAAGGGCAGGACGTACCTCCCCCCCCTCCGCGGTGGTTTCGCCCCGCCTCCCCCTCACCCCCCCTCCGCGCGGTGGTCCCGCCCTGCCGCTCGGCCGCCCTCACCCTCCGCCCCG